>JAHWFO010081720.1:822862-840902 GCA_023313115.1 Rhysida immarginata | reverse complement strand
CTAAAGAAGCCGTCCTAAGAAGGACGCACCTAGCTTTAAAAAAGAACAAGTCAGGTTTGCGAGAAAATTAATTCTACGCCAGGGACCCACTCATGAATGATTAGAATAATAATAGATGATATGAAAAGATGTCCTTAGTTAGGTTTGCGAGGAAATTAATCCCAACGCCAGGGACCCAGAAGGATAATGAGCGTCTTGATGTACTGGTTTACGGGAATATTAATTCCAACGCCAGGGACCAGTACATAAGACATAACAGAAGATGAATATCGCCCTGAAAAGGGCGCACCGTGAAATGAGAGTAATGAAATGATACCTGAAAAGGGAGTAGAGGTGATACCTTGAAGTGCTAGTCCGTCCTGATCCGTGTGTCCTTCGTGTCTTCGTGTGTCATGTGATTCATTCCAGATTCAGGCTTCATCATGTGTGGAACCCTCCTAAAGACCCCAGGATCAGCAGAGCTCTACTTTCCCAGCATGGTAATGTGAATTTTTAGTCTTTTTCTTTGTTGTCACAGATTTTTGCCTAGTCACCTTCCATGATCTCTTTATTAAACTTAGTATCCAACTTAAAGTTCACTTAATATGATGATGGAAAAGCCCTTATGTTAGTTATTTTGAAATTACTTTAAAATTGTTCTCTGGATTGTGCCCAAAATTTTATTACTTTTATGTATAGTTTGAATAGTCAATGTGCTTGCAGCTCCTCTCTATTATTTGGGAATTATTGCCTAGAATTATTATATTTATAGTTTGGATTATAAAATCTGTAGGATATAGTCTTTTAAATATGTATATGTTAAATTTATTCAGCAAAGTAGTGTATGTAACATTCTGTCATTAAATCCTTGTTATCCAACTAAAACTCTGACCAAGTGTAAGATCATTCCTCGATATTTTCACAACCCATATATCACAGCATAATTTTAAACCTGTAAAAGGATAAAGAAATTAGAAAAGCTATTAAATTAAAAAACAAAATAAAAGCAAAAAGAAAATCTTATTTTTGCTGTGCAGTTAGATGTGAATTCCATTTGAAATTCCTTTCACACTTTGACTTTATATTGTACTTTCAGTGCTCTCAACAATTAACACTGACCAATCAATGCAATTGGCCAGCAGTGGCCCATTTGGTTTAAAACTTTGCACACCATACAAATATTGCACTTGGTATGATGACTCACGATAACGTGTATTCAATTTTGAATTAAGAATTACCTATTTTCGATAATAAAGAAATGTTCATCAAGCAATCAATCAATCAATCAAGAGTATGCTGTCCTTCGACAGATCCAGACTTAAAACTTCTTTTCTCCATCCATCCCTATTCTGTGCTTGTATCTTCAACAAATATTAAGCAAAAACTTTGGAATGGAACAACCAAAAAGGGGGAAACCTCTAATCCACAAGAAGTTGATGTATGAATCGCATGACTACAAAGAATCCAACAGTTGATTCTTCTTCCTCTGGAGAGCTTCCCTTTAACTGTACTTTCAAGCATGACCTTTATAACTCCACTACCTCATAAGATATGACCGATCCAGTTGCTTAGTCTCTTACTGATTTCCTGTAACAGTTGTTCATCTTCTCCTATGCTTCCCAAGGCATCTACTTTTTTCATGCAGACCCAGAAATTTTCACATCAAAATCAGAATATTATGCACACTTTTTTAAAATGCACAGAAACGATTTTTTAAACTTTTATTTTGCATAAATACGGGCATTATATCCTAAAAATCATGATAATATGATTAGTGAACATCAGTCAGATATTATCAGGAGAGAACTAATCATTGCAAACAAGTTAAAGATACGGAATGCTTGTTTTTTGGAACAGTTCGATAGAATTAGGTGGACGAAATTATAACACCACTGAAACAAAACCATGAATTATGCTTTGTATCAACTAAAACACCTAAATTGAAGTAGCTAATATCTAGTTGATGAGATAGCTGGTCATTGACTTAGCCAGGCTTTGTAGTCTTTCAAAGGGTATATCATCCCATGCCTGCTTAATTGTACTTTTCATGTCATTTACGGTAGTTAACTGCTTTCTGTTTGAGTATATGATTCGCACCGCATCAGCCCATAGATTCTCACTTTGATTGAGATCTGGACTATAAGCTGGCCTTTCCAGAACTGGGAGTCCGTGATGACGCAGCCACTGTTAAGTTGACAAGACATGGTGAATGGGGGCATTATCATGCTGAAAAGCAATATCAGGGCCATTCAATTTGTCTTTTAATTGGACTAGATAATTCCCTAACATATCCTAATAGTTGTCTTCTCTTGATTTTGCACGAACAAATGCAACACTCTGCAGAGAAAGTCACCCAAATCATAACTGATCCTTTTCCTTGTACACATTTCAAAAATAGTCCTCTGTCTGTCTCAATTTATGCTAATAAAATCTGATACCATCAGATCCATCTAGGTTAAACTTTTTTTCCTCACTAAAGACGATGTGATTCAACATATCAGTATTGCTAACATAATGCTTTGCAAATGTCAACCTAGTCTCTTGTGCATCATAGTTAAGGTTGGCCTTGACTTCATTTTCAGGTAAGCATGAAGAATGTGACATATTATTCTTATTGACACTTGAAGGTGGATGGAAAATGTGATGCTGGAAGATGTTGCTCCAGTGGTTATAGATGCCCTTCAGAGGATAACACATTTATCTCTTGCAGAAATCAGAGATGACCTTCCTGTACGAGGATGCTTGCCATAAACCACCGGGATCACTCAGGAAATTATGGATGATGGTTTTGGACTTGCCAATTAATGCAGCAATCTCTTCAGCAGTTTTTATAAGCTATTATTTATGCTTGCTGTTCACTGGTTAATTTTATATCCCGTCCCATTTGAACTTGTACAATACAAATAACAGTTGTTATGTAGTAAACTAATGATCATATCACCTTCTAAAGACAAAACATTCCAACCTTCCGAAGGTGATCTTATAATTTCCTCTACCTATTTCTTCTATTAAACTGTTACAAAAAACAACCATTCTTTATCTTTAACTTATTTGCAATGATTATTTCTTTTCTGACAATATTTGACTTATTTTTACTAATTGTATTTTATACAAAATGTTTAAATTATTGATGAAAAATAGGAAAGAAAATTCCACAGCCTGGATTAGAACCAAGAACCTTCAGCTCTCCGCACTACATGTCCTTAGGGCTGGTTAGAGCTGTTACCTAGTTCGCAGGTTGGGACTATTTTTTCTAATGGCATAATATTCATTAAATATTTGTAATATTCCTGGTTCGAATCTAGTCTGTGGAATTTTCTTTCCTATTTTTCATCAATAATTTAAACATCTGAGGGTTGGAGTAAGATAAACCCTCATCGGCCATTCTTTTGATATTCTTTAACAAAGCATTTGTTCAGTAAGGGTAGTATTTAGCATTGTGGCTGATCCTATAATTTTGAACATGACTGTTAAGAGAACCATTCAAAAGAATGAATGTTTGGCGTGAAATAAATGCATCAATGATTGGTGTAAAAAAAAAATGGGATCAAAAGAACAAGCATTACCGAAAATTTCTGTAAAATAAGATAATGATTTTGAAAAGGTCATTTATGGTGAACTTTTTGAACCCTGTATGAAATTACAGATTAATTTAATGTACATATAAGATATAAATTTCTAATGGTTCTGATTTTTCATTTTTATTACCCTAAGTGATGAGATGTTTCTAAGCATTTACAATGATATTACAACACCATTATAACAATTCTGGTTATTATAAAACAAAAGAAGAATGCCAATAATGGGAGAAAAATTTTAACAAATAATTTTCGATAAGAAACAATATTCAAATGTTAATTCTATAAAATCTGTTATTTAACAAAATAAATAATAAAAAAAATGAAATACAAAATATTATTATGAGAGAATTATACATTACTAAAATCTTATCCATCGTAACTTTGCTCCAGATTTAAACAAAAGTACATGGTGAAGTGATACTTTATTGGCTAGTATGTGGTGAAGTTGGGCCTTGCAGCTTTTGTGTTCCATGGCGAACATGAAAATGTAGTTCGCAAAACAAAACAAGAAAACTGCCTTGAAACTATACCTATCAGTAATTAATCCAGCTTAAAAGATTTCAAAATATCTACGGTGACAAGAACTACACATAAATTTTTAAAGAAAAAGAGAAAAAAAAAATAGACACATGAGAACACGAAAACTCTCATGATGAAGCCCAGAACAAGAGAACAGAAACCACAACCAAATTAATTCCTATAAGGGATTAAATAGGTAGTTCAGGAAAGAAAACATCTGCCTTGCGTGTATTTGATAAGAAGACAAAATAAAAACAGTCTTTTTCCTGTATTTTTTTTTTATCCTTTTATTTAAAATAAATTCTGCAAGTAATTTATTGAAAAAGCAATATTCAAAAAAATGACAGAGATTATTCGAAAAGCAAATTAAGACATCTTATAATACATTTAGTAACAAATGAATAAAGTAAATGATTCACTCATCATCCTATCTCTTCACGCAGAAGGGATTAAACGATAGAAAAATATGGATTTACATGGCCTTGCCAAATCACTATATCAGGGAGAAGCTCCATTGATTTTTCCAATCATAGGAGCATATGGAGAGATACATTATTTTCTTTTGTTTACATCTGGAACAAAGTTATGATGGATAGAGTTTAACAGCATAGTGTCAGAAATATATTAACCTTCATAAATATCCGATATTATCAGTGGTTATGTGAAAGCCTGAAAACCTGATATAAATTATTAAATAATAAATATCCATTATGATGGGCCTTGTATTGCTGTAAGATTAAATAAATATAACAGGGCTGTAATAAAGCAATACTTAAATTTTACTTCCATAGCTGACGCGTTTCGAATTCAGTTCATCATCGGAGCTAATGTATACAAAGTGAAGAAGTAAGATGGAATCAGGAAGATGGAGCTTCTGATTAGCCACTGCTTCTTATTATGTACTTTTTTTTTTTCCTTCACCTTGTATTCATTGGCTCCGACGATGGAGTGAATTCGAAATGCATCAGCTATGCAAGTAAAATTTAGTTTTTCTTTATTTTAGTCCCATTGTATTTATTCATAAACTATTAATCTATACATTGTTATAGTAGCCTTGACTTGACCTACAAAATGACACAATTATAATTTGAAATTCTACTATTCTCTCCTTGTCTTTAAGAAATTTGTAATTGTGTTTTAAAACTTGATTTTAAAATAATGAAAAGGTTATTAAAAAGAATAGGTAAATGTATTGATTATAAATACTCTAATAAGGTGTTCTTTAAAAATTGTTGATATAAATAAATAAATAAATAAATAAATAAATAAATAAATAAATAAATAAATAAATAATATTGGACTGATTATTTTAAATTAATAAATATAAGTACATCTCTAATTCTTATCTCTCAATAAATGTAAATAAGGCAAGCCCTTACTTATATTTATTGAGATAATTATAGAGACATATTGTCCTGACTAACACATTTTTTAAAAGATAAAAATTTTTATTTCTGACTATGTTTCTATGAACAATTAAGTTGGCGAGACGGCACTTTTCTAGATTCAATAGTTAATTAGAGATTTGCAAACACATTTTCTGAACATCTTGCAAATCTTTATATGGTGATATAAATTCATAAGAAAATGTAAGAGAGGAAGTCAGTAAGTAAATCGCAAATGTTGATTTAAAATATACTAAGTGGGATAGGAATATGAAACATAGCTAAAGTCTGTGCAATAAAAGAAAAAACTTTGTGTGGTGCCAGAATGTGCTATTAACCACAATATGTTTTTTTCATTCCTTTTGTTTTATTTCTTGTTTTGTGTCTTTTTTAGTTGTGGTTAAAGAGTGTTGCACTTTTAATCTGTTCATTAGTACGATCCACATAAATACTTATTTTGTTTTAGGAAACATATTATTTTCTTATTTCTCAACAGCATGCTGCTCCTCGATTGTACACTCTTCTAGCACAGTCGACTTGTTTAATCTGAGCTGAGCATGTGCAAACAATATCCTGCATCTCTTAATTGCAACTGAACTAAAGCATGATAGTTCTACCTCCTATGGATAACTTTGGAAATTAAATGAATATGTTAAATACAAGCTAATTTCATTTTTAGGCTCACATAAAATGTGAATATAATCTTTAATGTATGCAACCTTTTTTCTCAGATACAATACTAGGAAATTCCTGATCCTCCTCTTCTTCCTCCTTTGGCTTTCAAGGGCCCCTTCAGACTCCCCAGGCCCTGGTACTACATACCCTCTGCACCTCCCCTCTAATATGTGCAGATAGTATACCATACAATATGTAATTTTTTCTGTATCACTCTAACCATAGTGTTTGCATCTTGCTATGATTAATATAATTTTCTTAAGTGATATTGCTACAAATGATGATTTTGAGACACATTTATATATTATAAGATAACATTTTTATTGTTTTCAAGAAATGGTGCATGAACTGGTGAACACAAATATTAATGCTGTGTTTGAATGAAATGCAAAAGTGATGATAGATAATGTGGTCTTTTGTACAATAAAGTAATCAGATAAGTTCTATAAAGATTTGCATTTGTCTGTTTAAGCAGCTTAAGAAATTCTGGGATAACCTGGCTGCCGATGTATATCTTGGAAGGTTATTCTTTTTTTAAAAGCTTTTTATAACTTTGCTGTGTTAGTTTGTTTAGGTCAAATCTTGTAATCAATATTAAACCAACTTTCCGACAAGCTAGGGAGCTGCAATTTGACACACTTATGCAGAATCGATAACAATTTATGATAAAGAAAAAAATTTTCAAATCGGTTCATTGGTTCGTGTTCTAATGGTACTAACTCATTATTACGAATTGATTATTGTAACAATTGGACATTTCGTTATGGCGAGAGGTAAATGTATCTATTGTTTATTGTTGCAAAATTAAGCTTTATTGTTGCCACTAAATAAAGCATTATAAAAGCTTGGTTTGATAAAACCCTTTTTACATAATCTTGTTAACTAGTATATCCAGACAGCTTAGAAATTGGCAAAGAGCTGTACAAAATGGCACTTGTTGTTCATGTTTATTAGTTTATTTGTTCCCTCAGCAGCATGGATAAATGATGAATATGATTGACAGTAGTATGAATTCATTATGAGTCAGGGAGGGTGAGCCAAAGTGATACATTTGAATTTTACTTAGCAATGTGACCAGGATACTGACCTTGCTTGACCAATCCACCAGTTAGGAAAACTCGTATTGAACTTGCTTGAGATAGTGAGGGAATGAGAAGTGAAGGCATTATTGTGGTCATCCAGAAGTAATTGTGGAATGAGAAAATTTCATAGCATTATCCAGATACATAATATCGCCAATGTTTCTTGTAGGAATTGATGAACTAGGTGCAATACTGCAGTAGTTTTATTGACGCTTTGAAATATTACAGTTGAGTAGCTACCTTAAAATAGAAAAAACTGCAGATAAATGAATAATAAAACAATTTATCTTTTAATCCACCTAAAATTGGCAAATGAACCTTAATGAACCGAATTATCTCTTATTTCACATTAAACTGATCAGCAAACCTCAACGAGCCGAAATTAACTAACAAACCCTTCTTCTTCTTCTTCTTCTTCTTCTTCTTCTTCTTCTTCTTCTTCTTCCTATTATTATTATTATTATTATTATTATTATTATTATTATTATTAGTTGAATAGAATAATCTGCAGGCTGTGAATCTTCTGATTTACATTATAGATGAGCATAGAATAATATAATTCACGAGCATGTACAGTGGAAGTGCAGCTCCGCACTTTGACACTGGAGTGCCGTATGCTGCATTTCTTCCCTTCCTTGGGGATGTATTCTAGCAAGAGTGGTGTTAGCCACTGTTGCACTCTGATTGAATGTTGAAGTGAGGATGGTGGGGGATTAGCTTTGGGTTTCTTTGGGATGCCTTATATCTCCATGTACTCGAGTTCCAGCGACACTAGAATATCAGGAATGGAAGAATAAGGTACTGCTCTTATTTCTGCTTCACCATGATTTTCCCATATTTGTGCATGCATTGATGTGTTCCAATCTTGTTGATGGTGTTTGAATTCTGAATTTCAAATCTGTGGCTTTCGACATAGAAGAGGCTTGGATGCATTTGATCTACATGTCATTTGTAGTATTCCTGCTGTAGCAATTCTCATATCTTTCATGGGTAAGATAACAATGCTCGGGACCTATTTTTCTGGATGAGTTTTTTGGATAGGAAAAAGATTCGCTTCCCTGCTTCAAACACCCGGAAGGTCGGATCAGAATTTGCTTGTTGTTTCTGGCAATGGTTCTGACCAGGTCCAAACAAATTCATATATTGTAGCTGGAGGGAAAGCTTCGCAGGCAATTCCTTTGTTTTAGAATTTGGTACCCTTTGGTGCTGCTGTAGAAAATTATTTAAACTTGATCATAATGTATTCCTCATGGTATTCATAGCTGTAAGAACTTTTATTAATTGTATGTCTGTATTTCTTGGCTTCGCCATTGATAGTGGGGTGATATGGTGTTAGTCCTTGTGATATTAATGCCACTCCTCTGTAGGAATGATTGCATTGAATCCAAAGGCAGTAAATTGATTACTGTTGTCTGAGATAGCTGTAACAGGTATATCATAGGTTGCAAATCAAAAAGCTGTACATTATCTTCTGTAGTTATGAGGTTAGTAATCTTCACACTGCATGGTTCTGTCTACTAGTCCTATATAGTCTATGTGGATGTGTTCCGACAGTCCTTTTGGCTGCTCCCAGGCATTATGAATTGCAGCAGTATGTTTATCTGACTTATGTAATGTGTACAGTCTATTTTGTGACTTAAGCCATGGATTACGTAATGGAATAGAGTCCATGTCATTGGCCAGCTCTGCCTGATAACTGTAAACATGCAATAAGTCAAACATGTCAAACTTGACTTCTTGCCTGAACCAATTAATTTCACTGGTTTAATGTATTGCAAGGATGCTGAACATCATTCACCCAAGTGAAAACACTTTTGGAATAGGGTGTACATAACTTTCTATCACATGGGCATCAGTATCTGATCTAAAAGGACATGTTCATTTTTGACCATTTCTTTTAGCCAGGCCTGAATGACATAGTTAGCAACTAGAAACCTCTTGAAAAAATAGGAGATATAAGATCACTTGACTACAAAAAATTGACATTTATTGGCACAGATGTACTGATGATCTCCTTATGATTGAAATGTACATCTGTGCCAATAAAGGTCAACTTTTTGTGGTTCTCTTGACATTTATTGGATCTTGTGTCTCCTGTTTCTTCATGCAGCAAGTAACCAGAGGCCCAGAGGTTTATTTCTACTTATTTAGAAACTTCTTTTTGGCATACTCCCATCCTTTTTTTGAGTTACAAGGGTGAATCAAAAAGTAAATTACACTCTGAAACAGTAAAAACAAATGTAAGTTAAGTTTCCATACACTTATTTATTTCACTTTTCTACATAATCACCCAACAATTGTAAACACTTGTCTGAACGTGAAATTTTCCATGCTGCTGCGGTAAAAATCCGCTTCAGCATTTCTCAACCATGTCAGCACTGTGTCTTTGATGTCGTCATCAGTGCAGAAATGTTTTCCTCCCAGGTCACATTTCATTTTCCCGAACAAATGATAGTCACATGGGGCTAAGTCGGGGCTATAGGGTGAATGTTGCCACACCTCCCATTTAAACGTTGACAGCAGTTCCTAAGTAACACGAGCTGTGTGCGGTGTGGCATTGTCGTGCAGGAGAATGATCCCCTTACTCGATTTCCCCTGCCGTTTTTCCTTTATTGCTTTTCTCAATAAAAGTGATAAAAGGCTGAAGACTAATATCAAGCTAGGAATTCTCAAATGTTATATCTGGCCAACACTCTTATACGGTTGTGAGGCTTGGACTTTGAAGAAAAGAGACATCAAGAAGCTAGAGGCATTTGAAATGTGGGCATATAGAAAATTGCTAAAAATTTCATGGACACAAAAAATTTCAAATCAAGCGGTACTTGACAAACTAAAGAAAGAACCGAAATAATGAAAATGATTAAAAGAAGAAAACTTGAATATCTGGGTCACTTTATGAGGCACAAAGAATACGAATTACTACAGAATATTATAGTGGGGGACATAGAGGGAAGAAGAGGCAGGGGGAGAAGAAGAATAACCTGGATGGACATTTACTGGAATGGACTGGACTTGGGAAAGAAGAACTGATTAATTCAACGAAGAACAGAGAGGAGTTTGCAAAAATGATCGCCAACATCGCTCCGCGATAGGCACAATAAGAAGAAGAAGCTTTTCTCAGATTTCGGAGCGTCTGGCAGTATGAGGCTGCATTGCTTGTCGTTCCTTTTTCCATAAATTTTGTGTACAAGACACCTTCACAGTCAAAGAAAACAGTCCCCACGACTTTCCTCACAGATGGAACAACCTTGAACTTCTTTGTGGGTGGGGAGTTCCTGTGCTTCCATTCCATAGACGACTGCTTGGTTTCAGGGATGAAGTGGTGAAACTAGGATTCATCCCCCGTGATGATTTGAAGCAAAAACGTGTCTCCTTCGGGGGAATATCGTTGCAGCAGAGCCAAAGACTACAGGAAATGTTGGTTCTTCTGATGGTCTGTTAGCTGTTGTGGAAGCCACCTGGCACACAATTTCCTGAATCCAAGCTCGTCATGAATAATCGAGTGCACACTCCCATAAGAAACACTGAGCAATCTGGTGATCTCTTTACTTTCGATTCGTCAATTCTCCAGATTCATCTTATTAATGTGGGCAATGTGCTCGGGAGTGTTGAACATTGATGGCCTTCCTGCGCGGTATTCGTCCGTCAAATCTGACCACCCATTTTTGCACTGCTGGCACCACTTCACAATTGCAGGACAAGAAATCACATTATCCCTGTACAATTGCAAATTTCCTTATGGATTTCAGTGCAATCTAACCTTTCGCCCACAAAAAACGGATTGTACCGCGAATCTCCAACTTGGAGTGTACAACCAGTTGCTGTGCCATGACAACAATACTCTTGCGTATGCAGTAAACGCGTGAACACGTGGGATCATGCCACATTGCAATTAGAGACATACAGGCAACATCCTTAAAAACGGCGAATGTCGGCGCTCTCGACCACAGATGGTGCTTAGTGTAACTTACTTTTTGATTCACCCTCGTATATGAATATCTGGTCTAGTACAGTATTGATCATCTAGCCAATTTCCATGGAGTGAACTTGACGGGTGAGGGTTTCCAAAGGTATTCAATTGGATTTAGGTCTGGGGAATTAGAAGGCCAGGGCATTATTTGGAAGTCTTGGCTGTTCTCCTCCATCCATTTCCCAGACAATTCTGGCCATATGATATGTGGCATTGTTCTGGTGTAATATTCCATCGAACCAAGACAGCAAATTAAACCAGACTATCTTCTGTGACCTTTAAACGTTCTTTTAAACAAAAATGGATGTTTGATCTCGCTTGATAGAAGACTGTTCGCTCAGTGGAAAACAAGATATATGAGGATTGTTCAATAGAAACACGTTCGGAATGTGCAGCCCAAAGGTATCATCACCTTTTCAATTTTACTCTTCTTCTTACGGTATTTCATTTTGTCTTCATCATTAGTTTTACTATCAGTGTTATCTATCATCCTAGAATATATCCAAACATTACCAATCACTTTCTCAATTAAATCCCTTTCCACAGTAATCTTAGAATCATTGGTAAGATGATTCCCTTTCTTATCAACTGTAATGAAGATAGTTAAGTAAATTTTTCACTCGACTCGTTAATCTCTGTGTAAAATAACTTAATCATTCATTAAATAGACTTACATTTATCTTGTTGCAATTTTAGCTGTTGTTCTTCAGTTTAAATCTTTTCTTTATTGCTTACCATATGAAAGGGGTTATCCCCTTTATGATTTAATTAAAATTTAATTTCAAGTAAGAATATATCATATACACTCCAGAAAAATTCTCCAAAATGTTTTACAAACCCTATGTGATAATTTTGATTCCCACTATTTTCCTATAGTACTTCATTTCAAAGATATTACCTACAGTAATACTGTATTCACATTTCAAGAGTCAATAGGCTGACCTGGTGGCCGAGAGAGCTGAGAATATAGACGTTCAAGTTCTCAAGTCCATCAAGTTGCAGGTTCAAATCCTGCCATGGGAATGAATATTCATATTTATCCTGAACATGTATAAAGATAATAATCACCACGAGGAGGCAAATGACCCAGAAGTTGATTCTCCCATTAACTTAACAACCAATTAACCAAATGTCAGAATGATTCACAAGTGCATTATGAAAAAATATCGACAATCATCTAATATTCTCAGTTTGATCATCATTTACATGTTTACAATTTCTATATTATAGATAAGCTCAAAAAAGTATTGCACTTCAATCTTCATCTTAATGTCATAATGGACAACAGGTGCTAAAACACATTGCTGTAGTAGGCTCACTTCTTGTTGCATATCAGCACTCGCTTCTGAAATGGTTCCCTGTAATGGTGGGTTCAAAGTGAGATAGCCAGATTCTGTACTTGTTGCTGTTTGTTAACATTTGACTATTCATATTGGATCCATTTGCTAAATGTACATGTTCCCATTGACATGTTTATGCTGTTTCATCATTAACATAGAATATCAGCACAAATGTCCATTATATGTATCTGCTGAAGCTGCTGTCTTTTTCATTATCAATAACAAAAGTAGCTTTCAATTATCTGTAGAAGAGAGTATAAACAATATTTGATGAAAATATTGAGTAAAATGTTAAATTTAGTGGCATAATTTTTATATTGTTACTATGCTAATTTATTCTTGCTAAATTTAACAATGTGAAGTCTGATAAATTTGCATTTTTGCTACTTTATTTTTTGACAATGATTGACTTTTTAGCTTAATTTTGATTTTGCATTATCCTCAATTTGTTTTTTTATTTTCCTCATACATTGTATATCCAAAACTATTTTTAGATTTTAATGCAGTCTTTTGGCTTCTATATCAGATTCATAATTAGAATATTAGAAATAAACAATATAATTTAAATGTTATTTCTTTAGAATAACATTGTCCCATGAAGCAACACACACACACACACACACACAAAAAAAAAAAAACCAACAAAAAAAAACCCCGATAACTCTGTAAATCTGACAACAGCATAAATTCAATTTCGATGTTAGAATAAATAGTGATAAAAATATTTCTTTATTCGCTACTGCAGTAGAATTTCATAGAATTAAATTTGCCCCATAATTAGAAGCCCAATCAACATTCTTCTTATCTTTTAGGCACCTGAGCCAATATTTTGATTTGAACTCCTGGAAATAGGTTTGATATTGCTGGAGCTTATAATATCTTTCCTTGTACTATATCAGCCTTTGCTTATTTCACACTGAATTTTAAAATGTGATAATGCTACATGTTGTATGTGGAGAGGGAACAAGGGAGAGAAATAGCCAAAATAATTGCACATTGTGAATTTAAATTCTCCTAGAAATATGAAATTCATACAGAGATGATGTTAAAATGTTTTGTTAATAACTAACCATTTAACAACAATATGTATAGTTTTTATTTTTAATATTTAAGGCTTTTATTTGTGGTGATTTTGGCTATTTTAATCACTTTATGTAATGAAACCCTTATTTAATATCTTTAATTAATGTTCTAAAATCTTTTATTCAAAAACAAAGAAACCTTGCACTTTTGTAGAACTGTTATTTTACATCTGTTACTTAATTTAATATGCATGCTCATTCAAGTACTGTTTACACTAATTCTTTCCTTTCAAAACTCAACTGGATTTATCAGATGGCACGCTTTTAACGTCTCCAACAAGAGATCACAAACTAGAGCCAGCACAGATTCAGAAGGATAGGGAGCCTAAAACGTCTCCTGCCAAATCGAAGCCAAGTCCTAAGTCTAGTCCTGGTTTAGGTATTCACTGCTTCTTTCCTTTTTTCTCTTTTTCTTTATGTTTATCACGCATTTACATGCTTATTTCAAGGTCCTTGCATTTGGCAAATATTGCACTTTGTTGCATCTATTTTCTTATTTTTCACTTTACCAAAGCAGGTTTGTCTGATCTAAAAACAGTTTGTCATTTTTGTACAATTTCCCTTGCCTGTTGTTGTTTAAATTAGACTACTTTAATCACTCGATTGTATGTTGTTGTTTTTTGCAAATTACCTTTCAAATAGAATATCTTATAAAGAGAATACTTCCCATTAACTAGGGACTAAACTAGTCAATATAGAATGTGAACAAAGGAAACCAAAAACCCACATAGAAATATTTTTAATGACTTGAATGTACATTTTGGGACTTAGGTAAGCTTCTTTCATTCTTCGAATGACAATAATTGAAAAGACCGAGAGTTTATACAGAGATAGGATGATACATAGCCAATCACAATGAAAACACCAGTTGAGAATGCGTGGTACTGCATTACCATAATGATGTTAATTAAAAGCATCGTTACTGCATTTGCCAAGTCAGTTGTTCCATTATCAATTTTTTTTTTCTTTGATATTTTTGATTTTGATTTCAGATTCCAATAGAGCATCAAAAAATGAGCAAAAATTATAATAGGTGCACATGTTCTATCTATTCAGAACATGGCCAAAATGATGGTTAAAGTTAAACATTTTGGTACTGCGACCCGACTTGAAAGATCAAAATGTTAATTTTAACCACCATTTTAGCCACCTTCCTGAACAGATAGGACATCTGTGCCTATTATAACTTTTACATACTTTTTGATGCTCTATTCGAATCTGAAGTCAAAATTTAAAAAAAATTCGAAAAAAATTGGCAACAGAAAGACTGATCTTGCAAATCCATTAACGTGTTAAAATCGTTGATAAAACCATACAGATAAAAAAAAAAACCCACAGAAAATCTCTTTGATTTTTTGTGTTGTTTATTTCTTTGGTTTTCTTTGTTGTTTATTTTCTGTTTGGTTTTATTTTTAAATTAAATTGTGATTGGCTATGCATCATCCTATGTCTATATAAATTCTTTGTCTTTCTAATTCTTGTCACTCACTGATGAAGGAAACTTAACTCCTGAAATGACATTCAAGTCATTGAAAAAATATTTGTGTGTGGATTTGTGATTTCCTTATTTTTTGTTCACATTCTGGTCCATTTGTCCACAATTTGAGGCTTCTATTTTTTCCTAAGCCAGTATAGTGTAAGTCAATATAGTGTATCATTTTCATTTGATATTTCTTTTAATTTCTACATTACATTTATCAATATTATAAACATTGAATAAATTTTCGTATATACACACGTATTGGTCAGAAAATTTATCCCCGAAAATAGGCCTTAAAAATAGAAACCGACTAATCTGTGGGAGAATAGATCTCCGATTACACTAGTAGATATTTATGGGGGGGGGGGGGGAGTTTTTTACTTCCATTTTTTAAAGTTGAAATTATACATAAATTTTTGGACACCGATTTATACACGGGGCATTCATTCTTCCTGATTTTTGGGCCTAAAAATGGGTTTGACTTATATGCATACGAACTATACGCGTGTATATACAGTAGATTTTTAAATAGAACAATGTTTGTATATACTCAAAATGGGCTATTTTTGAAAATAATAAATATAATAACTAAAAAAAGAAGTAGGGGAGACAATTATCAAAGCAATACAACTACAGTAGTCGTTATTGGGACAAAATGTGTTGCGAACTTTGTGATTTCTCTTTCTATTATTTCTTTCCATTATCGGATTTCCACAGTTTTCTAGCATCATCGGATTCCATTTATTGTAATAAAGACTAGTTGTATTGCTTTAGTAATCGTCTCCCTGCGTCTTCCATTACTCTCCAGCAATACAAGATCCTGACACCATGTTTTATAATGATTAAAGCATTCAGTTAAAAAAACTGATGTAATTTTTTTTTAATATTATGAGATTTTTGGGACACAAAAGCTTGTATTATTAGTAGTAAATGCTATAATAAGCATTATGAAGCTAGGTTTCTTCAATTAGGTCATGACATATAGTTTTTCTCAGTATACATAACCTAATTGACCTTTAACTACTAATATGGAGATGGTAAAGAACTGGATTACAAATAACAGGATGGTATCATCTCTGATAGGCTGAACAAAATAATGTGAACATCTGGAAAATAGTCTACATACATTTATAAGTAAAATGTTGGATCAACAATTTGTTTTAATATGGGTTTTTAATACTTCGCTGGCATATGATAGCCTAATACAACTTTTCAATAGTCTTTAGTTGAAACATCTGCCAGTAACTTCAGAGATGGGAATATTTTTTTTTCAAACCTGCTCACAGTGATTTGACGATAAACAAATATGGATGATGGTGTTGGAAAAGGAAGGAATTAAGTTATTGCAGGGTTTTCTCAAACCAAGACTGAAAGAAATGTGTGTGTGTGGGCGTGGGGGGGGGGGGTATGTATGTTTATGTTTGTGTTGGAAATGACATATGGAACTTAGGTTGAATCTCTATCACTTAGAATGTCCAAGTACTAGCTTCTTATCCATAAGGACCTCTTGCTAGAACTGTCCATGGCCAGTACATGTATATCTAAAATCTTGCAGCATTTTAGCTCTGTCATACATAAATATTTGTTACAAATTACACTAAGAGGTGTTCAAGATAAGACATTTTAACTGCTTCAGTTGTCACCTTTAAGCTGATAATTTTTACTTAGTTTATTTTATCATTATAATGTTTTATTGTATTTTATTTTTATTTGATTTTGAATGCTGACAATTCATAATAATAAGTCCATGTACATTCTTTAAAAGTAAAATTTAATTTGATCTGTTTCAGTTGTTATCATCATTGGTATATTGTCATTACGGAGTAATACAAAGTATATCAAAGTAAAATTTGTAATAAAGATAACAGGAAACCACTGATCCACATAAAACTTTTAATCGGACGTATGCACATTTCGGCAGCCACGCTGCCGAAATGTGCATACGTCCGATTAAAAGTTTTATGTGGATCAGTGGTTTCCTGTTATCTTTATTGAAGTTCGTCCACAGTGTCCGGCTTCAGTTCTCTCTTAAAATTTTTTTTAAATTGTAATAGCCGAACAATGGCTTAAACATGTAACATTGTTGAGAATAGTCACTGATAAATTAATATTAAAATCTAGATGTTAGTATATGATTAATGTCAGGAATTGATTAAGGAAGATTTATTAAAGTATTTGAAACATGAAGTACATAGCATGAAGTTGATGGAGACCTTGCAGTACATAGCATGAAAGAAAATGCACTGAATTCTGGCCAGTTTTGCGTTTTGCCCTTTATTACTGGATTTGTCAAGGATAAGCCTTCATTCTTGTGTTTGAAAGGTGAAACCGATTGGAATTCCTTGTGTTTTCTTTCCCTTGTGTACTGCAAAGGCCTCCATCAACTTCATCAAAAAGGAGAGTACAGAGACTTTCCATTCTATAATTATATAAACATGGTTGTTAGAAAACCTATTTTTATAGTTATTGATAAAATTCTGTTTATTGTATAAATTTCAGATAATCCAAAAGTACAAATATACATTTACAGGTTTTTGACTCCATAAAGAACGCACTACATCTCATAAGTGAAATTACCTCAGCAATGTTAAATTGTTTTATCCACTGTTCAATGGGTGATTGTTAAAAGCTTCTGTTGTTTTCATTAGTTTTTAAATTTTAAAATCACAAATATCTTTTGATGATAGTTAAAACATTTACTTTTAAATTATTAGTGTAACTGAAACTGACCTTATATTACCAAGGGTGTACTCCGTGATATTATTGTATTGTGAATATATTACAACAGCTTAAAGTCTTTTTTTTAAAGAATAAATCATTAGATGATCACTGAGGGTTTAATAGTACGCCTTACCTCAGAATATTCAAATTAATGATGAAAAATAGGAAAGAAAATTCCGCAGCCCGGAATCGAACCAGGAACCTTTGGCTCGGACCGCCAACGCGC
>JAHWFO010081720.1:800497-812987 GCA_023313115.1 Rhysida immarginata | reverse complement strand
TTTAGTGAAAATTTTCTTTATTAAAACTAACATTTAAATCAGAAAAGTATATCATACGAAGTTTTGTATCACAAAAATTTAGGAAATCTAATACGCATTAGATAATATGATCTTCTGCTTCGGAATCACTGGAGATGACTGCCTCATTATTATAAAGTTCTTCATTATCTTCGATAACCAATGAGACCTGGCATTTAATCTATTTTTAAAACACTGCCTGTCCTTTAATTGAGACCGGCGTTTGTTTGAATACCCGGCCTTTATTCAAAATTTTATGGTAGTTATTATTAAAAAAATTGAATAATAATGGGATAGTATTGACTGTTTCAGTATGCATTGTCTTCTTGACACGTTTTGTATTCACAAGTAAAATAATCTCATAAATAAATGCCAGTTTGTAGACGTTTTTCATTCAAAGGACAATGAATTATATACAGTTTTGTATTAGTTATTTATCACCTATTAAAGTGTAGATAATTACTTTTAAAAAGTAGTATATATGCCGTACATGATTTTGAAACTGTTTTACTTTGGTACTATTAAGAAAATAATTTATGTCACATTTAATATTTTTTCTTGGTATAAAACCTTAGGATTTAAGCTGTTAACTGTTGTTTGTTTGTACATGTTACACTGGAATCTTTTCATTATGTTTTATTAAAACAATATATAAATTACAGTTATCTCCACAGTTGCAGGACGATCGGCTAGTGTTGGACCTGAAGGTCGGTCCCCTAAGCATACCCCTAGACTGGTATCTAGTGGTCCTTCCTCTGCTCGAACTCAGGCGAATGGAGCTCATGCAGAGGACCCTTCTAAACGTGTAGATATTAAACGCCCCCGCCCAAGTAAGCATGCATGGCTATGCTGTAGTAAATTTTGTCTTTAGTGTATGCATTATTGAGAACATTTCAGAACTGTGCCTTATTAATTACATGAATTGGACTTTGTATTCAAAACTTTTGGAACAAATGGACCTAAATCCATCCACTTTTGAAGTTAGATAAACTGATGGTAGAAGTTTTGTATTATTGAAACTAAATGCCATTTGCTGAAAAGTCTTTTTTTTTCATATATCTGGTTAGTAACATTTAAAAATTACTGAACTGGGAAAGGAGTTCCAGTTATTTAAACATTCTTTCTTTTCACTTATTTTTTCTTTGTGTTAATTAAACATTCTACAAAATTTCTGATAAATTCTTGAAGCTGAAATGTAAAGAAGAAAAAATTTTATTAACCAATACTCTTTGTGAAATTCTAAATGAAATTAGGCAAATTTTGTTAGTGAAGCTAATAAGAAAGTTGGTATAGTGTGTGCAGTCAATGTACAAGAATTTATGTTGAAGACTATTCTAAAACTAATAAACTTTGTGGTCCATATCGTTTTTTGTATACACAGTCCGATCTTCATGTGCGTGTTAGCAAAAACATGAACATAAATTGATAACAACAAGGAAAAAAAAAACCCAGTGGAAACATTTGTGTATTAAAAATAATGTAAAAGTAAATTATGGTACAGTGGCCAATAAAAATATATTTAATAAGTTTTATGGTTTTTCACTAAGCCCTGTGTTGCTCACATTTATTTTAGTTAAGAAGAAACAATATCTAGACTTTTGCTATACATGTACTATTCTGATAAAAAGTTATGAAAATTCCAAATTGAGAAATCATTTTTTCCTCCTTTTATTTTTGGCTGTAAAAAGTGTGCTAATAAATACATCAGATTTATAATAATTAAAAACACTTTCTCATTAAGATATAAATGCAAAAGATTATGAAAACCATCCTAAATTAAAAATAAGAAAAAGAAAAATTTAAAAACATTTCTTTTCATTTTAGAGGTGTTAAAAAAGTCACTCAAAATTCTAGTATAGCGAAATTAACAGACATGAATAATTGCTTTCGTGTTTGAGTTTTTTTTTTGTACATGCAAAAGCTATTATGTAATGATTTTTTTAAAGTATTATATATTTAATGAATTAACAACCCAGGCAGTTTTCAAACTAGTCCCTTTTTATTTTTATGATGAATACACAAATCTTTCCTTAACTTTTTTAATGAAACTCTTAAATTATAATACCCATCATCTGAGATTTATCTCACTTTTTTAAAGGTTTTATGTAATTTCAAATAATCTTTTAGAGATGGGTTATTTTTAAGATGCCATAAAAAGAAATGCAGAAAAATTAAATTGTGTTCAAGATGCAACTGCACTGCCTGGCTACTTTATTTTATTATGAATATTTATAGGATTATATGAAAATATTTGGAAGCAAACATATGCATATATTTTGTGCAACATGTGAGAAACTAACTTGTGTAGGGTGAATAAAGACCAGTTTTTTTTAAAAAAACTTTGAAATGGATCATTGAAAAGGAAAGGAAATAATATTATTATTATGCAATTATTATATTATTATTATTAGGCAAGTTCTGCTTTGAAAAAGATAGCAAATGGGATAGTAATACTTTGATGATGACTATTTCTAAAATTAGTCAAAACTGAAAAATGCAAAGCATGCAGTGATGAACCGATTAATAACAGAAGGAAATGCATTTAACTTTGAGAATTTTGCCAAAGAGAAGCAGGTGGCTAATGGGCAGACCACTCCCATGTTTTCAATTGTGTAGTGCCAAAGATACAAGGGCGAGTCAAAAATTATCTTCACCTTCAGGGTTGTCATACTGCCTTCTGTGCATGCATGTTTAGAGTTGGTATCACTGCGTTCACGTGTATGAAATTTGATCCCAATCGCATCATTTGCCTTCAGGCTATTACAGTATAAACATGTCCGCTCCGCTAGCAGTTTGCATCAAGGAGGAACAACGAGCAGTGATCAGATTTCTCTGGTCATAGGGTGTATAAAGAGCTGAAAATCATCGTAGACTTTTATCACAATAAGGGAACAGTGCTTTATTATGTAAGAGTGTTTTTTTGTTGTTGTTGTTGTGGATTGAGAAGTTTAAAAGCGACCGGGCGAGTGTAACACATGAAGAGGGAACAGGACACGTGTTAACCTCCACCACACGCAACAAAGATTGAGCAAGGAAGAGCCAGATCTTGCTCCCTCAGACTTTCATCTGTTTGGGCCACTCAAGGATGCTTTACGAGGTCATCAATTTTCCACAGACTTAGATGTGCAGGAAGCTGTGCAAAAGTGACTTCGCGACGAACCAAAAACCTTTTTTTTGGAAGGAATACGCAAGCTTGTGGACCGCTGGACCAAGTGCATTGACAAGGGAGATGACTATATAGAAAAATGATGTACATGTTGAACCTATATCTTTGTGTAAATAAATTGTGGAATGAAAAGTGTAGATAATTTTTGACTTCCCTGCTCTTGCCTTTAGATTGCACAAGAGCAGCTTGATGCTCGTGTCTGAATGGCATGGCCAAAAATACTCTAAAGATGCATAAAAGTTCAATACAATGGGCAGCCTAATGCATAGAGTCAGAGATGTTGTTTACAGAAGAAATATACTGAACAGGAGAGGTGAATAACTTTATTTATTAACAATAAGCCAAATAGACGGCCTCTGTCCTTTCTGTGGGGAATGCTCATGATATTGCTTTTTAGGTCTAATAAATGATATAAATGGTAATAAGTGATGTAAGCATTTAATCATTAATGTGTTTTGCACATTGTTGACATTTATGAATGATTAATGTTGTCAGGTAGATGGTGTTGGGAATGAGCTTCTTGGAAGATGACCTGTCGAGATGTTGACTGTCGGGGAAAATTTTTGTTATAACCATTATTGTTAGCTGTCTGATAGAAGAATGGTCTGATTTTCATGATAACTCTTCATGTACTTCAGCCCCAGTTGTGTAAGGGGTTGTTGTCTTCCTTTCGAGAGTCTAAGCTCACATTGTTCTTTCCAAAGCCAGTCCAAGGCATCAGCATTCTTGGCACCTGTTTTGGATGCATAATTTCAAGAGCGGCATTTCACACAAAAAACATAAACTAATATTTTTTTATTAGGATCAGCATGTAAACCTTGCCTGTTTTTCCCTTTAAAATGAAAGAGGAGAAAGCTCTTATTTATCTAAGGTGGCAAAACCTTGGCCTAGCTCTTGTACAATTTCTCCAGCTTTATAGATGTATCTTTAGAGATGAACATGGTACACTCAATTTTAAAAACTCAACAAAGACAGTTATGCATTCACTTCACATAAGCTATGTATAAATTGGAATGCTGCAACAGGACCATGATTTTTCAACAGTCAGTTTGTAAAATGACAGTTCAGTGCATTGTGGAATTGGTGGAAATAATCTAATTAATACACTCCTAATTCTGGGACCAAAAATACAGGTAAAATTTGCAGGAAAATGAAGGTGATGAGAAATCATTGAGATTTCATTTTACAGTATTATATTAATACTCTGATATAATTTGATAAACTATTTTCATTCCATATGTCTGCTTATAGAACATTACAAAATCTATAACACTTTTGTGCAGTATGCACTAACATTACCTGTTTTTCAAATACAGATTTTGTATGTTTCGTATTATTTCAGGTAGTAATATTTATATACTGGGTGTTTCATAGGTTATGACCAACTTGTTAGTTGATAACTCGTCAACAGGTGGCGCTAGTGCCGTGAAAGTTTGTACACATATGCAGAGAGTCAAATGAAATGGATTAGGCTTATTTTCGACGAATACAGTACTGCAGTTGTTTCACAGGGTGTAGACCTAAGAAAAAGGCGAATAACATTTGAACGGAAAAAGATCTTTATTTCAAACTTTCAGGATCAACACTTGAGACTAAAGGAAATTAAAGGCACTAGACCAGTTCCTGAGTGTTTCGGCAGGGCTCTGGTCACAATGATAAAAAGTCTTGACCAAAAAAACATGCTCTTCGACTGAATATCAAGACATTTCGGTGTAAACAACTGCAGTACTGTATTTGTCGAAAGTAAGCCTAATTCATTTCCTTTGACTCCCTATATATGTGTACAAACTTTCACGGCACTAGCTCTACTTGTTGACGAGTTATTCAACTAACAAGTTGGTCATAGCCTATGAAACACCCGGTACATCAATACATTTATTAATTACTGTTTTTAATAAGGTAACCAGGCAGTGTATTTTAAAAATTTCTTTATTTTTCATAATAGTTACTGTATATGAAATGTTTTTAAAATTTTACTTATTTATATGGCAAATGGTTTTTTAAATATTTTTTTAGCATCTTGAACATTTTTATTCTTAAAGTTTGTAAAAACGATATTCATAAATTCTGAAATGGTTCTTTCAGAAAATGCGTAGATGTTTTAGTCAGTAGTCACATATTTTTTAGCAGATGTCTGGTTATTTGCAGTTTGTTGCATTGCATTTGAATGAAATGGAGTCCCTATGAATTTAGTGAATCCTATCATGCCTCTGATAGACAAAAGCGATTGCATGAATTTCTTATCTAAGAAAACCTTTTGCAAACTGTTGCTTTTGGAAGTCACTTAAGAATTAATGTTTGCTGTTAAATTTAGTAGAGTATCTTTACTGTTATTGTTTTCCTTCCTTACCATTCCTGTCCACAGTGAAAATCTCTAACATACTTTGTGTTAAGGTGTTCAGTACCTTATTCTACTTGGGCTTTCTGGTGCATATAAAATAATTTTTAAAAAAGATATATTGTGGCATAAACTATGACATATGGTATAAATAATGTCCATTCCCATTTTGAGTAATGATTTAATTTATGAAATGAAGAGTCATAAGTAATTTCATGTAAAGTACAAAATTTTATGGTTATCTCCATCCACATATTGTTTTGTGGGCTCTTATGTTTGACAGGCAGAACTGATCAGTGGATTTTGTGTGACAGGGTACAAGAAATTATGTGGTATAAAGGGAGCACTTTACACATTACAATTTCTATGCTTTGTGTGTAGTTGCCTTTTAAATTGTTTATTTCATGTATGATAATCCACTATTCTTATGAGTTTGAGTGATTATTGTATGAGAACCTTAATCCTCCTGATAATATTATTATTATTATTATTATTATTATTAAAATTTCCTAGGCTGGGAGGAAATAACAAAAGGGAGAAAGTGATCTTTTGTAGAATGGAGGCTGCTCTAGATCAACACCAGATAAAACACAAGGGGTTCAAGAAAATAACTTGGAAAAGAGAAAAGAGACAGTGAAAGAGAGGGGGGGGGCAGTTGAACATACAAGATGTCTGTCTCTTTTCTTCTGAAGTTAACATGGCTTCAAATTAAGAAAGAACTAGACTGAAAGTAGGGGCGATACAATTACAATAGGCCATTAGAGCACAGGTATCGGGTTGCAATAATAAACCTTACAATAATTGTCTGGCATTGCCATTGCCACTGAGTGAGAAGTTACACAGGAACGAGAAATTTGTTTCCTCTTATTTACCGTATTTATTCTACTATAATGCGAAAAATTTTAGACTAAAAAAGCACCTAAATTTGTGGGATCGTATTACACAAGCGTATAATATCACCCCCCCCCCCCCCCCCCGCGGGGGGGTTCAGGCAATGACGTTCAAATGAAGCTAGCATATAATATGCATCACAGTACATTAGTATACAGTATATACAATGTACAGTTCATTATACAGCAAGGGTAATTGACATATTATTTTAATTTTCCGTCGCCAAAGGCTAAGAAAATAACTTCAAAACTGCGTCGATCTTATAATTTTCCCACTTAAATTTTATTAAATTAATATCTATTTATTATTGTTAACAGTAATCACCTATAAAAAATGTTGGATATTTATAAATATCAGTAAATAAAATAAGGAAACTAACTTATAAGTTAGAAACACTGCTCACTTCGCATGCCGCCATTTTGAATAAATTAATGAACATCTAAACAGAAGGAAAGCCTGTTCCCTGAAAATTCATACATTGTTACATTGTGATGAAGTGACTTTCTAGCTGTTATCACTTCGTCAGCAGTCCTTCCTAAGAAGGGTGCCAACATAAAAATAAAAGGGAGGGATCGACTTTGATATGCGTAAAGAGGTTTATTTACAAGACAAATAGCAGGATAAATACAAAATACAAATAGATGCAAATACAAAGATAAAATGAAGCAGATACATAATAGGCAGTAAATAACAAGTAGCTGCCTCTAGCTAAATCATCTAAATGACAACTGTATGATCCGGTATTATTTAGCACCAGTCTAAACAAACAACTCCCAATTAACTATCACGTCAAACCTAAACAAGGGACAAGGGAAGCCCTGTGTGCATACAGGTTACATACACGAACCTAAAATCGTGTTCCCAAAAGCCTCAAAAGGGGTTGGATAGTGCAAGGGGATACCAAAGCCAAAACACTGGAACCTACACCAGAGGGCTACCAAAAACCCGAACCAAAACGGGAAAAATCCACCTCTACGACTAAACCAAGCACCCACCAGGCAACCAAATCAAGTACCCAGCATGCACACAACAAAAACCAAACCTTCCCCAAAACAATATAAAAGTTTAGCTACCCACTGTGCTAAGAATACCTTCACATAAAATTGCCTTACAAAATCATCCAATTAATAACAATGATCAAAATGGCAGATCGAAACAAGATTAAAGTGGCAAACAGAGATGACACAAACTAGCGCATAACTAAGCCAAAGATTCTCCTCAGTAAAACATAAAGATCACACCTAAATAGGGACACAATAACTACACAGTGCAAACTGGTCACTGACATGGCACTTCCGCCATGTAACACAAACAAAGAAAGAAGGCATGGTCGCTGCAGTGGGAACAAAAGCCAAACTACCGGATCCAACATCGGTGTGCCACATAGAACCCAAAATCCAGTCCGTACTAATGGGACTAGCCATTCATAATAACGGGTCTACCCATCCACTGCCAACGAGCCACAATACCAATGCCCTTGCACAACACCAGTACCAAGAATGCACTGAAATCTAAAATCCCAAACAATCCCAAAACTAAGAGGCTGCTTAGCCACCCCATGCGCTAGCAAGCAAAATCTACTGAATGCTCCACTATTGATCTATACAAAAAATAATACAATCCAACTACAACAATTCAATGATGCTAGAATCATTACTAACAGTGCTTAATCCAAGTTGGCTAATCCAACCACAACATAACAAGCTATTCTAAACTTAAAGTTACATCGCACTTACAATAATACAATCTCATAATTCATTCATAAATTAATCTCCCTAAGCTATTACAAAATCCAAAATCAACTATCAAATGAATAACTTATACTTCGATCTGCTTCTCATTCA
Organism: Rhysida immarginata; assembly: GCA_023313115.1. NCBI lineage: Eukaryota > Metazoa > Arthropoda > Chilopoda > Scolopendromorpha > Scolopendridae > Rhysida > Rhysida immarginata. Next base: position 804,730 of record JAHWFO010081720.1, on the reverse strand, counting down.
TAACATTCAAAATACAGATAAGTCACAATTCTGCCATACTAATAAACTTGATAGTTTTAACAATTCCCTGATAAGAATACAATAAAGCAGACCTTCACAATCCGAAGTTAACAATTTTACAAACTATAAAATTAAATTCAATCCATAGCTGTCTAAATGATACTAAACGTTTTTTTTTAACACTTCAAAAGATTACAATCTAAAGCTCCCTCTAATCACAGCATAAATCCTATTAAATCCAATCCCGCTATAATTCCTATCCACAATCCAAATTTCCAGAACTATCACTATCGCTAAATTTCTCTTAAGCTTTATACTAGAACACAATATAAAGAAACAAATAATCTAAGGACATCAATAATGCAATAAATTACCACGTGGTTTTCTCTTTCCGTAAATGAAAGAAGGTTAGGCCTAACCATCGATTACAAAATACAGGAACCCAATCCGGGCAGTACGACTATTCCCGGGTTGCAGTCATCTGCTTCGGCATCGTCGTCTTCTTCCTCCTGGTCTTCCATCTTAAAATGGGTCTAGCTGGATTCGTCTCTGGATCAGGAATCTCATGAAACAAATTCAAAACAATAAAATACGTTTGACACCCGAAGGTGGCATGTAGTCCTTTTCTAAGGGAGGACTACTGTAACCCTTTACAAATAAAATAAAACAACAAAGTGACTATGTCACAACATCATAAAAGGTATTGTTAATCGTATTTCTACCAATAATAAGCCCTAAATTATGACTACCTTTGGCCATGTAACAATGTATAAATTTTCAAGGCCTAGGCTTTCTTTCTAGGAAGTGTTGTCAAAGATTATCAATAAGCCAATTCTCCCTCTTCCCTGCAATGGAACTTTATAAACGTTTTTCACTTTTCTGTAATGAACTCATGATGTTTTCCACTTTTTATAACCTGAAAAGCAGTGATTGGTAATAGAAATGCTAAAATAAAGAGGTTCCCCCCCCCCTTTCTTCTTTCTTTTTCTGTATATTCTTGCCTATTTTATTTCTCATGACAAGTCAAAAATGGGGACCGCATTATACAAGAGGGTAAAATTTTTACTATTTTTTGGGGGCTCTAAAAATGGAATCGCATTATACAAGATGCGCATTATAGTAGAATAAATACGGTATATGAAACTTAAGAGTTCAGAATACCTGTTTTAATGAAACTTCTTTAAAAAAAACATAATGCATTATATGACTGCTGACAGCAAGGCATAACTCAGCAATATGCTTATCAGTTACAGTGAGTCATTAGTGAAGCAATCTTGGCAACTGACTAGGGATCAGTAACATGCTCGTTGGCTACCGGAAACTGATGGGGAAAAAGCAAACTACACAGTAAAGTGGTGAGTGTATGTACTGTGAGCCCTTGTCTTTGTGTATGTGTTTGTATATTTGTGTGTGTGTGTGTGTGTGTGTGTGTGTGTGTGTGTGCGTGCGCACGTGCAAGTCATGGGAGTGTTGTATGCAAATTTTCAGGCTTATAAATAGGCAGAACAGTATCAGTGCTGTCAATTCAACTATTAGCACTCGTCTGAAACATGATTATGGCTAAACGACGAGAAATAGTAGAGTTTGAATGTGGAATGACAGTTGAGCTAGACATGTGGGACATTCCATTTCTGAAGTGGTGTGGGCATTCAAGATTCGTCAATACACAGTGCCAAGGGTGTAGAGAGAGTACTTCATTTCAGGCATTACCCCCTACCATGGACTGCACAGTGGCTGACCACCAGCGACATCCGAGCAAAATGGTCCTTCATAACAGACACATGTCATTATGTCAATGACTTCAGTACAGCAAAATTTGGCACTTATAGTATTAGGCAGTAGAAAACCACAGCACACCATCGGAGGCTGCATCTCGCCATGGCTTGTGAACATATTCATTGGATCTTAGATGACTGGAAACACGTAGCTTGGTCCGATGAGTCACGATTCAAGTTGGTGCAGGCTGATCTTAGGGTTTGTGTGTGGTGCAGACCCCATGAGACCATTGGCCCAAGCATTGTTCTCAGGAAGGCACTGTGCATGCTGGTAGTGGCTCCATCATGGTGTGGGGCATGTATACATGGCAGGATTTGAGTCCTCTGATCAAATTGGACCTGCCATTGACTGGTAATCATTATGTCCAGCAGCTTGGTGACCATTTGCAGCCCCTCATGGCCTTCATGTACCCTAATAATGATGGGATGTGCCAGGAGAACAATGCACTTCTCACCAGGCCAACATTACTCGCTATTGTTTTGAGAAGCATTCTGAACAATTCCAACGAATGAGTTCGCTGCCTAGATCACCAGATATGAATCCCATCAAACATACATATTTGGGATATTATCGAACAATCTATTCATGCACAACAGCTTGTATCTGCAACACTCATACAATTATGGGCGGCTATCGAGACCTGGCTGAACATCTCTTCAGAGGACTTCCACCCACTGGTAGAGTCCATGCTATATCGAGCTAAAGGAGGTCCTACACGATATTGAATAGGTATCCCATAACTTTTGGTACTTCGGTTTATAAGTTATAATGTTTTAAGTTCTGACTTTATATCTAGGTTTTATTTATTTTTTTTTTACCTTAGAATTATTCACAAGGGATTCTGGTTTATTGTACTTGAAATGTACATTGTTGTACTAAAATTACAGTCTAGTAATACCTATTTTGAGAGTGGACTTGCCAATTTTTCCAGTATACAAACAGAGGTTCTAAATTTTTCTTCTCTCTTTGTTTATTGTATTTCATCCTGTATCTGTGATCTTAGTCCTAAAGCTTGATATTTATATCTTGTAAATATTGTTGGACTCCTTATGATTGCAAATTTCATTGTTTCTAAGCACTCTCTGGCATCATAACAAAGGAATTAGGGGACACCAGCTTGGGATTCCTCTAGATTCAGGAAAGGGTGCAATCACATATCTAGCATAAACACTGGGGTTCAATTTGTGACATTGATGCCCTGGCCAGGATTATGCAGAGTACACTGTGGATACTGGGGAGATTCCCACACAGTCAGGATATGCTAATGTCATTCCACAGTTTGACAGGTATCACAAGATGGGTATCAGATTTGAAATGCTGTTAACTGTGGGTTGATACGTTAGTAATGAACAACACAAATCCGTGAAAGTCAAATCTCCTGATTGAACCTAGGATGGAATCTTTCATGATATGGTGTTGCAATCTACCATCAATGATGGTGAGGCTGCCTTCATGCTGTCTGATACTACTCTTGTCATCCACAGTCTTCCCTGCTCCCGTTCATTCACTGATAGGGGTATTTCTACTTTATAGCCTTTGCTGATGGTCACTGCTTTCTTTTTCAGTGTGGGAACTCTAGCTTCTGCAAGTGATTGATTGTCCTGGCTCCCTCATCTCAGCTTGGTTAGGCCACATCTTCCGCCACTACATATTCTCCTCTTGAGCATCTAGTCAAGTCCCTATCTTCTGCCTGCCCACAGTCTTCAGCTCTGCTGTCTAGTTTCTGCCAGAACTCATCACGCTGACTCTTGACGAGATACTCTCTCTAGTGACTCTGACCTGTGCCTCAGATGAAGAGAATTTGGTGCTTTTAATTTTAAGAGAATTCCTCCTTCTTTCTGTTTTTTTTTTTTGTTGTTGTTGGTGCGAAACTCTCCTACCTTGCTCCTGAAAAATCATGCACCCTTAGAGGGATGGCCTGAATGGTTGCATCTCTTAGTGTAGCTGATTCTCATACAAACAGTTAAGCCAATCTTTTGTACTGGTTCACATAGATTTCAGATGAAGAGGGATGAAAGGGACTTTTAATGTCTCTCCTTTCACTGTGTACCTTGTACACATGAGCTTCTCCTCTGCCACTAGAATCCATCGATTCCCTTCAACGTGCATCTTCTTCCATAAATCCAATCCAAAGATTCTCTCTTTTGAAGTAGGGAGGGAAGGAAGAATGGGAATGAAATAGTATAATGGGCCCCCTAGACGATCAATAATATTGTCAATATTCGCTTCAGTATTGATGGAGAACCATATTGATGGAAATATTGATCGTCTAGGAGTGTATTGAAGCATCCTATCAATATTGATGGATATTGAGAGAAAATTATATTTTCTTAAAGAATAAATCATTAGATGGTCAGTGAGGGTTTTAATGGTACGCCTACCTCAGCTGTTCGAATTAATGATGAAAAATAGGAAAGAAAATTCCGCAGCCTAGATTCGAACTAGGAATCTTTGGCT
>JAHWFO010081720.1:774678-790497 GCA_023313115.1 Rhysida immarginata | reverse complement strand
AATATTAATTATTATTATTATTATTATTATTATTATTATTATTATTATTATTATGGATATTGTACCCAAACTTAAAGTTTAAAACTTTTGCAATCAAGAGTTGATAATTTTTGTTCTTTTTTTAAAAAAAATTAATCATCAATTGGATTATATTAATATTGACAACATTCTTGATTTGGAAAGAGTAGTTTTGATTTTTTTAATTAATCAGGGTCCCTCAATCCTATAGAAACTCCCGGATGTTAGTTTTTTTAAAAAGTGGAGAACGAATCTATCTTCTCTCGATCCAACTTTTAAAATTATAAAAGCTTATGATTCTTTTGATATTACCAGGGATAGATGAAAGAATCATAAGCATCATCTTCCTTCACCCATCCCTGATATTACTAATTCTATTGACATTTTTACTTTGGCTCTTTTTTCATTTATTTTAAACCCCCCTCCCCTCACTGGAGTATGTCCGAGTGATCGCTTGGATCATTCTCATGTCATTGTGATACAACATTATTATTATTATTATTATTATTATTATTAATTATTATTATTATACATGCAATAAATTTACTTAACTTCACATGTTTGTTATTTTGGATTTTGAGCCCCTTCTTCAACCTCTAGAATTTTGAAATTTTGCCTAGTAACTAAATTCAATGCAGTAAAATTATTTTTTAAATTCGAATACTTTAAAAAGGGTTATTACTAATTTTCATTTAATTTTCATCCCAGGTAGACGTTTGGTTGTCTCTTGAGAATTAATTCACAGCCGGTAAACCATCAGTTGAATCATTATAATAAACAACATGACCCTATTTCATTACCATTAAAATTTAAATGCCGTTAAATCACTGCATAATATATTCTATATCTTCATTAATTGAGAATCATTTGAAAATCGATAAAGTTAATCAATGATTCAATGAGCGCCCCAACGGTTTTTATTTTATTTATAAAAACACATTAAGCAAAAAAAAAAAAAAAGTAATACTTTTTAGTGCATTTTTAATTTAAACATTAAAAACGTACATTTTTAGTTTATTTATTTACTATATATTTCAAGAGCTCATAAGGAGCTCTTGATATTTTTTAAAGCGTACTCATATGGCTCATTTATTACTTCAAATTATGAAGAATTTTAACTGATTTATATTTCGTTCAACTTTTTTTTTTTTGGTCAGCTTATGTTTCAACGTGCTTATTATGTGTAAATACAACAAATTGTCATAGAAAAGCTAAAATATTAGTGTTTACTGTGGGAAAATAGGAAAAAATGCAAGCTCCTACATTGATTTCAATGTTGTTTTGTAGCAATGTGTCAGCGCTCCTTGCGACAACATAGAGAATTAGGGCGGAACGCATTTTCCCATAGGCAGCGAGCTAATGGGCAGGCCAGTAGTTAGAGGGGGCCATGGTATAAATGTGTTAGATGGTATCATTGGTGATGGAGTTGTGAAAGGATATCACGCAATTTGCTATAGGCACTGCATTTGAAATACTTCGAGTTTGTTCAGGCCTGGTTTCAGCAGCACCCATGTTTCTGAGTCATAGAGGATGACTGGTAGGACTAATGTCCAAAAGAGCTGGATCTTGATCTTCAAGATTTTGACCCTCATTCATAAAGACCATCAAAGGAAGGTGAATGCTGCGGCTACTTCTCCAGTTATGTTGTAGGTTTTTGCTGTGCATGACATTTTCTTCTACTATACTAGCAACTTTAGATACTTAAAATCCTACTGTTGCTTAATTTGACACTTTTGTAGTGGACAGTGGCCTCAGTTGCTAATACCTTGAACTTGTCTGCATTAATTTTCATGCACGACTGGCTGAAGTGGGCAGTGTCTTAAAGGATGTCCATGGGCTCAGCATTTGTGTCATTGGTCAGTCACAAAGTGGTCTTTATCATACTTTATGCCCTATCTATCATGGAATGTTTATTCCTTAATGACGGCATCGATTACTATGTTGAATACATGTACTAGTAATGGCATATTCCAGCCTGAATGGTGAATGCCTCTGCACTTGGCTATTGAGCCACTGTACATGAGATGGAGAAGTGTGATGACTTTCTCTAGCTCTCCAGGCAGTGAATGGAATCGAATACAGACTTGAAATTGATAAATATGATTATGTAGCATGAAACGTATTAATTATTTATGTATGAGTCAATCTCAATAAAAGGAGGGGTGTGTGCTGACAATAATGAAGAATGAATAATTAAGTGAGTATTAGGATTTTTCATAGAAGTAGCTGATATATGATGTGTCATGGTATTAAGAACACTTTGATGTTATAACAGCTTAAAAGGGTGGGGCTTTACAGTGAGTTATGAGCTTTTTCTAAATTTGGATATTTACTTTGAAGGAGTGGAAGTGACTCAGTGTGAAGCACATGTTTCAAGCATGTGTTGCTTCTATGTTAGAATTATGCAATTATTTAAATCCACGATCAGAGAAATTATAAGTTGCAGTTCGTTAGTGTTGTTAAGATTGCCACTCATGGAATTCAGAATTATTAGATATTGGTATTTTAATAAGAAAAATTCACATCTCTTGATGATTAAAAAGGAAACAGATGCTTGTAAGAAAGCGCATAGATTGCCTATAAAAGGTGAGCGCAATTCAGCTCGTTAATTGTATGCAAACATTCAATGGGGTAACCACGCTGTTTTTACAAACTTGCTTCGTCCTTGTCACTTAAAGATTTAACACAAATCTGTGTTTTATGCAAGAGGAAACATTCAATAGGGTCACCATACAGTGTTCGTCGGTTTGTCTCATCCTCGTCAGCACTCGTAAATATTTTGAGAGTAATTGAAAACTTTGAGATATAGCGGGATTCAAATTAGACAGACATTAAAAGAAATGTATGATTTTTTCCTGTGAGATAATGGGAGAAAGCAGAATATAGAATTTAGAGATATAAGCATTTGAATAATCAAGTATTATACAGTCGAAACTGGATAACTCAAATTCACAGGGGACCGGGCCAAAAATTCAAGTTACTAGGTTCTACAAGTTATCAGGTTCATCACTGGATGTGAAAACAAAAGCGACAGTTTTTATACGGAAGTGAAAAACGATAATTTTAAAGCACAAACACATTTACTTCATCGTTTAAAATAACATTTAAAATAAAAATACATATATTTTGCGAAATATTCAGAAATTGTTGTTTGTTTTAAAGTGTGTACTCGCGTTAGGGTCAAAAAATTATCCAAGTTATAAAAAGAACTAAAAACGTGATTGGGAACATCTGGCTTGGTCATTACATATTTAAGAAAATTCTCTAAACTTTTTTTCGCTTCAGTAGCCGTTACACTTCTCTCCCGCTCTTCTTCTCCAATCGCAACACTGTCGACATTTTCTGCATTTCCTTCCATGTGAGCAGCTACAATGTCGTCGTCAGTCAGCATTCCAGAAGTGCACACTTGATTAACGACTTAACGGCATTTTTGTTTATCGTTGACAGCTTTGATGATGGAATTCCGAACTCTTTTGCAATCTCTTTTTTCTTCAATGTCGAATCTTCAAGGCGGTCTTTATCTTCTGTTCCAAAGTTAGGGTGTTGCATTTACGTAATGTAATTTCTAAAATTTCTGATTCTTGCAGTCATAGACATCCTTTAAATAAGGTCTGTGTACCAATTGCTGTACATTGTGTACATGACGAATGGCAAAGATTCGAACCATGTGTCAGTCAAATCGGCAACCAATCAGATGGCAGATGTTTTCTTAAACCATTGACGATTCATCGAACATTTTATGAGTACTGTAGCAAGTAATGTATGTAGAATTATGAAGAAAAAAAAACTATTACATGTATTAAAAACATGAAATTTATCATTTTTTTAAAGTAAATTTATGGCTTTTTTGAAAAAAAAAATTTGATATATTAGGTTTTATTAGGTTTTATTAATAAAATTTGTTCGATTTAAAGGGTTAAATTAGCGTTATTTTTCACTTCAAGGGGTCGGGACCAGAGGAAAAGTTCGACACAAGGGTTTTTTGACTTACTGTATAAGGTTTCGAGTTATCCAGTTTCGACTGTACCATTTTCATAAACTTTGTGTACTTGGGAATGTCAGCAGAGATGGCCATATTAGGAAGACAACAAAGACAGCCTGATCTTCCTTTATCATTGAGCTCTCTTTGAGTTCAATGACTATGAGCTCAATAAGTTATGTTGATGAATAAGTTATTGTTGATGAATAGACAATTAAAGATATATAAAGATTTTCTTTTGATATAAGCCTTTCACTTTTTTGAATATTATCTTATAGTTCATTAATTCTGAGTTTGAATTAAAGTTTGATTGTATTAGTTTAAGTGTTTATTCTGAATAAAAGAAATCTGTACATGTATATAGTTAAAAAAAAACAGCTCCTTATTTCTAATGCATGCTCATAATTAGTAGGAATAAGATCCTGAGTCGGTATAAATAAGATCCTCATTGGGATTAGCGTCTACTGGGTTGTAATTGATTGAGTTAGGATCTGATATCAAATCAGGGATTTCCCAACATGGAGTACTTGTAATGATTATAGATAGGTCCATTTCTTTTATAATTAGTAGCAACAAGAAATCTTAAAATTTAAGCTAAGAGAGGAGTGGAACTGGTCTTTCTGTTATAATTATGATTTTGCTGTGCACACAAGATTTTTTTTTTTTTCCATCAGTTGATGAATGTTGAAGATTTGATTGCATCATCCTCAACTGTATAACTCCCACCTGTTCTTCTTGGCAGTCTTTTCTCAGTGTTTTTTGGCATCCTTGACTGAAAGATCTCTATGAAAACTTTGTCAACAATGGAGAGCAAGCTGATTCCTTGATAGTTCTTATATTCTCGATTATCATCTTTCTTGTGGATGGACACAATGATGGTTTTCCTTCTTATCATTGGCACTTGGTATGTACACCAGATGGTTTAGATTAGTGAAGATTATACAGGGTGTATTAAACATACGTTTACAAACTTTGAGGGCAAGTTCCTGACACCAATACAATTTATCTGTCCATATAAACATTTAACCGAAAATCCTTAGATTTTGAGGTTTAATGAAAGTTTATGTTCAGCACACGATTTGAGTTACAATCCATCAACAGAAGTTTGTAACCAACTAGATGGCACTGTGTTGCTATGTAGACTTGTTTGCATTTGCCATTTGTGTACATTTATAGGTAGTCTGTCTTCAATGTTTCACTTGTGTAGTAGTGAGTTAACTGAAAGGTGTTCCATTTAACCATGGCAGGATATACATATCATTAGGAGGCAGATATGATTTTAATATATTGCCACGTGAATGGTAATAGACACGAGGTTACATGGCTGTATTAGATGGCATTGCCAGACCGAAAGCAGCCAAGTCATCCTATTTTTGTTGCTGAGACAGGATCCTTAGTATCACAAACTATTGATCAAGAAGTACCAAGAATCACTTATATGCCTGACAAGGAAGAACACATTCGGCACTGTCGGGGAGTATTTGGATAGGTGCGATAGTCATTGATCCGAAGAGTGCATGCATGTGTAGAAGCATGCAGAGGATATTTTGAACATTTTTTAGGAGTTTCTGAGGTGAGATATAATGCAAACTTTCCTTATTACCTCAAAATCTAAGGATTTTCGGACATATATTTATATAGACTATGTTTCTTATTTTGGTGGGAGAAATCCACCCTCAAAGTTTGTAAAGGTATTTTTGGTATATCTCCCGCCTTAATTTCCTTCTGCAGGAATCTGATGCATTCCTGCACCTTCTCATTTTTAGTGATAGAATGGTTGCTTTCACTTCATCAGTCAATTGTTGACTCAGTATTATTCACTGGGTTATCCAAGGGATCGATGGGTGGTGGATCAACAGGTGATCTAGGTTACTTATGGGAAACATTGCATCACACTGGTATTATGAGCTTAAGGTTCCTAGGGACAGTGAGCAAGACATCTTGTATGCCATTACATTTTGGTCATGTTGCCCCATCAATAATGCCATCCAGAGAATCAAGTTCATATTTTCAGATCTGACAAAAAAAAAAGTCCTTGCTTTTGAATCATGATGAATAATGCCAATAAAATTTTACAGCATATTAATGGCTATAAAAGAAAGTTGGAAATTGTAGATTCAGCTATAAATGTAGGGATATAAATTTAAATGTATGCCATGTAGTTTTTGGATTTTTATAAATAATGCCATATTTTAATGTTTGCTTATTATCATGTTGTGGAATCTAAATTCTTTCTATAAAAATGGTGCTGGATGTTAATATTGTTTATTCAACTGTATTAATCTATTATTTGATTATTTAAGCTTTGAATTTTTCTTTGCGTGCTTTTATACTTCAAATAAAATTGTCCAGAACTTCTAATATTTAAAATCCTATTTTCAACTTATCCTGCCATAATTGAAACATTCGGCAAACTGATTTTTTTTCCCTTTCGAATTTTCTTTTCACATTTTCCAGATAACAGAAATTCAGGTGCATCACACTTGTGCTCCACCACCACAACTTCTTTCTGACATGCGTTTTGAATGAAAATCATACCAGTTGCCAATTAATATATGCTACACAATAATAATTATTCATCGATAAATGTGAGCATGACTGTGTTTTCCGAAAACGCGATGAGAAAGAGAACAACCGCGGAGGAGCGGATGCGCTCATGCCATGTGACTTGGACGTTACCAGTTAAGCTCCATTCGTGAAGTCTTGCTCTGGAGATAAGTGAAATATCTCTTAGCTCACTTTTTATTTTTTCACTTCTGTTGATAATAAAAAGTATAATGCCTACATTCAACTTCAGCTTAGATTAAGACAAACTGAGCATTCAGATGGAAAGAGTATCTTATAAAATACAAGAGCGCATAGCAAGTTATATTACATCAGAGAAGAGTTGTTGGAAGGCTTATCACGTGACCGATCTCTTGAAGGGACAATCCTCGTTTGCTTGTTATGAATTACTAAGCTGTGTGGGCAAAGATATCACATCTTTCAAGAATTACATTTGCCTTTAAGTAAAAGTATAAATGTGTAAAGAACAATAAAAAAAATATAATCTTATGGGCAGTAGTTATGATTGTTTTATGAATTGTTTATTTAAAAAGATCCATCTCATTTTTTCCAGAGCTGCCTATAAGTATTCATTTACTTGTGTTTGGCAGAAATGTGAACTATGTTTGGCATAAACTTATCGTAATTGCAGTCAGTCACGTGATTAGCTTTCTCATTGCTCTTAAGGCATGATTTAGACCAGTCATGAACCTTTGCAAATCTATTGGAGCAGTCTTCCCAACAATGCTAATATATTAAAAAATTATCAATAGGAGAGCAGTCTCATAGGGATTTCATATCAATAGGAGAGGTGAAAAGTCTCATAGGGATTTCATATCAGTCGCGATTACTGAGCCCAAACTTCAGCTACTTTGCTGAAGTGAGTTAAGTTTTTATTATCGGTGAATCTATAGTCACTCATTTTTCTAACAGTTTCATGTTACATATATAATTTCAAAATGGCTACTAATGAAGCTTAAGTTGAATCTGGCCAATAATACTTATTTAAACAAATACTTATAATTATCTTATTCCTGTGTGATAAGATGATCATTATGATAAAAAAAAAACTAACTGATGGATAAATCAATATACAGACTCTTTACATATGTAATTTATCTAACATATTTAAACCTTTTTTTTTTTTTTGAAGCCTTGTTGATTGCTATAATTTTTCCAGGGTGCTTTCATGTTTAAAGATATATCATTTGCATGCTGAGATAGGCAAGCAAAAAAAAAAAAGAAAAAATTGTCTGCTAATTGATCTAGTTAGGGCAGTGGATATAGAATGAGACTGATTCTGCTAAGTGATCTCAATAAAATCTCACTTAAGGGTGTTTAACAGATTTCAAGAACAAAATTAAACCCCTTATGTGTAAAAATGAAGATATTTGAGTCTTCGTGCTACAGAAGAGAAATTAATGATCTACATCAAATTTCTAAATGTGTGTAATGAGTTTTCCTTTTATTATACAGGATGATCAATAAGTCATGTTCCTAAATGCACTGGTGGATAGAAGTGAAAAATATTCCACAAAACATTGGCCTGCAAATTGTCCATTTTGCAGGTGTACAATAATATCTGGGCACTGGAATTGATAACAGGGAAATGTCTGTGAACAAAAAAGTAAAACAGGCATACATCAGAACAGCATAAGAATTAAAGGTACTTAACTCCAGAAATACAACACAGTATTACAGGTGTACTTGAAATCATAACCATGCAGATTATGACCAAATCCTAGAAGCAGTCACCCCTTTGGTAACCATCAAAAAAGTTATAAGATCCTCCCAGAAGTATTACCTGGATTATCATTATACTATTGCAGGTTAATCATGGAACTGGCATAAATAGGGTACTTTCAAATATCCCTATTTATGAGTACCGGTATATCTCTGTATTCAAATATCCTCGGGGAATGGTGTTCTCTTTATGACTGTAAAGACCAGTTATGACGTAAGTCGGGCATATTACATTCACCAGGCATCCTTTAGAACAAAATGCGGTCATCCGATTGCCAGAGTGTGTCCACAAATTTGATCACAGGAAACATGGAAGTCCAAGTTATCTCTAGGATAGGATAAGGACTGCATTTTGTAAGCCTGACTCGTGAATAAAAGTTCTTGAGCTGGACATTAACCAAGTTGATTAGAGAGCCATTGCCTGCCAGAACTTGGCTGCAGCCACATGGCTCTAAAGAACTGTGGCTCAAGCAGTATGTAAGATGGAAGTGGAGGAAAATTGCAGGCATTATAGAGAGAAAGTATTTTGTCTGAGGTCCCCATCTGTTTGCATATGATGAAGAAATGTAAAATAGAAAATATATTTCCGTTATTTTTTTGTTCATAAAATAGAAATTTTTAAGGACTTAAATATTATTCCTCATTGATTAAATATTTTAAAAGTGGTTTTATATTTTCATTTTTTTTTAAAATAAATAATGCTTTTATCTGAGAGCATAGAATTTTAGTTATCATTATTAACTGTATCTGCAATCAAGGAACACAGTCAGCTTCCCATATACACTATCTGCCCAAAAGTAATCGGACACTTTCAATTTTAGATGTTTTGCCGAATATCTAGAAAAATACTTGATGAATTACCTGAAACTTCAGGGGTGTAAAGAGCATGTTACATCTCATATATTTTAGCTAAGGTTTTATCCTGAAGGCAAATAGGGGACCTGCAGCAAAGTATACCAAAAAAATAATGTTTGGGATCACCCTGTAAAAAAATAATGCTTGAAATGCGTTGTAGCTGTAGCATATGATTGCGGGTATACATATTTTTTGGTTCGGACACCAGTATCAGCTTCTTCTCCTTATGCTGATATGAAGTCAATTTGCCTATATGAAGTCAGTGTGCCTTCATATCAGCGTAAAGAGAAGAAGTTGGTATTGGTGTCCGATCCAAAAATAAAAATTTGGAGAAAACCCCTTATCGTTTTGTGTATTTTTGAGAGCAACTGAAATTCAGCTCATTCTGTCGGTGATAACTTTCTGAATTTTCACGATGTTTAAAAGAGTAGCTGCATACATTTGGCTAATAAATTATGCAGAAGACATCTCGGTAATGCTTGTGCATGCAGAAGACATTATTTAGTATAAATGCTCATATTTCATCAAGTATTTAGCATTTTTATATTCTGATTGCAGGGTGTTGCCTCTACTGTAGTTCGTCAAGTTTCCTGAAAATGGAATTGCATTAGGTTGAAAATCCTTCATGTTATAAACAAAAAACTTATGAAAATATTTTGATTTTTTTTTAAAGAAACCTTTATATCTCCATGACTATATGTGCTATTCTCATACAAATGAACACAGAGAAGTATATGCTACAGCTACAATGCATTCCAAGCATTATTTTTTATAGGGTGATCCCAAACATTATATTTTTTGTTCAATTTGTTGCTGGTCCCCTATTTGCCTTTGGGACAAAACTTTCGTTGAAATATATGAGGTGTAACATGCTCTTTATACCCTTGAAGTTTCAGGATAATTCGTCACGTATTTTTCTAGATATTCAACAAAACATCTAAAATCGAAAGTGTCCGATTACTTTTGGATAGATAGTGTAATTTCTTTAGATTTTAACCAGGTCAAATGTCATTTTATCAAAATTTATCTTCTATTAAATAAAGGAAAAACAGAAAACACTACTCCACATAGAAAAATGTACATCTGAGTCAGTAAAATTTTTATATGTGGAGTAGTGTTTTCTGTTTTTCCTTTATTTAGTAAGGTATCCACAGTTTCGGCTATTTTTCTATTTATTATCTTCTATTGTAAAATTCATTTTTTACAACTTTATAATTCTTAAATTTTAAAATATAAATAGATGTCAGATGTAGCTCTGTGATCTTTTTATTTTTTATTCTTTGTAGATTTTCTATCAGCGTATCAATTCTATTGGATTATCAGAAAAGTCATGATATATTATGAGAAAATAAAAACAAAGGTCTAAAGTGATACTGGAAACACTTAACGCGTTTGCCATAACGTCATCATCGGAGGCGAAACGATGTTACAAAGTTCAACTGGCAGACGGAGCCCTATTTATACCCCCTCTGGAACTGGCAGATCTGATGGAAAACTCCTTCTAAAGCGCCAACCTGATGTAGAGCTCTTCCGGTCATTCAAGTCAATTAATCCATCTTTCGAAGGCTGTTTGATTGTTAAGGAGGAGGGTGTGGTCCGACCGTACTTGCTTCCTGATTTCTATCTCTTCTTGGAATAAAATCCTGTCTCTATCTTTTCCTCTCCATAAGATTTCCATGCAGGCGTTGATATCGACCATTCAGTGTTTGGCTGTGATAAGGTGGTTGGCGAACGCCGACTTTCCATCCCGGTTGACCCATCCTCTTCTATGCTCGTCGAATCTTTCGTAGAAAGACCAGGCCGTGGATCCTATGTATATTGCTTCGCAATCCTGGCATCGCAGCCTGTATATGCCTGTTCCTTTGTACGAGTCATCGTCGTGTGAATGTCTGGCCGGATTTAAGACGTACTTGGCGGTGTTACATGTGCGGAAGGCCACACCAATACCCTATTCGCGGAACAGGTTTGATATCTTGTGTGTGCCTTCTCCATAGGACATGAATGTGGCATAGCTTACTGGTTTTTCGTGTGTTCCTGCCCATTGTTGTTCACCCTGCATTTGGCTTTATTGAATATGGCGTTGGTAACCCTCCTGGGGAATTGGTTCACTCTGGCCAGCTCAAAAATGTTGGATAACTCGTTGAGCATAGAAGAGTATGGGTCAACCGGGATGGAAAATCTGTGTTCGCTGACCACCTTATCACAGCCAAACATCAAATGGTCAATATCAATGCCTGCATGGAAATTTTATGGAGAGGAAAAGATAGAGATAGGATTTTATTCCAAGAAGAGATAGAAATCGGGAAGCAAGTATGGTCGGACCACACCCTCCTCCTTAACAATCAAACAGCCTTCAAAAAGGATGGATTAATTGACTTCATCATTGACCTGAGTGATCTGAAGAGCTCCACATCAGGTCGGTGCTTTAGAAGGAGTTTTCCATCAGGTCCGCCAGTTCCAGAGGGGGTATAAATAGGGCTCCGTCTGCCAGTTGAACTTTGTAACATCGTTTCGCCTCCGATGATGATGTTATGTCGAAACGTGTTAGGTAATAAAAACTTTGTTTCCAGTATCACTTTAGACCTTTGTTTTTATTTTCTCATAATACCTGTGATACTAGTCATGTCTTTCATCAACCATGATATATTTTTTATCAGTATTTGTTGCAAAAAATGCATCATGACTTTTCTGACAACACAAGAGTTAAATTGTTTGTGATCATGTATTTTAATTACAAGGTTTATCTAAAAAGTAAGTCCCGTTTTTAAATATTGTCACTGTAGTGCTGCAGTCATGATTCTGCACATGCTTGTTGTGTGATGATTTGTTACAATTGTACATTATACTGGCATCATTTTCAAAAGACAATGAAGTTTACAATGTCTTTCTCAAATGATGTTCCGCTATCAAGGCTGAAGCAGGATTCGTGGGTCAGGGTTAAAGTCACATTTCACAAGAACATAAAGTCACCACATCAAAATATCTTCCTTACTTTGTGCCATTTGTCTGCTTCATGGAGAGTGTTTATAATGTCTCAGAAAATCAAGACACCCACTACATGTGAAATTTGTTCTGTTATTAATTTTCTGAACATGAAGAACATTAAACTTGCTGAAATCCCATCATATTTGTGATGTTTATGGCAAACAAGAGATGGGTACAGCTTTTAATTAAGGACGTGAAAATGTGCACGATGAAGAACAAAGTGGCCGACCATCATTGGTGAATGATGATTTGGTGCGTGCCATTGATTTCCATCTGTTCAAACATATGAAATTCTTCCTTGTTGGATAGTGGTTCCACAATGGCAACCAGGTCAAAGAAGCTGTTGGTATGTAGTTTGCATTATAGGCAGCACCTTTCTATGACAAGGGAATACAACACCTGGTGCAACTCTGTGACAATGGTGGAAATGAACAGTAGTACAAGGTATGTTCTTCAAATACCAACAAGCACCTTTGCCAATAGTTTCTTGTTTTTTTTAATGTCCCATCGGAACTTATTTTCTGGGAAATTAAATGAGCCCATTTAATTTTAATGTGAATTTAATTATGCATATTTCCTTGAAACTTAATTATTCAAATTAAAATGAAATGGATCATTCAAAAATGATTACCCCACCCCCCTCATGACTCCTTAAAAGTACCATGCATGCCTTGTGTGAAGGTATAACATAAGTGCATCTCACAGGAAGGAAGTTTCTCAATCATATGTGCAGTTGTGTGAGTATCTTCATGAAGAAAATGAGAAAACATGGAAGCAAATAATCAGGATTTAGCATCTGTGTGTGGAAACACAATACCAAGTCGCAGAATCATGTTTCACTGGATATCCGAGTTCAAAAGCAGCATTTCAATTGTTCAGCATATCATTGCCACTCTGGAAGATCTAAGATATACCATGTTGCCTCATTATACATATTTTCTGGATCTTGTGCACAACAACTATGCTCTGTTTGATTCAATGAAAGAGACAGTGCAAGGTAAGAAGTTCTCCTCCAACAATGAGCTCCAGGCAGCTGTCCAGAAGTCACTCTGGAATACCCTCAAAGAATGGCTTGCTTCCGGTATTTTGGAAGCTGCCAGAAAGATAGCAAAGTGCATAAACATTGGTGGAAAATGCCTCTAATGTAATGTGCACTTTGTTTATCCTAATAAATGTTTAGTATGAAGAAAAGAGCTGTAGTGCCAATCATTTTGAATGATCTAAATATAAGAATGCTTATTAAATGAAGACATGCAAGCATATTTTATGGGAAAATTCACATGGGTATTTTTTTTTCTTTTATTAATGCATTTATCAAAGCTAAATTGCAGTGGTTTTGATCACTATAATAGTGATAGTAACCTTCGTTTCATGATTTATAATAAATTTGTTTTTCAAATTATTGGAATAAGGTTAAAAGGTATGAATCTCTACCATGATTAAATTAAATAATTTGTTATTACATATTGCAATAAAGCAAATATAGCAAAGGATTAAGCAGAATAAAACTGTGGTTAAATCAGTAGGAAGAGAGGCGGATCAAAAGGATAGAATGGGGGCCCAGGTATTAGCACAACACCAGCAATATGTGGTTGACCATTTCATAGTCATTGTATTTTAAGCGTGTTGAACACGTTGGCAAACAGGTTGAGACTATCGTGTAAATCATATGATGTTAACTGAGAGTTTACTGTGAAATTGGTAGAGACTTTAGAATACAATAAATGGAGAACAGAGTTTCTGACTAGTTTCGCCATTTATTCCCGGTTTTATCAAGGATTTAGTAGAGGCCTCTCGCCCTTATATACAGAAATATAGTACAATGGAGTAATTTGATTGGATAAAATACAACAAATAGCAGAACAAAGGCAATGAATAATGTAGTCTGGATACAGTGATAAATACAATAAATGGTTAAAGGTAGAAGCAAAATAAACAGCACAGGTGTATGTTGATTGGATACAGCAAAAGAAGAGAAGAATTTGGGTACATCATAAGGTAGAAATACACTAACCGGATGAAAGCAGTAACATACAATGATTGGATAACAAATAATTGACTAATATAGAACAATAAAGCTTAAAAACATAAAGCTGGGAATAAATGGCGAAACTAGTCGGAAACTCTGAACTCCCAATTTATTGATCTAAGGGTTAAATGACTAATTTGAGATTGAGCTGATTCTGACGAAAGAAGCTTCTAAGTTTACTGTTCCTAGCCCCAGTCTTCCTAAGAAGTATTGTTTGCCTAAAGTTCATTATCCATGGAATAGTATGAGACTTATTGTGTAAAACCTAAATTCTCCCTCTTATACGATGTCCATTTTCTTATTAAAGTGTTCCAAAAATTTGATCCAACATTCAATGGATTCTCAGTGAAAAAGACTTTCAAATTAATTTCTAAAATTAATGATAATAATTTAAAAACAAGTGAAATGTTGATCTCTTTTTGATATCTGTTCCCTTTTTCCAGTTGGCATCGCTGACCTTCACACAGCTGTTGCCAGTATCTTTCTTTCACTCCATACTGCTCTCTCCCCTGTCCTCTGGCTTCGGGATATATGGTCAGCTAATCGTCGTCCATGTGCAATATTCCACTGGAGATCTTGGTATGGCATTCTACCATCACCAGTCTCCTTGCCAGGACCTGGAGTAAATGTAACAGCCCTCTCTCTGTCTGGCTACCTCCTTTGGAACTCTGGATGTTTTTGTTAATACTTGATAGCTCTGTCAATCCCATCATCCACTTGATTCAGGCAACACTGTCTGGTGCCATCTGCTTCCAGTTAATCAGTGCTTGAAATGGTTGACTCCATTCAGTGCTTGTCCTAGTTGATTCCATCCATCTCTCGATATGACTGATTGTTCAGATGCTGTTCTTCTTGTATCTGTGCTGCTTCCCCACCCAGGTGGGGAGACACCCTGGGTGAAAGCTGCCACTGGTTATTTTGGCAACTGCTAGTTGGTCATCTCTTGTCTGTGTCAATTCCATTCCTCCAATGACTTCTTACTGGTTATCTGGTCTTCCCATTTTTCATGTTTGGACTTCCTTGGTCTCTTTATCTCACAAGTTTCCTGCCAAATTCATTTCCGGCTCCAAGTTTATGGGCCTCATCACTTACACCTTGGCTGGCACACACTGATGACTATGACCATCACATTACTTGGTCAAAGGTCAACTGCTCCCTCCGCACATAGGCTACGGATTATACGTGATTTGTCTTAGCAGAACAACGCATTAAGTCCCTCTTCTTTCATTTGCATGTAATTCACAGAAAAAAATTGCTGCTCTTCCCCGTGAGTGCTGGCTTATGTGATCAAGTGAGAGCACAAACTAGATGATGTGATGGGGAGGTGGATAGTCAAACATCACAAGAACACAAGTATGTTCTGTTAGGAACACATGAGACAGGACATCACAATTCTATTTTTGATGTTATGTTGAAAGGTTTGAAAAACAACCTTAATCTCACTTCAAGCACAGTTCTATAATATTTGTTTTTAATAAGACAAAAAATTTTGTAACCTCATAATTTAGAGAATTTCTGTTAATCTAAAAATCATATGTATGGATAATATGATTTTTAGCAAAGTTGCCAGTTTTGGTAAAATTTCCATTACCTCTCTCTGTCTCTCTCTCTCTCTCTCTCTCTCTCTCTCTCTCTCTCTCTCTCTCTCTCTTTTTTTTTTTTTTTT
>JAHWFO010081720.1:761403-773202 GCA_023313115.1 Rhysida immarginata | reverse complement strand
ACGGCAGCCACGCTGCCTTCTTCAGCGTACACAAGGATTTTGATCAGCATCTGAACAGATTTGTCTGTTCTGATCAAAATCCTTGTGTACGCTGAAGAAGGCAGCGTGGTTGCCGAAATGCGCATACGTCCGATTAAAAGTTTTATGTGGATCAGTGGTTTCCTGTTATCTTTATTGAAGTTCGTCCACAGTGTCCGGCTCCAGTTCTCTCTTAAGAAATACTAGATACGTATTTTGGGCACCAGGTACTCATCTTCACCAGAGACAGACAAAAGAAAAAAAGGGGGTGAAGATGGGTAGCTGGTACCCAAAATATGTATTTGGTATTTTTTTTTTCCCTCCTTGTGGATTAGAGGTTTTCACTTTTTGGTTACTCTACAAATGAAATTGTGGGTATCCAAGATCCAAAGTACAAGTGGCTAATCTGGTTTAAGATACTGGCTAGCCCATGTGTAACCATCTTTGTGTGCCCCAACACAAATAGATGATGTGCTAACTCATCTGAATTTTTAGTACCTTTGCTTTTGAAATGAAATCTGCTTTATTTGTGTGCCGCAACTTTTAATTGTTTTACACAATAACAACATTAATACAAGGAGAAGAACAACATAACCAGATATTTTAAATACATGTATATTAATTTAGGAACTGCTTAACACATACACTGAGTGACCAATTTATTATTACCACCTCCTCAGGTCTTTGTTGGGCCATTTTTTGTGTTTAATACTGTGTCAATTCTTCTTGCGTCAATTGTTTAATACTGCCATAATTTGCTGCACTGTAGCCCTTCTGTTGTCTTTACAATTCTAAACACTCTCTGTTCTGCCCAAGCATTCACTAGTCGATGATGACCACAAGTTGCATGCTTTTTGGCTGACAGTCTAGTCTTTAATCACCTAAACAACAGCTGCTCTTGAACATTTCACAATGTGTGGGTTTCTCTGATACTCGCTTCTTGGCTCAAGATCCTACAATCATCCCACGTTCAAATTCTGTGAAATTCTGTTGTTTACCCTATCTTCACAACAAATCACTTCTACTATTAGTATAAGCACTACGTTTTCTAAACAGGTGGTGGCCTTACAGTATAACAGAGGGACATCAGGAGTTCCAACTAGTTTCGCCATTTATTCCTGGCTTTGTCAAGGATATACAGCAAGAGGCATGCAAGCCTTTATATATACAGAACAGTGGTACAAGTTAAGCAATGAGCGTAAATACATACAAGAACCAATAGGATATTAAGCAAGGGAGCCAATGAGTTCAAAAAGGACGTAATGGCCAGTAGAATAAAATAGAATAAATACAAAAATTTTTTTTAAGATACACAAAAGAGAAGTTGTACAGAGATGGTGCGTTTAACGCGGACCGAAAAGAGAACATATCCGGTTGTTCGAAGACGAGAGAATTTACATAAAAAACAAAATAAAATAAAGGGGTAAGAAACTTACAAAATGCAGAAGAAATATAAAATAAAGAAAACGAGAGAAAATCATAGTAGATCAGATAAAGAACTAAGTATTGCAAACACGTTAAAGTCCGTCTGGCAATTGAGAAGCAAGTGGGGGGTGGACCTCTTGGCCTTGAATATTTCGATCGCTTCGAGGGTAGCAGTTTTCTCTGGTTTATTACAGATGTGCAAGACAGACATAACCTCTTCTTTTGTCTTCAAAGTGTGTCCGGAATCTGCGACACGGTCCCGTTTTTTATACGAGTCAAGGTGTTCCTTGAATCGCAATGCAAGATTGCGGGTCGATAATCCCACTTAGAACATATATCCTACGTTCATAACATAAACTACGTTTTCCTTTTTTATATCCGCTTGGCCTTCTAGTGAAAAAGGCCTGACGGCATAGCTAATTTGCTTTAAACTGTCAGATGGTCATAATAAATTGACCACTCAGTGTAACTGATGGAATACATAGGTTAAAATCTCAATTTTTTCCTCAGTGTTTTTAAGCACAGGTTGTCGTGGGGGGGGGGGGGTATGAAAAATACTTAAAGGATAATGCTTCTTAAGTTCTTTCTTATTTTTGAGAGCTATACTGAAAAATTTTAAAGCATTCTAATAATGTAAAAAATTTTATTACACAAAGAAGATACAAGTAATTCCAATTAAACACTGTGATATAAAAAATTGAGGAATTACAGGGTGATCCAAAAATCAGTTCTCCCAAATAAAAGATCGGCCTCGGTGGCTCAGTGGTTGCGTGATCGCCTCTGATGCCCGAGGATGTGGGTTCGACCCCAGCCGAGGACGACGAGGATTTTTTCAGGGGGAAAATTCTGAGATCACACACTTCCTTTGGAAGGGAAGTAAAGCCGTTGGTCCCGTGTAGTCATTTGCTGGCTGCACGTTAAAGAACCCTTGTGAGGCAAAATTTGTGGCCCCTATAACGCTGTCCTGAAATGACCATAGCAGCTGAACAGGATGTTAATACCAAACAAACCAAACCAACCCACATAAAAGCCATTAAATACAGACATCAAATTTGTAATGAATATTCTTTAATCAATGCGACACTGATTGACCCAACAGTAAATGTTCGAGGTGGCCCCCATTCTTCTGGTTGCGACGGCACATATTCTTGGAAACGCGTTGCACGGCTGTTAATACGGAATGTTATTGCAACACATTTGAACAATTTATAGAGCATTTAAATGATATTGAATGCAGGCAAGGCTATTATAAACAGGACAGAGCTACAGCTCATACAGTCCGAATCTCAATGGAACAAGCGCAGTCTGTTTTTGAGGATAGCAATTTTGAAGGAAATTTAGTCACCTCGTTCATTGGACCTGATTTTCCCAGATTATTTCCTGTGAGGCTATTTAGAAGGTTGGGTGTATGCCAACAATCCATATACTCTAGACGAACTGAAAGCAAACATTCGTGAGAAAATCCGCACCATTCTGGAGGACATGCTGCAACACGCTTACAAGAATATGTGTCGCCGCGTTCATTTGTGCAAGCAGGAGAATGGGGACCACTTTGAACATTTACTGTAGACTCAATTGCTGTCACATTGATAAAGAATATCCACTGCAAATTTGACATCGGTATGTTTAATGGTTTTCATTTTATATAGATATATTTGGGTGAATTGACTTTTGGATCACCCTGTATTTTATCAAGAGACTCTGTTTTGTTTTTTAATACTCCTTGATATATGTTCTATCCTATTACAGTGACCATTTCTTTTCATGCCTACCCTTTACAGTTTTTGTCTTGTCATTTTTTATCTGTTAATGAACCTGTCTCAAATAAAAGCATTAAAAAGTAAAAAGGTTTTTATATATGAGGGTGTTTAGAAAAGTAATGCTTCCATGGCTGTAAGTTTTTTTATTTGGTAACCGATTTTAAAATTTTTTTTTTGTACCTGATACTTTCATTTGTCCTTTATGTAATGCACTATTCACTTTTCGACATAGTCCCCATCCCTTTCCACACATTGCGCCAATGTATGACTAGTTGGGTGAACCCGTCGGAGAGGAATTCCGGGATTGTTGTCGACACCAGGAATGAATGGCAGCTTTGGACCCTCTTCTGCAGCATGATAACGCACGCACGCACACAAGGTGCTACACACCTGAGGTGTTGCAGCACCTGCAGTTCAAAGATAAAAGAGTTTGCACCTTGCGACTTTCACCTCTTCCCTTAAGGGACATGAGTTACATTCTGACGATGAGGTAAAAGTAAATTGGTTACCAAATAAAAAAGTTACAGCTATGGAGGCATTACTTTTCAAAACACCCTCATATGTTTTTATTAATTTGCAAATGTGAGATATTCTTTAAAATGATTACAGTTGGCAGTTAACTTTCATCTACCTTATAGGTTATCAGTGTTATTTTGTAACAAGTTAGAACAAATTCCTGAGTATAATCCACTTAAGTCGATGTGACAGGAGACCATGAAAGTACAGTAAAACTCCGATTATCTGAATTAATTGGGGATCAGGTCGATTCGGATAATTGAAAATTCGGATAATTGGATATACACTACGTGATCAAAGGAGTTGGGACACCCTTGTGAACACCTGGGGTGTTTCTCCTGGACTGGACTGGGCCCGCTCATCAAGGTGGATGGAAACCTCAATGCTGATGGCTACAGGACCATTCTGGATAACGGGGCACTTCCAGCACTGTAGGAACGCTTCGGTGACGGGCCGTTCCTCTTCCAGCACGACAATGCGCCTTGCCACAAAGCAAGATCCATATCCGACTGGTTTGACGAGATGCGGGTTGAAGAACTGGATTGGCCTGCCCAGAGTCCTGATCTCAACCCCATCAAACATTTTTGGGACGAATTGGAACAACGTGTGAGATCCAGGATGGTTCGCCCTACATCTCTCCAGGAACTGACCACGACACTCCTCGAGGAATGGAGGTCAATACCTGTGGACACATACCATCAACTTGTGGACAGTATGCCATGTAGGGTGGAGGCAGTGATAGCAGCTCGGGGTGGCCCTACACACTACTGATTGAAGCTTTTTGCAGCTTTACGGTAGAGCAACAGGTGTCCCAACTCCTTTGATCATGTAGTGTAGCTCGCGAATCAAGAAAAAAAGACACATCATACATTGAAAAAACAGAATTTTATTGACAAAGTTACTGTAAATGTAATGAACATTAATTAAGCAAACTACATACACCACAAACAATGTATAATGTTGTTGCATTAATATGATTTGATGTGAAATACGTATTTTAGATTTTCTATTACACTACTGTATTTTGCCCAAAATCGATTTGGATAATTGGGGATTCAGATAATTGAAATTCGGATAATTGGTTTTCTACTGTAGTTCGATTAATCAGGAATTCTACGTAAAATTTATTCCCAAAACTGGAATGTAATAGAAGGAATTTCAAATTTATCTCGACTTAAATAGAATTTTGACTTAACCAACTTTGATTTATGCAGATTCTACTGTACTGTATAACAACCTGGAGCAACTCCAGGGTTGTCCCAACAGACAGAGGTTCAAGATTGGCTTAATAAAAAAAAAAAGAAAAGAAAAGATTCGAACACATAACTGGTATAACAATTGATCAGAACAGATTAAAAAAATAATAAAATCTATATAATGAACTTGCAAATCCATCAGAGTAAATAACAAGATAATATCATTTAAAGGAAATAAATAAAAATAAAGTAACAAAACCACAAAGGAACTTAAAGCATAATAAAAGAAAGTGAATTTAAAACAACAAAAAGCTTCCCATCAGAAAGGAGGAGGAAAAATAATCTAAAATATTTAAAAATGCTATACCAAATGGTTTGTTTTTAACATCTGGCGGATTCAGATGACAACATCAGACTTGCAAAAGGTGGATAGTCTTTTTCGTCGGCTGCGATATTTGGATTTTAACAATCAGTGTTTCTTCATTTGTTGGAAACAATGTATTGTTAAAGTTTTAAATGATCATCTTCAAATAAAAATTACTGTGAAGATTTTCAGCTTATGGAATCCTCTCTATAGAAGTTCATCATAATAATGAATGTAAATCTGGTGTCAGAAGCAGTTTTCTAAACAACAATTCATCCATGGTATTTTTTTATTGTGTTAAAATGCAGTAGTATGCACAGAAATTATGCAAAAAATAAATTAAAAAAGGAAAAATATTTTAATGCAGCATATTTTATTACATTTGATAATTTACTATTAACTTACTCGTTATCTCAAAAATTTCTAAAACTAACGCATCCATTAAAATTTTTGTAATAACAGTGAAGTTAATAGTCCAGAAAATAAAATTCTCACATGACGGTTCTTAGGAAAGTTCATGCTTAGTTAGATACATGTATGCAGTAAGGAAATCATGCAGTTCATATTACGGTAATTTCAGCTGCTCATATACCATTTCCAGGTTGAACTTTCTGTTTGATAATTACCACAAGGCAATTGTTTGTGTTTGACTGTGTGCGGATGAATAAAATTGTTCAGAAATTGGAACACATTTTCCCAATGTAGATTTCTCCAATCCTACAAATACAGGCTGTTATATTGTAAGAATTCTATAATGTGGTCAACCCACTATATAACCCAGTGATTATTGGGTATGGGAATAACTTTCTCCCCTTTCAGAAAGATGTGCTAGTGATACTAATTTCTTGTTTGATGAAACAGCTATACTTGTGTTTTGAAGGTGTATTTGTGAGCTTTGAATCGCAGTAGTAGATATTCTTTTGAAACGTAAACATAATTTTTTCGCATTGAAAATGGCAACATTTACCCCAACAGAGCAGCCTTTGTAGTAAGTGTTACTCTATTATTGTATTATAAAGAAAAGTACTGCTGAAGCGCATCAAATGTTTGTTGATGTTTATGGTGATCATACTCTGTCGAGTACCATGTGTAAAGAGGGGTTTTGGCGATTTCAAAAAGGTGATTATGACGTGAATCAGGTCCATCAACTACAAAACAGAACATCCACTGTTCAAAAGTTATGTTATGATCTGATGGGATCAGAAAGGCATTATTTATTATGAGCTTCTTTAATCTGACCAAAACCATCACTGAGAATGGGATAATAGGCATAATACGACAACGATAACGCTAGACCCCACATTGTTAAATGACAACACTTTGCAAAAACAGTCCAAAAATACTTGGAAAGATTGAATTGGGAAATCTTGCCCCACCTGCCGTATTCACCAGATATTGCTCTTTTGAATTTCCACTTACTTTGGTCCATGCAGTCCGTTTCTGGAGAGCGGTTCACTCCTCATGAAGGTATTGAAAAGTTGCTTAATGAATGAATCAAGTCAAAAGAATCCATTTTCTGGGGTTTTTTTTCTTCGAGGAATCCATTTATACTTGAAAGATGGGAGAAAGTTGTCGTTCAATGGGGTGTACTTTGAATAAGATCATTTTGTATTTTTTTTTCCTTAAATAAATGACTAATTTGTATTTGAAACGGTGGAAGCTTATTCCCATAACCAATAATTCTGTTGAGTTTTCTGAATAAACTACCATTTATAGGCTAACTTGGTTAACAGTATTAAAAAGGCCTATTAATTTAATTTACCATTGCCATCCATATAAAAAAGATAATTCGATATTTAATTCAATGTCGAATAGAAACGGGTTGTCATTTTTAATTGAAACTTCTTTTTTCTTCTTTTTTTTTTTTTATTAATTACGTGTATTTTGTGTTTATATTATATATCCATACTTCCTAGTTTTATCTCTAGAACTGGTAAGTAATTTTTCTTTTATTTATTCTTATAATTTCAGCATCTTTATCAACTACAGCACGGTCAAAGTCTGCTGTTTCCACAAGAGGCAAAGATGTTGCAGACGGGGATGGTCTTCCAAAAATGCACACTGTGGGAAGGTCAAAAGCAAAGACGGTACCACCTGCTACATCAGTAGCTCTATCTGCGAAGGAAGTAAAGGCGAAAAAGGTGGAAAAACCTCCTGAAAAAGAAGCTGCTTTAGTCAATGGAGAAGATGTTTCATCATCTAAAGAAGGTACTGGTTAGCCTTCTAGGAGAAATTTTTATTGATCTCATTTGAATTCTGTATGGTTTTACTATATATCTTCAATATTAAATGCCTGCCTGCTGCTCAATGGATATTTTTTCTTTCTTGTTTCTCATTATTTAAGAAATTGCTCATTGTATCCAAAAAAATTCATCATGTTACTAGCAAAGCTCTGAAAATGTTGCTAGATAATGGCTTAAATATTGCCTAAGTAATTAATCTATATCCTACCCCAAAAAGAAACCCCCAAAAGAACATGATCTATTTTCTGTGATCTATTTTTTTAGAGATATATTTATTACCAGAATTTTTCTTGATACAAATTCAGTAAATGATGCTCAAAAAGGAATTTCTCTGTATCAGCATAAAGAAAATAGCACATTTGCATCTAGAAGAATCTAATTTCTTATGACTTAAAGCTCCAAATTTTTTCAGAAATAATTTTGTTTGGTTTTCAATTGTTTTGTGATTCAATTTAGGAATTGAGAGTTTCAATAAATCAGAAGTAAATGTATTCAAGTAAATGCAAAAGATTGGTAAATTTTCATTGACTATATTTGGTGCTTCATTGTTAAGAATGCATCATAAATAAAATTAGAATTCAAAGTGTGAAATAGTTTTGTCTCTTTGTACTATAAATATTTATAACACATGGATTGAACTTTTTGTTTGATTGGAATTTGTCACATAATTAATCCTTTGTATTTAAAACTTCAAAAAAAATATTTGAGCATATACAAATGCTACAGCAGTGACTGTTGAAACAATTCATAAGAACAGTAAAACATTAATGATTACCAGATTATAAGTCGCACTTTTTTTTTTAAATTTTGGCTCCTGCAGGATTCTTAAATTTAAATGAAAATTCAAATGTTTTGTCTCGATATCTTTGAAACGATTGATTAGTAGCCAACACTGATGAAACGCACAATAGCAACCCCTAACTTCCTTAGCTGATATCATTAAAACTGTTCGCATTCATGTTCTACATTTATTATTGTGTCAGCTCTAGTTAATGAATAAGTAATTTGCATTACTTTTTTGAGCTTATTAATCACAGAGAAAAGGTTTTCTGACTATTGTGCTGGCCAACATAGCACCTGAGTGGCCATTTTGAATCGCTACTAAGAAAACCCAAAAAGTTGCAGCTAAAAGAAAGCAGAGATGTTTTTTCATTCATTATTAATCACATTTATTTGGGAATTATAGAAATTAAAGGATTATTTCTGGTAAATGAATTGTAGAATGGTGTAGGAGGTTTTTATTTATTGTGCCATTCTCGACTTATACAGCAAATGTGACTTGCATACTATTTTTTTCTTGAATTTTTGCTAATGAAACTTATATAAAGGTGCAACTTATAGTCTGGAAAAATATGGTATTTATTTTAATATACTTTTCTTGGAAATCACTGTTGTTGCTAAACCTTCACTTAATATTGATTCTCTCGGTTCGTGTCTTGAATTATGAAAAAAAAACAAAAGAAAAGAAAAAAGATTCCCATTATTCCCCTGTATACTGATTACTCTTTACTTTAAAGAGGCATTTTGGAAAAATTATTATTCCTTGTTTGAAGGAAATTTTATAGAATTTTTATCTCTTACTTGAAGAAAACTGTATCATTATTTATAACTTGCATCTTTTTTATGAATATTATTATTTTTGTATTTGCTGTACTTGTATGGATGTTTTTGAATGTGTGCTTATGATGTGTGCTCTGTATACAATTTTATTTCATTGTGGATATATTTATGAATGATATATTTAATATACATTTACAAAATCAGTCTTTTGGATCAGTAATAATTTTATTAAATTTTTTTTAATATAGTTCTTTAAAATTTTTCATTTATTTTAACTTTGGTTTGTTTTATAATTCATTATCAGTCATTCCATTTTTTCTCATCTCCATTTGTCAGTTTAAAATGTGCAGTGCCTTCTTGCAATTTTTGTAAAGCTTCTACAATTTTTTTTTTTATATAGATTTTATTTTTTTTTATGTAGAACCATTATGGAGCATTCTTTCTATAATTCCTTCTTAGTTATCTTTATTCATCTTCAAGGCTTACGTTGACAACTGTTGTTATTTTAAATAACAGTTCTGTCATTTCATATAAAAATTCTATGTTTCTATTTATTATAGTACTCGGATCAATACAAATTCTAACTGCAAATGTATTATTAAAATTAATTAATATTTTGTCATTCTCTATTCACATTGAGAATTCAATGTAGATTTAAAAAGAAATTGAATCATAAATGTATTTTTATGCTCTGATGATATTACTATACAACTCACTGTGTTTTAATGCTTAATTTAAACTGAATAAAAACTTCCTTCATTTCAAACTAACAACTTATGCATTATCTTATTTCTTCCTTAATTTTATTTTCAAAAATTAGTAATTAAACAGCATCTCTTTATGTTTGTCATAGCATCAGCTTACTAATTACAGTACTAACCCCCTCTATTTCTGCATTCTTTATTGATGTTTCAGCATATTAGAAAATAATAGTTAGGGAATGCTATGCATTTATTTATTCATTATGTACTAACAAATAACAAAAACATTAGTGAGTAGTTGGTAGGAGAATCGATGAGAAAGTTTACTTTTCATTAGGTCTCAATATTTAGTGGGAGTTCCAGATCAAAGACAAGTTTATTGATCAAATGGGAAGTAGTAATATAGTTTTATGTGATATTATGATCGGTTGTAAAGGTTGAAAACATTAACAAATAAAATAAGACATACTGTAGTATGAAATGTTTCACGGAAAATTTTAATTTATTATGTTTAATGTAAGTACCGGTGGTAATATGAAGATTTCTTGTAGCAAAATAAATTTTATAGAAGGGTCGATAGAAGCAAAAGCTTAAACAAAGATATATTCTTGCTCATTTAAAATGAACTGAAAAGATAAGCAGATACAAATTTATGTATGTACAAATTACAACACCATGATGTATTCCTGGAGTAGTTCATTATTAATGGAAATGTTTTCATATTCTTATAATGCTTACAAGATAAGATAATTACAATGAAATAACTGGTAATTAACAATGCTTTCTGCCATTCATCTTCAAACTGGTTACACAAAATGCTACAGATCTATATTGAATCTAGGGCAGCTCACAGATTACTGGTTATTTCCAGGTGTGACCAGTTGAGGACTTGATTAAATAAGGCGGAATGATAACTATCGTATATACTCGTGTATAAGTTGGTTCGTGTATAAGTAGTCTCCCAATTTTTGGCCCCAAAAAGTGGAAAACAGTATGACTCGAGCATAAGCCGAGGCAAAAAAAAAAAAATTATAAACACTTGAGAGGAAAAAATTTATATACAACACAACAATTACAAACAGTTTTGTAGCATCACACAAGACTAAATTTATGATAACAAATTTATGTTGTGGAAAAAGCATCAAACAGCTTCTTCGTCATCTGACTCTCCAAAGAGTTGAAGGAAATTCTCATGGACTTCAGTCTCATATTCGTCATCCACATAGTCTTCAGTCTCATTTTTGAAATAATACATTAATTAATTGCAGTATGTACTAATAAATATTCATTTTAACTGTATTAGCTGTAGTGGACAATTTTCAGGCCGAACTTGGTATGAACGCAGTGACGGTTGAAAAATTTACTGGTCGAAATCTTATTTCACTTTTCACATTTTGAAACAGTTCTTTCCAAAAAAACGAAACCAACTTAACCCAAGTCCGTATTTTAGAAGTCCGTATTTGTAATAAAAGCCAATATCAATGTCAATGCCTCCTGTAGCGGATTCCGTTGTAGTGTGAATCCAGCCTGATTGTTATGAATTTACTTGACATGGTGCCTGTTAAGTAAACTGAGGTAAGAAAGGAGAATTTGTTGATGTAGTAAATGAAATGTGATTGCCATGACTTTTTACATTACAGGTTGCTGTCATCTTGTTTTCAGGAATTGACTTATGCATTACCTTTTGACAATGGAAAAGTGATATGGGCAAGTTGGTTCCATTTTGCACATAACTAAAAGAGATGAGACAGGGTCTACTTTGCAGCAAAATAGGTTTAAAACTGAGACGCGTTTCGATCTTAGAACATCCTCAGTCTGACTGAAGATGATCTAAGATCGATACACGTCTCTGTATTAAACCTATTTTGTTGCAAAGTAGACCCTGTCTCATATCTTTTAACGGAAAAGTGGATGCAAAATTGAGGAAAAAGATGTGAAATAATGTACTGTATATTGTATAAACTTTACAATATGCTATGAGGTATTTTAAGTATTATACCCCCCCCCCCTCATCCA
>JAHWFO010081720.1:693082-733667 GCA_023313115.1 Rhysida immarginata | reverse complement strand
GGGGGGGGGGATGCGGCGTATCGGCCGCCGCGGCGCTACTCCCGGAGATTTAACATTTTTGTTAAATTTTGGCGTATCAGCCGCCGCGGCGTTACTCCCGAAAATTACGGTACTTTCTGCATAAAAAAATGTTTCTGTATAGGGTATACAAAACACATGCAAAATAATTATGTTGACATGTTGATACAAAATTAAAAATAAGGTTCCATATGGCATTAATAACGTGTATGACCACCCTTAGCATCAATAACATCTTGTAGATGCTTTGGAATACTTTCAACCAATTTTTCCAAAAAAGATTTAGGGAAATTTTCCCACACATCCATCAAGGCAGATGAAAATGAATGTTTGTTTATTCTTTTATCATTCGAAATCTTTTGATCAAGGAAATCCCAAAGGTTTTCAATGGGGTTTAAATCTGGTGAATTTCCTGGCCAATCAAACACTCTGATCTTCCTTTTTGCCAAGTACTCGGTGGCAAGTGTAGTAATTGCTAAGCCAACAGATTTGCATAGTCAAGGGTGTTCCTAATAAACTGGCCACTCAGTAACGAACAACAGTAATGCAGAAATTTCAAATAAATTAATAAAAAAATGAAAATAGATATTCTTGTATCAAAATCCATCGTTAGTCTACAGTTAATTCTACATCTGCGTTACTGTTGTTCAGGGAAAAAATGCTAATGCTCTTACTCCTACGTAAGTAATATATCTAGTCTTAGGAGTCCACATCATATGTTTCTTATGTTCTGAATAGCAAATTGTGAAGACCAGCATTCAGAATCATTTGGTAGTGATGCATGGCATTCATCAGTTGCACAATCTTGATCTGAATGCTCACGCTTTGATTGGGATGTCGTTTATCCTCTTTTTTGTTAAGATCTGAGTCCTCAATAATTTACGGTATTCATAATGGTTTTCATGCTTTCAGAGTTTATTGTTCATTAAAGTCTGATTCATGACTCCGTCTCATGTCTGAGTCTCTCTGCTCAATACGAGAGCTCAAGAGCTGATAGCTATGGAGAACTAGATCATTCAATCACCTAACCTAATCTAACCAGTCTGATATTGTTTTTGATATCTATGATCAGCAGTTAGTCAGGCTATATAAATCTAGAATAAAATTCATATCTTGGGGAAGCCATCTTAAACATTTTTTGAGAATTCATGTTATGCCAACATTTAACTCCTCAGCCAAGAAGTAACACATATGATTTTAAGGAGTTAGAATTTTAGCAATTTTGACTGATGTTAATATCTAAAATAGAGGTCTTAATTTTTAGAAAATGTTTATTAATCATATTCAGCACTAAAATGACTTTATTTGATTACAATTTCTTATACTGTTCTTTTTTGGTTCTGAGGATGCAGTGGCTTTGTTTAAATTAAATAGCTTACTGAATTATAAATGACATTTTACAGGGTGATTATAAATGATTCATCGGGTCTTTATAGCTTCTAAGCTATCGATAGCACTCGTTCGTAACAATCACCAGACGAAAGAGAATGTATCCGAATTTAAATTTAAATATGCCAGCAACATTGGATGAATTATGAGACCGCATTACCGCAGCGCTGATGAACATCATTGGGGAAATGCTGGATGTGTGCCGTGTGACAAAGGGGGTGCACATTGAACATTTTAGTGTTATGACTAAAATATGGACAGTTTCTGCTTCTTTTCATGCAACACTCATTATTGTGTGTGTATTATTTGTGCAATACAGTCTTTTAAAACCCAATGAATCATTTATAATCACCCTGTATATTATTAATCAGAACAGAAAATTACTTTAAAAATGACACAATATGTGACACTAAACAAATAAATAAATAACCACAAATATAAAGAAATACAAAAGGATTTAATTTATTTTATATTTTCAAATGGAGATTACAAAATAAAATAAAATTATTTATTTTCTTTAATTAATAAAAAAGAATATAATAATAATATGTATTGGTTTATATTAGTCTTTTGTTATCTGTCGCAATATGAGACTATTTATAATTTTACTTTCTCAGAAAATGTATAGCAATGTCAGTCCAGAATAGAGGTGCACAAGAAGCAGGCCAATTTAATGTGGCTAGATAACAAACTGCTTCATCCTACCTGGATCCTCTTTGATACTGAAAAATACCGAGCTGCACTGCTGAGTACAAGTTATCCAGTTATTCAAATGGAGTCATGGAGTTAATGCAGCGGTAAATGTTACGGATAACTCGGAATGTGTATAAGAAATTATAATGAAAGTATATGCTGCTAGTGTGTTAACATTTCTATATTTTCCATAAGTATTCACGAATCATGAATAAGTATGAGCCTTGGTATACTAAAATACACATATACCAATGTTACTTGCCAGGAATTCATTTAAAGAATGATATTAGACTGATATTAGACTGATATTAGACTGATATTCATTCTTAAATATTGATATTAGACTGATAGTTGATTTAAAATACTGTACAAGATCATGGCAGGAAGAGAAAGAAGGGAAAATTGGTCTCAAGATACAAGGGTGGATCAAATATAAACAAGGCTTTTTTTTTAATTTTTATATATCCTATTATGAAATAATCAAGTACATATCATTTTTCTACATAATCTCCTGCTTTTGAAACACAGTTTTCCTAGCATAGTGGTGGGTTTTTGATGCCATCATCATAAAACTGTGGTGGGTGTACGTTTCTTGACATGTGCACAAAGGACACTACTATTCATAAGTACTTTTGCTTGCCTGCAGATATTACGTAGCTTACCTCATATACTTTTCTTATGTTGTGTCCACAGTAACCCCTAATCAGGTTCCACTTTATATTTTGACATACGTTTTGCTTCATGACTCAAATCCCAAAACAACAGTTCCCAATATAATTAACATGTATTTGCTAATTAAGTCATCAGGAAAGACACCAATTGATTACTAACTAAATACTTTATTTCAATTACAGTAACTTAACTAAAGTGGAAATAGGAGGATTAATTTGTTAGTCGAGAGTAAGTCAATAATAGATTTTAAAAACAAAAGAAATGTGTTTAACTGAATAATAAATAAATTTTTGTTTGATTTATGTTAAGACTCTGAGATTCTGCCCTCAATTACCAATATAGAAGTCTCCTGAGAAATTATACCATATGCTTTCTTAGTACACTTAATACAGGGTCTGTATGAAAAGTATCGGGAACAATTTTTTCCTGACATGACTGTAGTTTGCAGCCGCTCGCACCGAGCGTGCTCGGTGGTGTGGGGGCCTGACCTTCAAAACGCGCCAAGCGTCAGTCGCCTGCAAACATTTGTTCAGGCTAGATCAAAGTTTTAGTGGACTCCTGTCGAGTGACTCGGTGCAAGCTCAAAATGGTCTTGACAGATGACCAAAAGCAAGGTGCAAAACAGCGTCGTGACAATTCCCCAACCCCCTTACAGTCCTGAATTGGCCCCAGCAGACTTTTTTCTATTCCCAAAAGTGAAATCCTCCCTCAAAGGACACCACCATAGGACCCTAAGTGCCATCAAAGAAGCTTGCACGCGTACCCTTAAGGACCTTCCGGAATCCGCCTACCAGGGAGCCTTCGAGTCGTGGAAAAGCCGCTGGCAAAAGTGTGTCGACGCTCAAGGATGTACTTTGAAGAATTTTAAGGTTTTGTAGCAATATCTGAAATAAATCTATTTTTCCAAAACTTTTCCCGATACTTTTTATACACACCCTGTATGCACACACTGATTAACAGTTCACTGGCCGTCATAAGTCAGAAGGATTTCAATACTTATCTTAATTATTTACTCCAGCATTGATGCCACTCTAAGTCTTTTGGTTTATTCGTTGTCACTCATGTTCACTCATAGATAGCAACCGTTGATGCTCTCCCAACTGCTTGGCTCTGGTTGTCTCCAAATTCCGTAGCCGGTGTTTCCGCCATGAATCTCTTTGGCTTCCCTTCCACCATTTTCGCTATTCCTGCCGAAGCTCATGACATGTAATTCTCCCGTCAGATCTTGTTCACTGCTATAGTACTCATTCTCTTATGCTTCTCAACGTTCACTCATTGGCCATCACATTTGGTGGTATCAATTGAAGGCACAATTCCCATTGTATAGTTCTCAAGTTACAATCACTCTCATTAATTCTCTCACAATTAAGTCTATCCCAGATTACTCCTAGTCTCAGGCATATATTTAATTCTCATTAACACACACTTCTGCACTGAACGGTTCATTGTTCCATTGAACAACTTTTTCAGTTTGTTACATTCTCTGCTCACAATTTAGTTATAGTATTCATCACTATAGATAGGCTGCCTGGGCATCCATCTCACGTGCCTCCATTCAACATCACTCTCATGATAATAACTCGTTTTTCCACACGTGGGAAGAATCTCTTCCAATCACTATACTATATTTTAAAAATTCTTCTATTTCAGTTAAAGTCAATCACTCTAGCCCTCACCCTTGGTGATTCTTTCAAAACCTCTATCCCATATCTGCCAATCGTGCTCTCAGTGTTGCCATGGCAACACGGAGGCAGGAAACGGGTCAATTATAACTTCTCTCACAAAGAGATCAATAATGGACTAAGAAAAAAATAACTATAGTGAATAATTTATTTATTTATTTATTTATTTATTTATTTATTTATTTAAACACAGATTCAGACAGCATCATCAGAATCCGTTGTGACATAATGTAATGTCACAAAACGAAGAAATTTGTGTCATCAGCCAGTTGCGCACAGAGCCCTCCACTCCCATATCATTATCAAATTATTGGTAATGTATATGGGAGTAAAGTACCGGGTGTTTCATAGGCTATGACCAACTTGTTAGTTGAATAACTCGTCAACAAGTGGAGCTATTACCATGAAAGTTTGTACACATATGCGGGGAGTCAAAGGAAATGGATTAGGCTTAGTTTCGACGAATACAGTACTGCAGTTGTGATAACAAATGTGATTAAGTCAATTACAACAGAACAACTCAATCATGTTATCACCAATTTTGAGCAGAGACGTCGTTTCGTTGTCTGTTCCGACGGCAAGCATTTTGAGAACTTAATCTGTTAATTTCCTTTAGTCTCAAGGTGTTGATCCTGAAAGTTTGAAATAAAGATCTTTTTCCGTCCAAATGTTATTCGCCTTTTTCTTTGGTCTATACCCTGTAAAACATTTGTTATCGCAACTGCAGTACTGTATTCGTCGAAAATAAGCCTAATCAATTTCCTTTGACTCCCTGCATATGTGTACAAACTTTCACGGCACTAGCTCTACTTGGTGACGAGTTATTCAACTAACAAGTTGGTCATAGCCTATGAAACACCTGGTATATGGTAATGTAATGGAATCAAATTTGATAAGCCATTATCAAATTGTTCGCCTCCTAGTGCCTGTTGAGTGGCCCAAAAAGATCAAGATTACAGGGCAATGGATCAGGGCTATAGGGAGGGTAATCAATTACTGTCCGTCACATTGCTTCCAATTTCATGAGAGTGAGAGAGACAGTATGGGACCGAGCGTTGTCATGTAGAAGAATGATGTTGCAAATTGGTAGGTCACGTCTTTTGAGACTATAAGCTAGCCTAACCTCACTCAATAAGTCTCAGTAATACGCCGCATTGATGGTTACCTTCAAGAAGTTCAGAAATTGCAAAAATATTCTGTTCTGCAATGCTTTTCTGTGCCTTTTTATGCACGTTCACAGCCTTTCTTGAACTCCTTATGTCAGGCAAACACATGAGCCCTTGACAGTGTTAGATTCCCAAACTCTGTAAAATTTCCACTGCTTTGACTCCTTCACGAGTGAGAAATTTGATTATAATGTGTTGCACAGTCAAAGGGTGAACTTCTTTTTCAGACATCGTGAGTGGTACTTCTTTCAACTCCTGACATCCCCACCCACCCTTTTTCTAGACCCAGTCGCTGGTTCCATTCAAAATTACGCACGCAAAAGAGAAAGTCTCGTTTACATTTGATCTGCCCTCATAAAACGTCTGCCTGGAAGAATGTCCTTTGATACATTTTGAGCAGTAAAAAACATTATCTGTTCGGATATCTCTTGTAATCAGTTGTTAAGCCATTTAATTTATTGTTATTAAATTTTATTAAAGTTGGTCCTAACAATAGAAAAAATAACAAATTGAGGATCTCCAGTGTGCCTGAAATAAATAGCATAGAGATGATAACTAATAAAGCAATGCATGAGATAACCTTTAGCTCTGTTGATGAAGATATCTTCAAAATGCATCAGCTACTCAACAAATATTTTATGTATTGCTTTATTAGTTGTCATCTCTGTCTTATTCATTAATAGAAAAAAAGTTCATGTTTCAAATGACCAGTTATAACGGTACACTGCTGCCCCTCTAAGTCACGATCAATGGCTGCACCCGTTTTTTTTTTTTTTTCTTTTCAGTGGGAGGGAGAAAACTGCTCTTAAATCCGGACTACTCTTATAAGTGGACTCTACTTAGTCATTGGCTCTTGGAAGGGTGTGAGCTATGTAAAAATGATTTCATTGGCTCTTTGGATGAGGGCCTTTTGAGGCAATCAATTTACGACGATCTTTCAGTTGTCTTCTGCTTTTGTGCAATACAGTAGGCCTACTTCGATCCAGTGAAACGAGGAACCACTATTAAGGACTAGATAAGGCAGTTTTCACATAGTTCATGCAGCACAGAGCGATAGGAACTCCAATATCTGGTGAGATAATACGAAGCAAAACTGAGGTGTTGAAAAAATCTTAGGCAAGCATTGCAGATTATATGAAGTCAATGATTTCAAGGCAAGTAATAGCTGGCTTACCCGATAGAAAAAACACCACAGCATGCATCAACTGGCAGTGTCTGGTGAAGCCAGATCAGCAGTTATAGAAGCAGCTGAACAGTATCCATCGGAGTTAAAATGCCGAATTCTTGAAGGCGGTTATGTCGCAGAGCAAATATAACTGCTGCAACAAAATGGGGATATGTTTCCGTATGTTCAAAATTCATTATAATTATGATTTTATGTTGAAGTTTTTTTTTTGTTTTTTTTTGTTTTTTTTTTCTATTTCTGTATTTAAAAATATACATGTATGATAAATAGTATTAATGAGAAAATTTTATTGCTTAAAGTAGTATGCCATTAGTGCTCCATATGCTATCTGGCATTAAACTATGGTCTATTGCTGTTTTACATAAGGTGCTCTTTCTGGATTCTACATTAAACTATGGTCTATTGCTGTTTCTGAATCAGCTAATGTTGATTTTGTAAATATACGAGGTTTGTCCACAAAATTCTCAAATTTTTTAAGTAACATAACAACGAGTATCTCTAGCTAACTGCTTTTAATACTGGAATCTGACACCAGCATTGGGAAATAGCCAATGAAATCTGCACCATCATATTTGCTGTCATTATACAGGGTGTTTCTAAAGTCATGAAACTCATATTTCAGCTGATATTGCTCATAAATATCAAAGAACGTGTATACGAAAACAATCCAAGACAATAAACGTTTTAAAGGACAACATCCGCAACATCACTGCATCCATTCCCATCGATATGGTGCATCATGTGGCTGCAAATACCTGTCATTGAATAGAGTTGTGCTTGTCAGAAAATGGTTGTTATTTTCAGCATTTACTGTAATGCACGATGTTATGCAGGCATTAAACTATTTACATTGAGAATTTCTTATTTTTGTTTTTTTTTTTGTTTTGGGAAATATCAACCGAAATGTGGGTTGTGCGACTTTAGAAACACCCTTACTATACGTCATGTATGTTTGTTTGTGTCAACACATGTTCAGTATCTGCAGTGATTTTTTTTTCTTTTGTTGCATGTTATGTGCTTTTATGTGTATTTGCATGAAATCAGAATAATCTTATATAGAAACCTTTGAAATGTTAAAAAATGCATATGTGACTCAGGCTTAAATCTTAAACTCAAATGGTGGAAACATTACAAAGGTTTAGTTGATAATGATAATGTGATGGATATCCATTAACATCAAAAATTTATGAAATTGCTCCAAAATTGAAGAAATTATCCATCCTAATAGCCATGACATAGTTAAAGAAGCAAGGATTTCAAAAACTGCCATGTGATTCTTATGCAAAAAACAGTTGAAATTAAGCAAGAGCTGCTGAGTTGAACTACTGAGGATGAAAAAAAATAACACGACTGGGTTGAGACATGAATTTAAAGGTATGACATTGAAATAAAAGTTCAGTCGTTCATGGTGGATGCCCAAATATCATCACGACTGAAAAATGCAAGACAGTTGTGGTTGAACGTTAAAATGTTGCCGACTTTATTTTTTATCCTGAGGGCATTGATCAGCATGAACTCTTTCCAGTGGTAAGATAGTAACGTTGAATATTTTCTTGAGGTAATGAAACATTTTCATGGTGCTATCTGAAAAATAAAGGCCTGATGCTTCAAGAAAAACCAATTGATTCTTTATCATGGCAGTGCATTCTCATGCATATCGCTCCAAAACCAAAAAAAATTTGATGAAAGACAAGACCTTAGTCATTTCATAATCTCCTTACTTGCCTGATTTTGCATCACCACACTTTCTTTTATTTCTCACATTCAAACTAACATTGAAATGCCAATGTTTTTAAGTTGATTGACTTGATGAAAGAAGCATTCCAAAAGTGTTTCTAAGGATGGAAGGAAATCTGGTAGCAGTGTATACAAATTGGAGGTGAAAGTAAGAGATGTAAATTTGTAATTAAAATGTTTGGGATATTTCCAGATTAACCTCATATTCTTTCATCTTTTCCTTTATAAAAAACTATTTTACTGAAAATATCAAGTCTAATTTTATTTTCAAAATATCTTTCTCTGTAAATAAATAAATAATAATAAAATTTAGACCAATTAAATAGTTTGGTTTTTTTTATTTTGGCCCATTGTTTCATTATTAAAAAAAAAGCCTTTGAAAAAGTAAAAATACCTTTTCTTATTCTCCCCAAGGAATCACTTTGAATCATGTGATGTACCATACAGACAGTCAGAAGCACAGTCCCTAGTATAGTTAAGAAAAACACCACTACAGAGCACTGTTGTGGTTACTTACTGCCTTCTTCATTTTGTAATCATTGCATCAGAGGGTGGTCCAACTTGTTTCTGGCTGCATCAATTTCATATAGGGTATGTGAAAAGGGGGTCTGGATACTTTTATGAGGGCAATGTATTTATTGATTTTAGAATTTATAGAATTGTCCTTAGTTTGGATTGCAAACAAAATAAAACTTAAAATGTTCAGATAGTGCAAGAGAAACTGATATTAAAACATATAAATTAATTATCTTTGTGTGAATTGAAATTAACATTCCATCTTACCATCCTGAAGATTATTAATGTTTTCTTAAAATCTTCCTTTTTTTAATTTATTTTTTATTTATTCTTCTTATTTAATGTTAATCTGCCATCACATTAATTTTTATGCCAAACTAATAACATAAAATATTTTTGTATGAAGATGAAAGGAATCATGAAGATGAAAGCAAATACTAACTAAAATCCATCTATTATATTTGGCGGTTGAGCCTATTTGTAATGGGAGAGGATTAACTTATAGCCTCTATTCAAGGTCACCTTTAATTCATGGTAACCTAATCAAAACCTCTTAATCCATCTCCTCATCTATTTCTGCTTTGACCTAACTCAATACTTGTAAACAAGAGGTGTTGGCAGTTGGAGCTGATGACTAACGTGATTGCTTGAATTTGAAAACAACAACTTGCTATGACGATTATCGCTCAGACAAGGTCACCTGCCAACTTATAATAGAAGGACTACAGTTTCATCTTTTATTTTCATTATGTGCTTTTTCAAAATCAGGGGGAGGGGTTGGTTAGGTTAAGTTAGGTTCTTTGATGTAATTTCAAAACAATTAGCGTTAAACAAGTCATATTATTCATTGGAAGAGTAATTACTACTGGTAATGGTAAGAAATAATAGAAAGCGAAACCACAAATTCCACAAACTTATTTTAATACTAAGTATCCACATTTCGACGACCAAGTCCTCTTCCTCATGCATAATATATTGTATTAAAGTAAGCTTGTGAAATTTGTGGTTTCTTTTTCTATTATTTCTTACCATTACTGGATTTCCACAGTTTCCTGGCATCATCAGATTCCATTACAATGTTGCATCTAGATAGAAACAGAAGGGTGCGGCACCCTGCCCTTTTTCGTTGGCTTTATTATGTAACCATTGTAATGTGCACTTATGTCTCTGAATTGCCCTACTTTCTGTCATTTGTTGTTATTCGTGTCTCTTATTCTCATTGAAAACATGATATTGAATGCATGATGAATGTATGTTCTCTATACTGATGCTTTGCCAGAACTAGTAGTGTTATCTGTCAGCAGAAATGTTTGAGTGGAACTAGAACACAGAAAAAAAGGAGTGATTAGCAACAATAATAATTCTTAGACAGTTTAGACTTATAAAAATCACCATGAAGAAAGGGCTCATTTCACATATTGGTAGAGAAGTGGAATCATGAGAGAATTAAAGAAGCTGAAGAAAGAAGGTGAGCTCATCAACAGTATGACAGTGAATGCATATGGTGATCCAAAACAGGATCCTTCTAAAGAACTCAAGAATGAGCTAAGAAATCATATGATTCTAAATTATATACCTGATTTGAATTGTAAGTGCCTCTGCTGTTGGACAATATGCATTTTGAACGATATCCTGAATATTTGCATTTTTACTTTAATAAAATTACAGGAGGAAGGATAAGTATAGGGTATCCATAAATTATCTTTAGAACTTTAGACTTTAATAACTAAAGCACTATACAAGATAACAAGAAACGGTTTTCAGCATGTGACAAGTAAACTCAATGTGTGCACCCCTCGTGGAGTGCAAAAGCATTGAGAATCTGTGTCTTCGAGTCCACTAGATCGCTAATCTTGGTTCGGTACACCTTAGGAAACACCACAGAAAGAAATCCAGTGGTGTGAGATCAGGTGATCAAGGCAGCCACTGAATCGGACCTTAATTCCATTGCACTTGAGTATCTGGCTTAGTCTCTATGAACTAGGCAATACACTGAGGTTTTTCCTGTGGGGTCCGCATTTCTCGACAATACTGCTTCACCTAAAACAAAGAAACTTTGAGTTAACTTTCACATGCTGAAAACTATTTCTTGTTATCTTACATAGTGTTGCACATTATCTTAAGTCTAAAGTTGTGAAGATAATATATGGACACTATGTTTAATTAAAGAAACTATAAATAAAATACTGGGTTTCTTAAAAGATTTGTGCCATAACAATATTTAATACTTTTGAACATATTAACGTAACCATATATCATTGTCAACATGTTACAAAAAAAACCCAAAGTGTTATCTGATATATTTGCTTATTGCAAAAACTGATCACTGGAGGCACTGATATCGACAGAACAAGATGGTGTCTACCATATAAAAAGCATAGTATGCAGTATGGCTTGCCGAAATAAAATCACTTATTCTGTGCAGAGGAAATAAGTTTTATCTACAGCCACCAGATAATAGGTTGATTTACACCTGGATGAAAACCTTTTGGGAGATCTTTTCAAACAGTGATCGGCAAACTATACTATTTTATCTGTGGTAGATGCCATCCTTTGTTCTATCGATGCCAGTGCCTCCATTGAGCAGGTTTTGCAATAAACGAATATATCAAATAAAACTTTTGGAGTTTCTTTATAACATGCTGAAAATGATACACGATTTTAGGCACATTTGCTGGGACTCATATCTGAGAGAATTTCACGTGGTTTCTGACCACTTTTATGAGCGTCTGAGTGACCATTGCTGACTGCTCTTTTATCTTTGAAAAAAAATGGTGCTTTAGGCTTTACAAGTATTAGCATATGCTTTACAAATTTTGAGAAGAAACGGCAGATCTGTAATTTTTAGTTTACATCAAATAAAAATTAACATCAAAGGAGCAATTGAATGTGCATGGTATTCAATCACGATAAGAGCTTTCCATAAGGGCAGATAGGAAAGAGTACAGTAGGTACCATCATGATAAAGCTCTTGTAGCTTTGCATTGTAGTGGGTACCACCATGTTCATTCTGAGCAGTCAGAAAAATAAAAGCTACCTGAGCATCTGAGCGCAGAATCTGTCA
Source organism: Rhysida immarginata (assembly GCA_023313115.1). NCBI lineage: Eukaryota > Metazoa > Arthropoda > Chilopoda > Scolopendromorpha > Scolopendridae > Rhysida > Rhysida immarginata. Next base: position 721,544 of record JAHWFO010081720.1, on the reverse strand, counting down.
GATTCACTGCATGCTGAACATGTTTTCTTCTCAAACGGAAGTAACAAAGCACTCGTCAAATGCTGTTCTCTCAGATCTGAACACCGAATGCACCTTATGTTATTATGGTCAAAAGTTATTACATATTGTTTTGATACAAATTGTTTATGGACACCCTGTATAATGTTGTGAACACTTTTTAATTAAAATGGAGCAAAGAAGAAATTAAAACTAGGTTGTACAAAAGCAATCTAGAGATAAAGGGAATAGTGATACTGCTTTCAAGGTTTCTTTTGTAATATTACAGTGCAGACTGTTAGATAACTTTTTTTTTATAGATATTTTACTCCAATCCATTCTTAAATCTTTATATTTATGTATTCAGGGCTGCTACACAGTTATTTTTTATTTTGCTTTTCCCTCACTTTTTTGTTGCTTGTCTACTTTTTTTTGGGCTTTTTTTTAAATGTCAATTTGTTTCCTTAAATTGCTGAGGTTTGCATGCAGTAGGACCACACAATTTGCAAATATGTATCTAAACTATGTATGAAGTTGCTAATAAATGGAGTGACACTGGTGATGCATGTGCTGTTGCTATTTTAGCTAAATAATGGGTGCATTAATTAGATAATGAAAACTGACTGCTATCGGCAATAGCAATTTTCAATGACTCTTGGAGTAAGGTCCAATGACAATTCCTATTGCTTGTAGTGGCCAGCTTTTGCTACATACTTCAATGCATCCAAGGCAATTGGCAGTTTTTTTTATTTATCATATAGTCTCAATTATGGGGAAGTACCATAAGATGAATTTGTGGTTTCGTAAAAAGTATAGTCCCAGTGTTTGCTTTAGCACATATTTTTTCAAACTGAATGTCCTTATTGTGTATTGTTCAATCGGCTCTGCTGAGATAAATGTATCTATTAAAGATATTCATGCTTTGTGGCAGTATATAATGAAGAAACACACTAGATTGTCACGAGAGCATTCTGATCCGTCTCATTCACATCTCAATGTTGTTACCCCCTGTTCTTCATTCATTGATGATGTTGCTTCAACTCGTTTTGTCAGAAGGATAAGCTCTCCATGCGGATACTAAAGGTATGTGCTTCAGATTATTTTCCTTCATTGTGCATAGATATCGGCAGTTTATTTTGTGCCATGTTTAGATGGTGATCCTGACAGATTTTCATTTGGATATGGAAAATTATCAGATGTAATTGCACATGGTTTAGGTCCTTTAAGAACTAAAGGCTAGGTAATTTGCCTATGCTGTTACTATGTCTTTTTTGGATTACATGAAGTCACTTGAGAGCCCAAATCATATTGTGAATCAAAAGTCATGAATCCTCTTTACCCTAAATCCATCAAATACATAGATGAAAATTTTTGTATTTGAGAAAGAAAATACTTCAGTAATTTACTAATTATGGTGTCGAAAAGGGAAGGAAAAATTCTGTGACCTGGACATAAATCGGGGACTATGACTTGTACAGTCTAGTTTGTAAAAAATTTTTCCTTCCCTTTTAACTGTGTGGATTATTAGACATTGGAATATGCTGTCTTCATGTGTTATACAGTGTTTAGCAAAAAGGGCTTTTTCTGTTTGGAAACATTTAAGAGAGCTAGTCACACTTCTTTTTTGACTTTTTCAATTATTGATATGACAGGAAGATATTTTTAATATCCAAGATTCTGTGGGGGAGAGGAGCTATTTTTAAAATATATACCTCTTCATAGACTTTACTTCACCTTAGACAAATCTCACCCATATTGTGCTGCATTTTATAAATAATCTCTGCATATTTTCACCCCCTCTGAATGAAGAAAATGTGTCACTGCTCTCGTTCCTTCGTTGGTATAATTTGACAACAGGTCACTCAAACTGAATTCACTGCCTAAGCAAAAACCACCATTCTGAACACAGAAAATCACTTTGAAGTTATAATTGACAATGGTGTAATCGGTGCAGCCAGCCATTAATCAGGATAACAAAAATGTCCCTTTGCTTTTTGATTTATCTTCATAAAACTGGTATACATATTATAGATATGTCTTCCAGTGGCTGGCCATATTCTAGTGTTCACTCGTTTGAATCCTTCTCTTATCAGTATCAACCTCTTTGTCACTATCAGAAGAGTATGATTCTGTGAGTCTGGTCCAGCTTATTGGTTACATGTCGTGCAGATTTACTACAGCACCTCTTTAGGCAGTTAACATGGACTATTTGTTAGGGTCTGTTTTTGTCCTTCTCTGTAATATATGAAATCTGTTTGAGTCAAGTAGGTGTTGTAAGAAGAAGACAGGGAACAGGAAATACAAGCAAATAGAAAGAGTGGTACTTAATGAACAACATTGTGCACACGTTTCTTAAAAAAAAGTCACCCACGGTGTTTAAGCACACATCCCACTATTTAGGGAGAATGGAAATTCTGTCCACGTTAAAAGATGTTAGTTGCTGTTTGAACCATTCATAACTGCTTCCTGTACCACCTTATTGGTGTTGAATGGTTGTCCCTTGAAGGATATCTTCAAAAGCCAAAAAAGGCATAAGTCACAAGGAGACAAATTCGGGTTGTAAGGAGGATGTTTGAGAAACTCCCATTTCTTCACAACAACTTTTGTGACATGCGGGTGTGCATTGTCATGGAGAATAATCAGTTCTGAAGACAGCATGCCGGGTTGCTTGTTTTCGATAGTCATCTTTTATCAAGGATGGAACTTCTGGTCTCCCCACTGTGGGATGCATGTCTAAACGCCATATGACACCCTCTAAAATTTTTAATGATAAGCTATAGCAAGTAGTACATTAAACAATTCTAAATGATAAAATAAGAGCAAATAAAACGTTTTCTCCCATGCATGCTCAATCAAGTTAATATCCAGAGATTTGTGACTTCTTTTGAGAAATGTGTGCACAATACTGTTCATTAAATACTGTCGGCCAGATAGCCGAGAGGGCTAGGGCGTAGGCTTTCTAGTTCTCGAGTCCACCTGGTCGTGGGTTTGAATCCCGCCGTGGGCATGGATGTTTGTGTTTGTCCTGGGCTGCGTACAGACATAACTTGTGTAAAAGGCACAAAATGACCTAAGTAGTCGACGCCAAAAATTCTAATAAACCAACCAACCATCATTAAATACTACTCTTTCTATTTGGTTGTGTTTGCTGTTCCCTGCCTTCTTCTTACTAACACCTACTTGACACCTACTTGACTAACACCTACTTGACACCTTCTTTCATTTGAACAGCCTGATAGTTAACTTTATGAGCAAAAACTTGTAGCTCTCATTCTAATGAAGAGGACCCAGGAATCAACATCCTAGTTATTTTTAACCCCTCTTTCTCATTAGCTGTACCCTATAACCACTTGCAAACCTTTTTAATATTTTATTAATAAGGGTAATTTATGCTCATTTATGTTTTCTTCTTATGTCACTAGTTTCTTTGACTAACCCATCCTCATCATTCTCCTAAACAATTTAGATTTTTAATCATAAGTGTACCTTGGTATCTCTTCCCTTCTCTTCTCATACCAACTGAAGGATATAATTGGATCATAGCCATAAAGAAGGTGTGACATGAGTATGAGGGATGTAAAACTGCTCTATACACGCACAATTGAACAAGAACTGGCTTCTTTATTAAATAAAATGACGACTACGATAAACAGTACAAGTAAAAGAAGTGAAAATATGATTAAAGCTAATAATAATTACTAGAACAAAATAATTTCACTTTAGGCCAGCCAGGTTCAAATCTTTACCTATGTATGAAGGCTATTCAATAAAGAATGATCATAATTTTTTTTGACCAATACCCCTATTCATACTCATAATGTTGATGGTCTTTTTCAAAGTAGTCCTCTTTGGATGTGATACACTTTCTTCAGCATTTCTCTCACTCTCAGTTTTCTAGAACATGCTATAAGCCATATTTTGAGAGGCCTGGAATGTCATGATCGAACATGTGTATGCCATGATACATCTCGTTTTGTACCAATGGTAAACAGAAGGTTTGGTGGGAGCCCCATAAAGCACTGGATCACGACAACTCAAGGTTCTGATTGTGGGTTGTGTTGTGGCATGCCTTATCATGACAATTGGTGCATATTCATGGAAAGTTGGGTGCATTTCAAGCGTAGTTGGCAACCAAATTTTTCTTGCAATGCTGCATTTTTTCCCCACTTCTGTCATTTATCCTGGCTGTCCCAGAGCCTATATCTCAACTCTATAGAGAATGTTTTTGGACATGTCCGACAGCCGTTCTGGATTTGAGTATGAGCAGCCATCTTCATAAACTGTTTAGGATATCAAGTGATGGAAGAAACCTTTGGCAATAGTAAGAATCTGCAATTTCTTACCATCTTTAGAGTAAAGCATGATATATGGCTTAAAAATTAAATAAACCATTAAGGAATGACATAACCAAGTACCGAAAGGTTAAACTAAACCATTCGTGGAACCATATTTTTAACCACCCTATGTTAACATTGTAAGTTTCTAATGGACCATAATGACACCTTTAAACCACGTACCTTTGAACCAATTTACACTATCATTAATTTTACATTATATTCATTCATGGCATATCATTCCAAGTTGTTTGATATACTACATGCCATATTTTAGCATCGAAAGTTCCAATGAACCATTATGGTTCCACTAAACCAGGTGCCTTTAAACCAATTTCGACTATCAATAATTTTACATTATATTCATTCATGATACATCATCCCAATTTGTTTGATATATTACATGCCTTATCTTATCATTGAAAATTTTTGAGGGTGTCATAAGGGTACCACTAGAGAACATGCCATTGTTTCGATTACAACCATTTTCAAAATGATTCATTCCCAGAACCATATTTATCAATTGGCAAAAATAGTAATTTATATCCGCTTCTATCTCGTCATTGCGATTTGTTTGATATATTACTTAATATCTCTTCCCATTGAAAATTGCTAGGTGGGAAAATAGAGGTACCATTTGTGCACGTGCCAATGAACCAATTTAGATAATGTTTGTGATTGGTTCGTGCCATGAAACATATTCATCGACTGATGTAAACAGAATTTGAAAATCTTTCATAGCGTCGGAGGAGTTAGAGTTACAGACAGACAGACGGAAAGACAGACTGACACGTTTCCCCACACTGATAGCATAAAGCACTTTTCGGTACTTAATAAAATGGATGTTAAAATATTTTTCTTTTCTCAAAGAAAATAATTTCACATTAATTACAGAATTAACAGTGGCAAAGAAAAGCATTTTAAAGTTTTAAAAATAATAGATTTGGAATTGGTGAATTCTTTAGACCAGAGATTTCCAATCTATGGTTTGCGTGCTGAATGCAGTTTGTGTAGCAATTTTGACTGGCCCCAAAACAAATCCAAAATTACAGTAACTATATTTTATATTAATTTTTTTGTTACTAAAACAATCTGCAATAAAACTGCTATATTAAAATTATTAATATCCCTTCGAATTCAAGCTGCACTTTTTCCCGTTTTTTATGCTCTTGAATGCGGTTTTTAATTCGAAGGTGAATGCACAGCACATGGTGAATTATTGAGATTAGTCATATGCATTATTTGAGTTTGTCATCTGAGATGATATAAAACATAGAATATAAAGATACTAAATTATTCATTAAAAATGTGTAATCCATCAAATAAAAATTACTGTAGTAATATAAGGAGCGTTCAAAAAGAACAAGCTGTTGTCTGGAATGTGCAAACCGGTGACAGAATGGTGATATCATTGCATGTGTAACAGAGTGGTTCCGACAAGAGCACGGAAGTTCCCAGCCCGCCGCTAAAGGGTGACGGTGGAAGTCACATGACTATACAAAGGAAGCAGAAGCAAGCGTCAATCGTCCAACAGTCATTCAGGTTGTATAAGCAGTGAATAAGTGAAATGGAGGCATCAAAAGAAGAGCAAAGAGGTGTTGTTCGTTTTCTGACAGTGGAAGGAGTAGGGGGAACGGACATTCATTGAATAATGTCACAAGTGTACGGTGAACACTGTATGTCCCTTGCAAGGTGGCACAAGTGGTTCAGGGAAGGACAGTTCAGGGAATTTCAAGTGGGAGGTTCTCGGTCAACCTCCATACAGTCCAGACCTCTCTCCCTGCGATTACGCCGTTTTTGCCCCCCTAAAAAAGGCTCTGAGGGGCAAACGATTCACCTCGGACGATGACGTCAAGCAGTTCGTGCAGAACTGGTTCACAACACAGCCCCAGGAATTTTACGAGACAGCCATTCACCGCCTTGTGTCGCAGTGGGACAAGTGCCTCAACAGCCAGGGACAATACTTCCGGCATACAGGTACTGGTTTCTGTTCCTAGGCCTCCAGCTTGTTTCTTTTTGAACGCTCCTTATAGAAACAAACTAACAAGCACATAACAGATTAATGTTAAAATTCACAGCTCCAAGCTGAGTTCCATCGAGTAGAATGTTAAGCAGAATAAGAAAATGATTCTTTTTAATTTTTTGCCAATGCAGATGTATTCTTCGTTAATGTATGACAGTTTTGATTTTTTTTCTGAAAATCTTTAGAGAAACTATGGTGCAGCTTATTTTCGAAAGAATAAGGTGTATTATTTTTGCGTTGTAATTTTTAATCCAGCCCTAGCTCTGTTCCTGTTTAGTCAATTGAGCCTACTGATTAAAAAAAGGTTACAGACCCCTGATTTAGACAATGCTCATGAGTAATCAGTAATAAAATTTTTATCTCTTCCAATAACTCATGGAGTATCTATGAAGCAATATCTGATCAAATAAAATCTAGAAGTGCAATCTTCCAGAAGTTCGTACCACAGAAGATAGGATCCCAGTAACCTACACTATCCTTCACTAATGGAACAGACACCTCCTAATTTACAAAAATCTGACTTGCACATTGGAACCCATGCTTGCACATCAACAGCTGATGTGATTTTACAGTGTACAAAAATTAAGCAAAAACTGTGGAGTGGAACAACCAAAAAGGGGGAACCTCTAATCCACAAGGAGAAATGAAATACCGGATACGTATTCTCTCTTTTTGAGTGATATATTAGCCTCATTACACAAGAGGAAGTGACGTACTTATTAGATTGACTGATGCATTTATTTCTATACAAGTGCTTTTTTTACGAAGGCTTACGCTTTTTTACGATGGTAGGCATGACTTAATTTAATTAGGGGTCGCTATGGAAGAGCTTCTTGTGTGGTAACTTGCTCGTGTAACATTGTCATAGATGGAGAATGGCTAAACAAAGGGAAATTAGTGGCTTTGAGAAAGGAGTAATAATCCAGTGATGCAGAGTGAACATGTCTATTCCTGAAATTTCATGAAAATTATCCCAGCCACGTTTAACTATTGGTGATATCCTGAAGAAATGGAACACTACAGGGATCGGATCACATACACTCTACGTCGGATGATCCCAAAAACTCACTAAATGCAGCTGACTGGTGTTGAAGTGCAAGATTCATAAAAGCTGCAAGAAACCTTTCCAGGTCATCAGCAAGAAGTTCCAGCAGGCAGGAGTCAGTGTGCATGACAATACTGTGGGAAAAAAAACTGCACGGACTGTGCATTCACAGATGTGTAGATGCACACAAGCCAAACATCTTGCCAAACAACAAGGCTGCCAGACTTCAGTGGTGTTTCAATTTCCAACATTGGACTATCAAAGAGTGGAAAAATATTTTGTGACAAATCATGCTACACTCTGTTCTAAGCGGATGGGTGTATTTGGGTATGGCAAATGCCTGGGGAGCACCTTTTACCTGAGTACATTGTTTCAACCATGAAGTTTGGTGATGGTGTAATCATGGTGTGGCAGTGTTTAGCATTTGGTTGAAGGCAATTTCAACTCTGAAACCTACAAGGATGTTTAGGACAATGGGATGTTTCCAATGCTGTGAAAATTTTGTGGTAACGAGGACTGTTTCTTTCAGGATGAAAAAGCACCATGTCATGTTTTGCAGACATGGCCTGTGCAGAGCCATGACCTTAATCCATTCAAACATTTATGGGATAACTTGGAGCATCAATTGAGGGCCAGGGAGCCACAGCTGAAATCCACTAGGACTTGCAGCAAGAATGAATTCAAATATTAGAAGCTGTTTATTAGAACTTTGTAGAAAGCGTACCAAGAAGGGTGCTGATATAATTTCATCTTGCAGAAGTCCAATAAGATATTAAATAAAATAAAACATGACTTTTGGTGTACCTGTGTACTGCTGTTCCATTATTGTAAGGTAGTGTATGCTCTAAAAAATGATCCTAAAATAATGATTGTAGTTCAGCTGATGCTGCAGTGCATTTAATGAAGTAGTATCAAATACACTGCAAAATCACCAGATACTCATGATGGTAAACACATTCTTTATTTACAATATACCTATATCTAGTGGTGCTACCCTTTGCATAATGACTGCTTATAACTTATGACATACAGGGTGATACAAAAGTCTGAACCCCCCTTTTATTTTTTGAACCGAAGCAGATATGTCAATTTTGATGAATCCAATGAATAGGAAGTTGTGGGTGGCCTATCCCACGGTGCACTTTTCATCATCCCAAATATGCAAATTAGGACACATTCAAAATTTATCTCAAAACCCGTAAGGGATAGAGAAAAAAACCCAATTGCAAACTTGTTCAGCATAAAAAAACAAACAAAACTAAAAAAATCATCCAAATCGGACCAACCAATCACCCACAATCACAGATAACAAAAAGACAGCTATTGATTTGCTGTTTAAAAATTGGCTGTGATTGCCCATTGCAAGCTGCTAAGTTTTATCCCGTTAATAGAAATTAGATTGACGTATTTGGTCTCTTTTCCTTATTTGTTGTCCGGCAAAGCAAGGTGTCAAGATACATGAGGGGGGAAAAAAACTAACAAAGTGATGTTCAGGACTGAAGGAAAGTATCTGACTTGAAGAGGTATATAACAGCTGTTTTGATCACCTTTTTATTTTTGGTCTGTAGTGGTGAACCCAAGTCTTATTCGTGGTTGTGAATCATCTCTTGAAATTCATTGGATTCTTCTTAAATATTTCCCAACCATTTGTTGGATTTCGGCTCAAATCTGTTTTTGCTCTTGACTGACCAAATGTGGAATCTATCTGCAGAAAGTTATTTTAAACCATTATATAAAATATAAACTACTCATTCATGAGAGATGCCCAAATCATTATATAAAATATAAACTACTAATGCTTCCTCAATTTCATGCACTTATATTTGGTGATCTGCAAAAATGATATCATGGATTTTATCCAAATTTCTTGTGTGGTAGATATTCATAATAGGTGTACTCATGTCCATATTTTAAATTCCGAACCCAAAAATTCACAGTGGAAAATGAAGGCGATGAATCCTCAAGAATACAGTCCATTTCTGTTGTGTTTTTTCCCTCCAATAAAAACTGATAACCATAATTGAAAACAAATTACCACATCTGCACATCCATTTGACAATACAAAAAATCCTAGAAACTTCAGATGACCACAAGTAAATTATCAGAATAGAATAATTAGAAATTTACAAAGCAAAAAAGAAACTGAAAATTTATTGTTAAATAATCAAACTACATCTGATGCTGAATTGTTATTCAAAACCTTAAAATGTTTACCTTAATGTTTTTTTATTGTTCCCATCTTTTGTCTTTTGTTATTACCATCAACCAGTTCCTGCCTTCAGGGTAAATAAGAATAGAGAGGGAAGTGGCTGTCCACATGCAACTACCATGCAAGGCTGGAATATAGGCCAAACCGGTTGGTTTCTCTTTACCAAACATTTTGTATTGTCAATCTGCTTTCTTAAATCAACCAACAGACTTTAAAAAGAATTGAAGGAATATATTTCTTCTATAATGTTTATTATTGTTTTATTAACATTGTCTTTATCTGTTGAACCAGCCGACAGTGGAGAAAACACAAGTCTGTAAAAAACAGTTTACTCCACGTATGTATATTTTGGGGCCAATGGCTCCTTCTTCAGAGTGATACAGAATGAAAAGGAAAATGGACAGCAATCTACACTAAAAACAATTACAAAAGGTAGTTGAGTTATATTACAACAATAGTATACACCACTCAGGTTAACTAAAAAGGTGTTTTGCCACTCCCATCCAATCAGCAACCTGCATCGGCCCTGAACCATATAATAACCAACTAAATAGGAGGGTTAAAAAACTAGTGGACTAAAAGAAAAATCTGGAATGTATAAGATAACCTATAAATTGTGTGATAGTATTTATTATAGTCAGGTCTCAGTGGTGCATTAAAAAAAAAAAAAAAGTTAGCATTTTGCTTCCATAAAAATGCAAAATTCAGCATCTCCAGTTTCACAGACTATATTGTCAATAAAAGACATAATTTTGATGCTAATATGGTGAAAATTCTTCACTGCACAAAAAAACTCCGAGTTACCAAATTTTTTAGAATCCATTGAAATCGCCAATGAGGAACAATCTAATCTGCTCAGTGCCGATGCAAGTCGCTAATTGGATGGGAGTCGCAAAGCACCCGTTTATGGCCATAAAAACCTCATTGGTTTATACCGTTTTTGTAATATAACCCCATTGGGTACTTTTTGTAATTGTTTTTAGTGTATACTGCTGTCCATTTTCCTTTTATTGCTGTATCATTCTGAAGAAGGAGCCATTGGCCCTGAAATATACATTCATGAAGTAAAATATTTTTTGTGGAATTGTGTTTTCTTCATTGTTATCTGGTTAAACATTGTCCACATTTTCTGGCATAGTATCCGAATGTTTTTTTTTTATCTATTGATATACTTTTTTCATGACATAACTGTTGACGTTCAGCCTCATAAGCTGTGACAGTTGGGTACCCACTGTAATAAAAAAATCGACATGAAATTTAATAATTTTATCCCCATTTATCAGAATAAAGTCTATACACAAGGTGTGACAATTAAATACCTGGACAGAGTTCACTGTGTAAAATGTAAACAAAAATTCAACATGCCAAGACAGTTTGTATGAGTCATCTATCATAGGTTTGTTTTTTTTTTAGTAGCATAAAGGATTTGTGTTCAGATACTCATGTGAACAGCTATCATCGAGAGAAAAAAATATGGAACTATAAAGAATAAATGCAATTGCATTAAATTCTGGCTAAAATTGGGCAAATTGGCTAGGAAACGCACAAACTGTTGAAAACTGCCTGCAGGAACAATGCCCTATCCCAAACAGGCACATTTGAGTGATTTGATCACTTCCGTGATGGCCATGAAGACCTTTCAGATGACCCATACCCTGGAAGACCAGTTTCCATCTGAACACAAGAAACCGCTGAGAAATTTGGGAAACTCATCACTGCTGACTGCTGAATGACAAATTGTATGCTTACAAATGAATTGGGCTGCAACAAGGAGATAATTCCTCAGATTCAACAGAGGAAGGGATTTCTGGCCTAACACAGTATCACAGTGTTCAACCACCTGCCCTATTCTCCGGATTTGGCCCCTCCAGACTTTTTTCTATTTCCACAGATGAAAGATTCTATGAAAGGTACCCGATTTCAAGATGTTTCCGATACTGAGAAAATCGTGATGTTGGAAATCAAGAGGATTCCGTCCGAGGACTTTAAAAGCTGTTTTACAAATTTTTACAAACATACTCAAAACTGTATTGTGTCTGGTGGAGATTACTTTGAACCATTTTGATTTGGACTTCCCGTTTGTGACTACTTGTATTTAATTTTCCACACCTTGTATAAAGGAAAGTTAAGTGACACTACAAGCTGATTTTAATAATTGCAGTTTTTATTTAATACAAGAGTTAAACATGATTTGACAACACAAGTTATATGTTATTTATTTATGAGATTACTCTTTGGACTTAAATTATAAAAAACTGTCAAAATCAACAAAAAAATATTTTTTCTAATATCTCACAATTAATAATCAAAATGAAGTAAACATATTACACATAAAGACATTAAAAAAATGACAAAGCCTAAAGCTATGTAAAAGACACACGGGGCAGACTTGTTTTGCACATTGTATGCATACATGCTTTTTACATGAATAACACCTATATGTTGATTTATGATTGAGTTTTGGTAGACAAGTATGACATGTTTTCCGTGTTTTTTTCACCAGTAGGTCGAGGTTGGGGGCGAATCAGTCATGTCAGTTCCTAAAATTCTTGTCAAATTCATCCTTAATATACTTGTTTGGCAGTCTCATATTATACATCCTATTTGTGTATGAACTAACACTTGTTTGCATGCTAACTCTTTTATAAACTATCTCAGTCATTATTATTTTTATCCCCGGAAATAAGCACACAAAACTAAAAATCGTGTTAGAGAAATAAAGCTCCAGAATTTCAAATCAATCATACTTTCTGAATTTCCTCCCATCGACACTAATAACACTTGTAATGATGTGGGATGTGGGTGCAACTAAACTTGAAATTATTGAAGAGACTAACACAATTGTTTGCTGCGAAAGGGTGATTCCATGAATCCTGACTATCAAGTGGCTTGACAGACTGCACGTCAACAGTTAAAGATTAATATGGTAGTCTGAGTATATTCACTTTTAATATAGGCTAGATTGTGCATATTCATGTTTTCCAGAAGAGGAAAAAAAAAATCAGGATGTACATTATACATAAAGACTTATGGTAACTTAAAAGAGGTTTTCTTGTGTTAATAAGTGATAACGTTCCATATCTTGATTTCGCATTTATAAACTATTGGTTTGGAAAGAAAGTTCCCACATAATGTTTGTTAATGACGAAATACACGGAAACAATGTGGCGAAAGGCACATATCAATCTTCAATGTATTCACTGTTACTGTTGAACACCTGCTGCCAATGATGTATTAGATAATGGTTATCTGTGTGGTAAAATGCAGCTGGTTTGCCGTCGAAGAAGTACCTATTGCTGTTGTGAGGTCCACATCAGTTGCAAAGTTTTTGTCATTCACAAAGTTCTGGAGTGCAAAGAATAAGTGGTGCTGTTCGATAACCAACTGTGCCATTTTCAAATTCTTGGTTGATGCAGCGTTGCGATTGGCCAGCGTTCAGGCCGACTCGAAATCATGCAGCAATAGAGTGCAGGGTTCCCAGGCCCTTTTGAACGGGTGGGCCGCCCGGCTGAATATACGAAAAACTGCACACCACTGCATTATATTTTATTTGCCCGCCCGGTTATTTTATCTTCTCACCCACCTGATAAAATTTTCTGGGGAGAACACTGGAATGTGTAGCTGTTCACGTAACAGTCACTTGCTGGGCCATCTTTCAAATTGTGGATAGTGTCCCCAGCTCTGCAAGAAAACAACGATTTGATTAGACGTCATTGCATAAACTTACATATACCTCCATCACCACGGATTCATATTTAGAGTTATGGTGTGGGAACTTTCTTTCCAACCCACTAGTTCATTCAATATCAAATAATACTAATCTGGACCGTAGAGTCATTGATTATGAACAAATGTGAAACGCCATCAAATTCAAAATTTATGAAATTTTTTTATGCATGCCTTAATCATTTTTTACTTGAAATATTACTCTCAACTTATTCATGGGTTATAACAAATTTCATAACTTTTGGCTCTCCACTTAATACGAGTATATAGGGTAAATTAATATTGAAGTCCTTACTTTTTTATCGGTTATCATTGAAGTCAAGATCAGTTGAATTTTCAATATTTTTAAAAAAATTGAATTAATTTAACATAGTGATGATAATACACTGCCATTCCAATGAACTAGAAACATCAGTTTGTTACATAAATAATGATGACCAATAACTTTCATTCCAGTCCAATAATTTACCTACATAATTAAAACACGAGTCTAATCTTAAATTTTAGAAAATAACGTTTGTATTTTTATTTTTGATTGTTCACTAGTCACTGCAAAATGCCTTCTATTCCTGTAAATTTTCACATGGTGAAGGGAGGGAACAAAAAACGTGACCATTGTTGAGCAAATGGAGAGAAGGAGGGTAGGAGTGTCAAGGGGAGAGCTCGTCTCAGCAATGAACATCGTAAACGATCAAGGATGGAAACCGTAGAGCTTAATTGGGGGAAATCCTAGGCAGGAAAATAAATTATACGAGCAACGGAACTTTTCTTTGTTCCGGCGAATGATACGCTGACAAAATTGGTGATATAGAGAAACAACAAATAGCCAAGAAAACACGAGTGGTACGACTATGAGTGCAGCGCTCAGCCAGAGCAAGCAGGAACTAGCTCGGGACCAAGAGGCACAAGGGGGGAGAGGTCAGACAAGAGACAGAAGTCAGCTGGGACGCACTGACAAGTGTATAACCTACTGAAATATGTCAGAGTGGAATTAATCAACAAAAACAATCATGGAGAGAAAAGTAGATCAGGAGGAGAGCATGCATCTTTAATAAGAGTGTCACAAAGCAAGTGCTTCGCTCATCATGAGAACCATTCAATGCAAATCACTATTTGAAAAGAGGACATCATGATCAGCAGATGCAGAGTATGTAAACTGTAAGTAAAGTGAAATATAACTTGTGCCCAGTGAATTTACACTGTTCTGTATGCATCAAACTTTATTAATTTGAAGGTTGTTAAAATGTCAGCGGGTAGACCCTGACTGTCAAACAGCATGCAATTTATATCCTGAATAGTGATAGAATGAGCTTAATTAAGTATTCATATGCAACAATTTAGTACTCACTTTAGTATTCCTTTTATAGTGTGTAAGATTTGTAATATCAACTTCCCCATCTCATACTTCTATATGCAATAAGACTTTAATAACTTAATTAAACTGGCTCTTTTTAACTAAGTGGCAAAACTGATTAGTAATTAAGCATATAGAAGGGTACTTCGAAGATTGGAGAGGTCAAGTGAGCACAGTTAGTATTGACAAAGAATCTGGGATTAGATGAATGACCACTACTCTGTCGTCTCTGTCGTAGTTATTTATGTATCAATGGGTGATAAATAAAAAGGGAGAGATCTTAGTCGATGCATAAATATGTAAATGAAGGCAAGTAGTCTATGCTGGTGTTTGTGAGCTAAAGGATAAACAACCAGCAAGGTCACAGATTCTGTATGTAGTAGGGCTTCCATCAACATGAATAACTGCATGTATACAGTTAGGCATCAAGATTCTGCATTCAGATCAAGTGATGCCCATGCATTCAGCAAGGAGTCCTTCAGCTGCTGCACAGTTGACGGAAGAAGATGCTGTTGATTGATGAATCTCTCCAAGAAATCCCAAATATGCTCTATTGCATTATGATATAGGCTCAGTGGAGGTCAGGGTAGATGGTGAACCTCCTACTGAGAAACCACTGTCATGATCAGAGAACTAAATCTAAACCACTCTTTGACGATGGTCCATAGCATTGTCATCCATGAAGGATCCGTCACAAACAGGGAGAACGTTTAACATTGCAGGATGGACACTCAGGTACTATTTGACTGTTATCTGACCTACAAGATAACATCAAAGAGCCCATACTGAACTAACAAAACTTTCCCCAAACAATAAACCAGAACATTGAATTCCTGAGACAAGGCAGAATGGGCCCATTGCTTCATAGGCTTGCCATCACACACAATTAGCTGTCGATACAGAACAACATGTAGCGTGACTCATCTGACCCCATTACCCTTTTCTTAAAGTGGGGATCGCAAAAAATTTGATGGGTGATTAATTTTTCAATTATTTTATAAAATTTCTAAGTATAAAACATATTAGAATATGAAACATAAAACATATTAGGACACCCATGTTTCGGGAGCCCTTTGGAATTTTTACGGAATGTCCCAAAAAGTCTGGTCTCCTAGGGAATATTGAAATGTTACATATTGAGAATACACATACATGAATAAGACCTAATAATAGCAAGCATAGTATTGGTCAAAGGGTTGTTATGCATGTAATGCAGTGTTATTTAAGCTATGTAAAAAGAGGTTACAGCAATAAAGACTATGTACACATGCACTTAATATATGGTAAAGCCAATAGTAATGCATGTTTGTGCCAAGAAGCATTCCTCCACAGAAAACAGCCTGACTGATAACATTCACTAAGGTACACAGCACCTTAGAAAACATGGAGTTTCTCACAAAGAATGTGAGCAGGTAAGCTGAGAAGCATAACTTCTGATGTCGAAGAATGGGTGTTAAAAGAATAGCATAAAGTCCAGGCACTCACAAGGAGGATTGCTACCAGTTACACAAGAGCATGTATCGTATACTAACCCTCTGTAGCAAATTTTGAATCGCCAATTGCTATGTGTTTATGGGTTCAGCATTACAATTCCCCTTCTAGAGGAAACTCTGCTGGTAGATGCAATATGCTCTGAACTGTTATTTAAAAAGCAACATTTTTTGTTCACTTTCATATATGTATTTACTCATAATAGCATTTTTTAACTTCCATAATTGGCATGCTTGATATATCAGAAATCCATATGCAATTCACGAGCCTTGACATTATCAATGTTTCTCATGGAATATCTTAACAGAATGATTAGATCTTCTAAGTGGCCGCATATAACTTTCCAACATGCTGATAGGAGAGTTGTACCGCCAGTTCCTGCAGAATATTCTCAGGACTTCCTTAAGGATTCTCCCTTCAGCAGCAATTTTAAAAATGTGCATTACAAAATAATTTATACTGTATTTATTTAGTATAAATTATAAAATAAAATTTTTTATTTAAATATTCTTCTAGTTTATGGATAATACAAATTTGCATTCATCGTTTATGGATTAAAAGTGTCAAACTACTAAATTCATTCTTAATTAAATTTTTAAGCTATTTTAAATTATTGATAGAGTTATGAGTCTTATATTACTGAATTATTATGAATATTTTCCTCTTTGGCCAACATTTTCATAGTCCTTAACTCATTAACCCAATTACTTCCTCAGTTTCTCCCCTCCTGCTCACACACTGATGACCTCACAGTTACCACCCCATCAACCTAACCTCTCTTTCACTAAGTCCTAATCTCTCCCATGACAAAAATATCTCACCCCCACAACATATCCCACATACAGTCTAATTTTTTTTTTCAATTTCTATTATTCCTGATGATGGCCTTTAGCTGAAACATGTTGAATAAATATTCCTTATAAGACCATTATTCATAATATTTTAAATTAGATTTGCACATAAAAAATGTTTATAAATTAAAAAATAACTAGATGGATCCCGTCAAAATTTGATGGTAAACAACGCATCTTATTATTAATCTCCATCTCTTTAATTAAGGGCAGTTCAAAAAGTTCTGTATATTTAATTTCCAAGGGTGATTCCACGGCCTTCTAGAAACTACCAGGCTTGAACATGTCAATAATGTATTGTTGAAGCACCAAGCGTGTGATGTTGAGCTAACTTCAATAATAGCCTGGAGGTTTCAATTATGTTACGCCACCAGAACGACGTAACAATGTTTTATCTTTTCCATGTTCAAGCCTGGAGGTTTCTAGGAGGCCATGGTGATTCTTTCGACAGTTCGTTGAAAAAAACTGCTGCATCTCTAAACTTCATTTATGATATGATATGATACGATAAAAACTGTGTTTAAGTACATCCGCAAAAATTGGTTTCTTTGCACTCGTCTCTGCCTTTAAGCTGCTTTATTATTCTATTTGTTGCTCTGATAATTTTTTATTTAAATATTTTTGTATACAGTGGACTCATGATGCCTGTATTGTTGTTTATTGTTATCGTTGTTAATTGTTTATGTAATTGTTGTTAATTTGATCATCAATGCTAGCAAAGTTGTTGATTGTGATGTCATTGTGGAGAGGATTGTTTGATTTGACAGCGTAAGTAATTTTGAATTGTAAATTACCACTAATTAAATAGTAATTCTGGACACAAAAACTAACTTTGACAAATCTACTGGCTAAGATCTTTCATTTAAGAGCAAAATGAAGTTCAGAGATGCAGTAGTTTTCTCCAATGAACTGTCGAAAAAATCATTCTTGGAACTTAGATATACAGATTGCTTTTGTAACTGACATAAAAATAATATGTAAACCCTCAGAGATGGTGATAAAGAAGATGAAAACACTGCAGTAAAACTTTCTATGGGTAACTTCATTGATAACAACTGATAATTTACTAAGAAATCAGTTGATAAGTCTGTAGAAAATGAATTACTTTCACGACTATTTTTAAAAATTCCATTGTTACATGGTCATGAGCATAATTGCAACAGAGAATTGTTACTTTTCCCCTTTCTTTCCTAACCAATCTGGCCTGCAAGCCCTGCCAAAATTTTAAATTGCATCACTTTAAAATAATAAATAACATTTATTTAAAGTTTAAGTTATCATTAAAAAGTTTTGTTAAACTAAATCACAAATATGCCAGGCTGATGAACTCCAGGGCCTGTAGCCAAATTAACAACAGCACCTGTGGATCATTTTATAGCTGATGTTCATTTGCCCAGCACTTTTGTGGGATTTTTTTTCAGCATGACTTGAAATGACATCTAAAATTATTTCATATAATATTAAAAATTATGAATAATAATACAGGGTTATTCAAAAAGAATGAATTGATTTCCAAGCCCTGTTTCTCACTCTTCAAGCAACTTCACAGAGTGAGTCTCATACCATTGTAAAGAGCAGATTTCTAAGTTTTGAATATTAGCCAGCAGAGCGCTCTGTCGCATTCCCCTGCCCCACCCCATTGTTGCCAGCAAAATGCTGCCCTCAATTGTGTGCAGTCTTGCCAACTTAGCCAGATTCTCATATTGCTTTCTATACTGCAGGTCGTGGCCACATTGAACACTTGTAGGATAGAAAATAAAACTTTTTCATAATAAAATATAGTTTCATAAAATGGGTTCAGTCTTTATGAATCACCCTGTATATTTAATTTATACATTGGTTTGAGTGGATTCTTACAGTAATTAATTATGAAGTACAAGGAGTGTGTATTAAGTTCCAGGACTGGAGCTAATACAACGAAATGAGCAATACAAGTCAAACTTACGATTAATAGGCTTCAAAATAATCACCTCCAGCAGCTATACACTTTTGGGCATGGTTGTAAAGTTTTTGAAACACATGCTATAGTCCTGTAAAGATATGCACCGAAGTTCAGCTGTTACATTCGAAATCGATGTCCTTTCGGACCAGACTCTAGTTTGGGGAACAGGAAAAAGTCAGGAGGTGATATATCAGGGAAGTAGGGAGGATGGTCTGATGTTGGTCACATAGCAAAGACTCAATGATAAAAGTTTACATTGAGTGTTTGCTCCATCATGAATCTGGACAACAATTGATACAGAGCACCTGCGTTTTGCGTGTCAGGACACGAACCACTTATGCCAACAATGCATTTTTTCCCTGCACAGGCGGTTGATTGTGCAGTAACATCCAGGCAGTGACGTGTCCCTATATGTTTGCATTTGCTTGCTTCACGCACAGTCCTCAAATTTAATAGCCACACCTTGTATATAAATGAAGTTTGCGGAATGTAGATAATTGATGTTCACAAGGGCTCAGATATAATGCATTTTAATCATGAGAATTTTCAATGAATTTTTTAAGATTTAGAATACAGTTAAAATAATATATAACCATTAAATAACATTATTGAGAAACATTGCTCCAAATTTTAAGATGTGCCCCACTGATCTAAGTAAATTGTAACTGATGGTGCGATGTCTAGTGAATACAGCAGATGGGGTAACATATCCAAGTGCTTCTAAAGTCTTCTTGACATGTTTTGCAACATAAGCTCTGGCATAGTTGTGCTGGAGAACAATCTTGTCATGTCTTTTTCCTTATTCTGGACGTTTTCCTCTCGATGCATGGCTCAGATTTATTATTTATTGTTGATAACATTCAGTGTTGATGCACATCAGATTTAATTTTTTGCTTTTCATATCAAGGTTTTGTGGTTTCCGATTGATACATAACATTCTTTGATATGAACCAAACACCTCTCTAAAACTTTTTATCGATAGATTTTTGATTCGGTGTGAAAGGGATAAGTACCAGTAAAAGAATTAACTTGACCTCTTGTCCAGAGATTTATTCCATAGAACTGTATGTACGAGGTGTGTTCAAGTTCTAAGGTCTCCTAATTTATTTTTAAAAAACTATTGACTCTAGAAAGCTGAAACTCCCGTGATTTGTCCACATAGTCAACCTTTACCCGTAGACAATTTTCACATTGCTGACCCCATGATTGGTAGGCTGCCGCAAATGCTTCTTTAGGAACCAGTTTTGTCTACTGGAAAATCGCTTATGCAAGAACGGAATAAAGCTTCTGCTCATCGAGCGGCTTTTCATCAATAGTATAGAAGTGTTTGGAGTGGCGTTGCAATCGTGGCGTCAGCGTTGTTAAAAATGTGTACGGCTAGAGGCTGAATATGTGGACAAATGACGGGAGTTTAGCTTTCTAGGGTCAATAGTTTTTCAAAAATAAATTAGGAGACCTTAGAAGTTGAACGCACCTCATACATTTGCTCAGCTTGCAGTCATCATCAGCAGAATACAGAGAACAGATTGTAGCTACACATTTTATAGTAACAATTAACCAATCTGAAAACAGAATAAAATTTGAAGCAGAATAGATACAAACATATACAATGCTTTAGTTTCAGAAAAAAAACATTCAAAACCTTACAGGTAATTGTTTAAAAAAATATTTTGTATTTTGCATGGAATTTTTATTAATACTTATACAAATGACAAGTATAAATTGATATAAATCTCTTCTTATAACTTTGATAAAGCCAGGAAGAAAAGGTAAAACTAATCAGTATATGCTACCACTCTTATCATGTAACAATTTGCCCTTTTTTGTGAATTCTGTACATAAATGAGTTGGACCTAATGAGCAGAAAGTGTAGCAGATACTTGCTAGCCGTTGAACAGAGTGGAAACTACAGAGTGAAAACGAGAGCAATTTCTGTCTGGGAGGGGACAGCATCTAGCAAAATGGCAGAGCAGGGAAGTGAATAATAATTAGGGCACATTTGATCAGAAAGTAGGGCAAGTCAGAGACGAAAGGGCACATTACAATGGATACTTTAAATAAAATGTATGGAAAAGTGCAAGAGCATATTGAAAAAGGGCAGTGCACCACACCCTTCTCTTTCCACCCAGATGCAACACTGTGTATACAGGGGGATTCAAAAAGAACTCCGTGATTTCATGATTTTATTGTAGTGAGCCTATGGAACATATTATCATTATTTTCGGGTATACATCTGTGTCCAATTTTATTCATATAGTCCCACGCATCACAGGTTCCACACTTGGGCATTAGGAGCACTGCGGTGATCACAATCTTCGAGCATAGAAATAGATAGAGGGAGCACCCTGTTCAAATTGCTACAGGAACCCAGTGGCACCAAAATTATCTGAACACCCCTTTTTTATTATGGTTTTAATTCCCATGATGCATTCCTTCACTTTTGATGTAAAAGAAATGTAACAGCAGCTAATCGACATTGATGCTGTCAGTCAGCATGCCAAAAAGATATGAGTTGTCTCAATTTCAGAGAGGATTATCATAGGGTGCTGCATTAGTGGAAAATCAATTTGCAAAATCAGTGTTTGGTGTGGGTATCCTCGATCCACTGTGGATGATATTATGCAAAAGGATAAACAGTAAAGTGGAATAACAACAGCAGAACATTTCAGTGACCTAGAATCACGTTTGAAGAGAGAAGAACATGCTCTCTTGCAGGTGGTGGTGAAGGGTCGCAAAAGTAGACTCTTTTGCAGTGGACTTGGAAACCTGCTCATCAATTTTAGTTTAAGGCCATCAGTTTGCACAGTACAACAGGTCCTTCAATATTCACAAAAGGTGGAAAGAGGAAGCCGTTTGTTTCAAAGTTGAGTCCTCCTGGTCATCTGCAATGGTTTAAGGAGCATCACCATTGAACTAATGATATTGGATAAAGGTTATGTGGAGTGATGAAAGCTGCTTCACTCCCCTGCAGTCTGACAGTCATGTGTGGACCAAAAGAGAAATAAAATGAAAAATACCTCATACCCAGAGTGAAGGACTCTGGTTTAGGATCATGGTGTGAGTCATTTTCTGTGGAGCCGGCAAGGGACCCATAAGTGGTGTTGACATGCAACTTAAGGCCCAAGGTATTAAGAGAATTTGGAAAATAACCTTCTTAGAGCAATGATTCTCCACATCGAGCATGGTCGTTCTTCACAAACAGAATTTTGCACCGTATCGTTAAGCACCCTGTAAAGGTCCTTGTCTGGGGTTGCTTATTAAAAAATGTATTTAGGAAATTGCATATCTTTACTGGAAATCTAAACGCTCAAAGAATTACTCAAATATATAAAAAGAGTCTGTTACCATCTGTTCAAAGATTATACGGGTTCTTTCAAGAAGATAATGATTCGAAATACTGTAGTAGACTGTGCCCGCAATTGAAGGCACAACATGACATTGCGCAGTTGGATTGGCCTACTCAGGCACCTGATGCCAACACCATAGAAAATGTATGGGCTTATATGAAACATATGCTTCACAAGAAATGCACCTGGAGTTTGAACCAGCTGACTCAGCAAATTCGATAGATTTGGAAGTCTTTTTCTCTAGAGTTTGCTGTCAGCTTCGTAGAAAGCATGCCCCAGATATGTCAAGCCATTATTAATAACAACGGCAATTGGACCACTTACTAATATGCAAGAGCCACTGTACATATATAGTTCTATCTGAAGCCTGTCTTATTTTCCAGAAATAAACATTTTTAAAGTTATTGCATACACTCTTTTCTTAGACAGAGTATCATGTAATAACATGTCTCTCCTTGGGTTTTATGTCCCTCAGTTTGTTATGCATACCTGGAAAATTAAAACGCCTATAAAGGTTGAAAGAATAGTTAATTCACTTCTACATAAACATCTTAAAGCACAGGCTCACACAAAAAATAACATTAATTCCTGTTCCTTCCAGGACTTGTGACATCTCCTGTGGCCAGTTGTATTTTCATGATGGTTCAGTAAAGAATCTTCATATTTATCTGAATTCTGTAACTGAACTACAGAATTGTCTTGGGAGAAGACACCAATAAAACATTTTCATTTTGTCTTTGCATTACGTAGGACTATAATAGTTAGATTTTCTCCTTGTCTATACTTACTACCTTTCTTGAGCCAGATGAATTTACTTTCGATATCTACTCAAATTTTGGTAATAATCTAACCATATTCTTTTCAACACTATTCTTCTTATGTGTTTGTTTCTTCCAAAGAACCTTTCCGTAGTTATCATTCTGTTATCTTTTATCATCATGAAAATGTGTTTTCAATTTCCGTGCTTCGATCTTATGTTCAACCATTATTCTTCTTCTAACTTAAAATAATAATCTGAAATTATTAGGGGTTATTAAATGAAATATAGCCAGAAATTACAAAAAAAAATGCAAAGCAGGAAATTTCTTTAATGGCAATCAAAATTTGGTTCTCATATGCCTTATGTCAAAATAGAACAAGAGGGCCACACGATTCATCACAGCAACGGAGAGCCAATTGCCAACTGCTATGAACATTTAAATGGTATGAGTAAATGTTGTAAAAACTTTGTGTTGCAAAAGATTCATCCAGTGATCAAAATGAATAAGAAATTTTTCTGCACGAAATTCATTTTATTGCCTTGTACATTCAGACATTTATTCCATTGCTTTAAAAGTCCTTGAAAACCATCAGCAAAGAAGTTTTGTGGATGCTGTTGCAGCCAACAAGCAACCTTTTGGGCTGCAACTACATCCTCTTTGAAACAGTGACCACCCAGATGATTTTTCAGGGGCCCAAACATATAGGCTACATCGACGGTTGTCATATGCCTGTCATTATAGATCATTTGTTCCACATGATGCACTGTGACATTAGTTGCGAACTCTGTAGGATGACCAGGATGCTCCCGATTTGTGATGCTTTGTCTTCTCTTGTTGAATTCCGGGACCCGACTGAATACTGTGTTCTATGGAATACAGTTCTCTCCACACATGGGACGCATTTTGTGATGCAATTTCTCTGTGGGCAGTCCTTTGGCCTACAGAAAACATACAACTGTATGCCCCCCTTCCCCCCCCCCCCCCCCCCAATCTTTTACTGGTTGCTGCCAACTAACCATGGGCTGCTGGGATATCACTTGGCCTTTACTTTATGGCCTTCATATCCTGCTATTTATCAGAAAAATGATCATGCTGCCTTTAAAATAGTATTGTAAATTGACATTTTGTGATTTATTTATAGACTCACCCTCATAATAACAGCTGACGAATGTTGAGACTCCAACATAGTGTTGATCGACAGGAAAATGTCAGTATGTTTGCCCACTCCTCTTTCAAAGCTTTTACCAGTTGATTCACATGCTCATGCTGAATGTACTAGTTTATCCCACAGATGTTATCTTGGGATGAGGTGGCTTTGAGTAACCAATCCAGTATTTGGCTATTCATATCTTCAAACCAGGTAATAACAGCTCGTGCTTTCTTGCCAGGTGCATTATACTGCTAATAGACTAAGCCTTTCATTCAGCTGCTGTCACATCGTATAAGTGTATAACTGTCCAGAATAGATAAACAGCATTGGGTGCTCATAGTTCCATCTACCACAACCAGTAGATCAAGATCAACATGGGAAACAAAATCAAAAACTGCCACTTCACCATCTCAAACTTCATTGCTTCAGCAAAACACTAGTAGATAGATGTTGTTCTTCTCCCTTATGCCACACCCAGGATCGATCATCTGACTAGAAAAGGTAAAATTGTGAATCATTGCTCTGCATCACTTCTTTCTAGTGTAGCATTGGCCAACAACATCTTTCCTTGTACAGGCAAGACAATGTTTCACATTGATAGTGGTGCTCTGTAGCTTATGGCAACTGCCCAAACTTTGTAATCTACAGGCTAAAGCACTTGATGAGCCATCATGGTGCTGACAATGGACCCTGGAGCTTGCCAGAAGTCCTCCATAATCATGCTGTTATGGTCAGCTGCTTTTGATAGACCAACCTGGTTAAGACATGTCAATCTTTATGCAGTAGAACCCCATTAATACATTATTGCTTTATACGTGGTTTGTTCGCATACTTGGGCTAATAGCATCATCTATGCCAGCTATCTGCACGAAAATTAGATGGCTCAATGGGAATACGTAGCCCGTTAATCCATCTAATTCATGCACATGCATGTCCATTAGTTTCAGAGGTAGCTGCTCAACCTTGTTAAGATATATCAATGTGTCAAGCAAGATTGTGTGCTTCATCACTGCTACGACATTGTGTTTCCACTCTTGTAATTTTCCACTTTTAGATAATGTCATCCATTTATGATTTGATGTGACATGCATATAACTTCTTTTCCTTGAATTAGCATGTTCTTCCAGAAGGAACTAATACGTGTATCAGAATTTAGATCATGAGTTTTCTTTTGGCATTTTAAGTACTTCATCAGATTAAATTTAATTATTACTGTCAAAGGATTTGAAATGAATGTTAGTAAAGATCTCTTATATTATTGTGAAAAATGATTTATTAAATAGATTAAATTTTCTTTTATCTTTTAATCCTAGAACTTCCTTGTACTCCTGAGCAAGTTGAGAAAGAGAAGATAGCTGACTTTGTTCCTGTAGTTAAATCTCCACCTGAACCAACACGTGTTAAATCACCCGAGCAAATCATTGTTAATTCTCCAGAACCAGTGAAATGGACCGTTCCATTAGATACAGGCATCAAGTGGACCGGCACACTTCAAATCGATGGTGAGTTGTAAAATAGAATCTGATATCTGCAAGAATTCATGTTCTAAGTTATTAAGATGTATAAATATAAATTATAAAAAATTTAAATCTATTAAAATATTTGACAAATACCCTACAGGTGAAATGGTAGGGAAAAGTAGGAAAGATGAAGATTTAGATAAAACTTTAAAGGATGCCGATATATTAGCAAAAACTAGGAAAGATGAAATTTTGCCAGAGACAATTCAGCAATCCTCACTGCCAACTGAATCAGGTGAAAATTTTAAGAAATTATTGAAATAAATTTAAATTTTAACTGTCTCTTTGATGTCTTTTTACATAAGTTATTCTTTTCCATTTTCTAATTGTTATCTAGACATAATGTTAATAAATCAATACTGTATACAGTTGACCCTTGAACAGCTTGGCTTTTAGGGATGCCTACCCTCTGCACAGCCAAATAATCATATATAGGGTGCTAAGAAATTAGCACAACAACCCCTGGCGGGGGGGGGGGGCATTTACTGACACAACAAGGATCATAAAATGTCCTATAAGCATATTTCTGGAAATGCTGCATTTGCACAATAGATGACAGTACTCTTACACTCATTTATCTACCATAACAGCGATCATAGGTTTTGAAGTATGACAGTACGATTTAGTGATTGATTCACCTCCTCAACTGTTGGTTCATCATCGTCCATTGGACATTCCGGGATTCTGCTGATGGTCCCTGGGACAAGTCATGTTCTTCAAAAAATTCTCTCCACTATTTACACATACCATTATTCCCATTACGATATTCTCGATATGTTTAAATATCGGAATACTGAGATTAAAATAAGATTCAACGAAAGGCAGTCTTTACAATAAAAAGAATGAGCTTTATTTACAGATATATTTATGATAAAAGTATTCATAAAAGTATAATACTTTATAAACACTTTATTTGCAGAATAATTCATAAAATACGTAATACATAGCAGAAGCTGCCAAGGTTTAATTCTAGGAAAAGTTAATATCCGTATTGAACGTAATTGCTATTTAAATTAGTGACTTCAAAGAACAAGACGGTTTATTTGCCAGGTTTACTGTCATTGTACTCATTGCATTGCTGTGGGAAAATATTTATACAAGTTGCACAATCTTAAATACTTTTCATCTTTTGACACCATTATACAACCCCTAGAAAAAAGTTTTCATATCTCATTAACCACCTGTTCAATGTTCTGAAAATTTATTTATTTTTGATAGATAAAGAAGGTTTACATCGAGGTGAAGATAATATATTATTGTGTTTGATCTCTGCTATTACAAACAAACATAACTGTTATCAAGTATGCTGTACATTATTCATACAGTTCATGTTCTTTGAAAGATACCTGGAAAAAAATATTTGTATTTAGATACAAAACATGCAATTCATTACTTATATTTGGTAGCTCTGCCGTGGGCTTTTATAACTGCTTGAGTTTGTCATGGGACAGATGCTACAAGTTCCCGACAGGTATTGGAATCAATTTCGGACCAGCTTTGGATGATCGCCACTTTAAGTTCCTCTTAGGTCATTAACCTTTTATTTTTCAAATAATACCACAGATTCTCAATCGGGTTAGGTCAGTTGAATTTGCAGGCATCACTTGAATGTTTCTTTCGTTCAAATAGTTGGTAACGGATGCATCTGTATGACATGACGCATTGTATTGCTGATAGATGGGATATGTATCTTCGATTTTAGGGATTAAGAAGGCATCTACGGAGGGTTGATTCAGATAAAATGAGACGACTTTGCAGTTCTGTTACGATGGTGTAATACCATGGCGCCACCATCGGTTGTGTTCGATGTGAGAACCACGTTGTTGGACTATCGCCCGGCACCGTAATTTCCACTGAAGTAGGCTGAGTTTTAGGGACTTCATGGGAAGTTCGTTCCACACCTGCTGACACACTTTCCATAGCCCATCAACGGTTCTTAGTCGGCGACTTCCGAGCCGTCATTTCAGGAGACCAAAACCACAGAAATCCATTGGTGATGCGTCAGGAGATTTTACAGGCACATGAGAGAAGGGAATAACTCGTATGCTCGTTTCCTGTTCCATCTTCCTGTAGTAAGCCACAGATGACTTGGCAGTGTGGCTTGATGCCTTGTCCATGTGGATCCAAACTTTTGATTGCTCACCAGGGTACAGACGTGGGATATCCTGCCGATATATGTGGTCCATTACATTAATCTGGAAGTAAGCTGCACTAATTTTATAGTTTCCAGGAACTCTACGAATCATGAGCAGTCCACGTGAGCAATATCCAGCAACCACCATGAAGCCCTTTGAAAACTTTTCCTTGCACCTTCAGACAAAATCGGACCTGGCCTTGCCCCCTCTTTCGCGATAGTAAATTGCCCTGGGTTTGTTGGTGTCATCGAGGTACACCCAAGCTTCATCCAAGGAGATAACCCACTTCCATCGGTCACCTGCAAGATGGTTTTCATACAGTTTTCTGGCGTTGGTGAATCATTCCTGTACGTGCCTGGCCGACAGTCTGTGACCGCACGCTTTATGACGTTGCTCCAGCCCAAGATTGTCATGAATTATTCTGGAGACTGTTGCCTGTGAAATACCTTTCCTTTGGGCTAGACTTCTCTGTGTGGGAGGATTTTCTTTCAGCACTTCAGAACGGATTTCTCGCACCACCTGAGCTGGGAGTGTTGGCTGGGGCTTGTTTCTGGTCTGCTTCTCTGCTCGTCCACGT
>JAHWFO010081720.1:611651-692682 GCA_023313115.1 Rhysida immarginata | reverse complement strand
ACTTTACTACAATAAAATCAATCATAACACAACTGACAACGTCACATTACTCTCCCCAAAAGGAGCTGAGCAAAAAGGGGGGGGTTTTCTTGTTCGTCACTTATAGTCCCTTGTTGTGTAGCTGTTTGTAGTCCACCCTGGGTCCTCTTCTTAGCAAGTAGTGGCTTTCATTCTTGTCGGTCTCCTTGTCTACCCACTGCTCCTGAGGTGCCTCTGGTTCTCCAGAAAATGTTTCTTGCTGGTGAGACTGCTCCTCATTGAAGGCTTCCTGTGGATCCTCGCGCTCTATGGCTCGTTGTGCTTCCATACGCATGCTGGATTGGTCCTCCACCTCAGACATGTTAGGCTCAGGTAGCCGGTGCACAGGTTGATTACGGTCGGTCTCGCAGCCTGTGTGCCCCTGGTTTCGTCGTCTGCGTATCTGCACTGGTGGGTCGTCTTCTTCACACTCCGATTCCGTGGGCTCGTCACTATGAGCCCGCGTGCTCTTTGTTGGCTTCCGATTGCCAGTCCCGGTCCCATAGCATGGTTTCAACCGGTCGACATGTACCACCTGTCTGTCCTTCCTCCAACATCCCTCTATCTCATAATTAACCCCAGATAGAATCTTTCTTACCCTGAACGGACCCATATATTTGTGTCCCAGTTTATTCTTTCTTCCTCCCTTGCGTAATAACCAGACCCTTTGCCCCAGAGAATAAGTTTGCAATCCATGTCTGTTCCTATTTCTGCGAAGTAAACCCTTGCGTTTGTTTTCCAGACTAAGTCTTTCTGCCCGTTCCCTGGTTCTCATGAGTCTGGCAACCAGCTCAGAACGATAGCTCTGAATAGATGTTTCTCTATTATCTTCAGTTTCCCAGGAGAGAGGAGTTCTAGGGTCAAACCCATAGAGGAGGTAAGCTGGGGCTTCTCCCGTGTTGCCGTTGGGATTAGTACGTATGGTAAATAAGGCCTCCTCCAATCTCTCATCCCAGTTTCGCGAATCATCATCA
The DNA here is from genome assembly GCA_023313115.1 of Rhysida immarginata. Classification (NCBI taxonomy): domain Eukaryota; kingdom Metazoa; phylum Arthropoda; class Chilopoda; order Scolopendromorpha; family Scolopendridae; genus Rhysida; species Rhysida immarginata. Next base: position 691,690 of record JAHWFO010081720.1, on the reverse strand, counting down.
CATAGGCTTCTTAGAATTTCTATAATGGATTGGTTCAATCGCTCCACTAAACCGTTAGAATTGGGTCTGTAGGCTGTGGTATGGTGCAGGTCTATATTCAGATCTTGACACAAGGTTTTCAAGAGCTCAGAAGTGAAGTTTGCCCCTCTGTCCGAGATTAGTTCTTGGGGTATCCCATACCTGCATATGATATGCTCCATGATTGCCCTGGCCACTGTTCCAGCCGTCTGGTCAGGGAGAGCACAAGCCTCAGGAAATCTGGAGAAAACGTCAATGCACACCAGAATATATTTATTCCCCTTCAGGCTCTCAGGTAAAGGACCGATCAGATCCAGAGAGATCTTCTGAAAAGGGAAGGAAGCAGAGAGACCCTCCTGAAACGGGGCCTTTCCTTTTGTTAGTTTGCATTGTTGACATACCCTGCACCTCCTAATGGTGTCCTTCACGTCCCTTTCCATACCTGGCCAGAAGTACCATCTCCTGAGGTTCCTGAGAGTTCTACTTACTCCCTGATGCCCTGCTAGGCTACCTGAGTGAGCTCTCTCCATGAGCTCATGTCGCATAGACTTACCTACGCAGAGTTTGTTTCGATTATTGCCAAACTGTCTCATTAACATCTTTCCTTCAATTATAAATCCCTTCCTCCTTCTCTTTCTTTTAATAAGGGGGGACATAAAAGGGTCTGAGTGTTGGGAGTCTACAATTTTCCCGATCAAAATCTGGTTACTCAGTTGAATGACAGCTTGGACTTCCTTTGCCGGTAGTCTAGAGAGTAGATCAGCTATGCCATTGTCTGACCCCTTTACATGCTCTACCCTCAGATTGTATTCTTCAATTTCCAGGGACCAACGAAGCAATCTCTGATTGGAGTGCTTCAGGTTCTTAATGAATGCAAGTGGCTTGTGATCGCTACGCACAATTACAGGGAAACCTAAAATGATGTGGCGAAATTGCCTAAGTCCCATCAGGATGGCCAGGGCCTCCTTTTCGATAGTACTATAGTTCAGCTGAGCTTTATTGAGTTTGTAGCTGAAGAAGGCTATGGGCCTAAGGTGCCCATCTTTCATCTGATGGAGAGCTGCTCCGGTTGCTCCTATGGAGGCGTCAGTGAACAAAATGAACTCTTTGTCATAGTCTGGGGGGACTAGCACTGGCTGACTGCCAAGTACTCTCTTAAGTTCACAAAAGGCCCTCTGGCAATCCTCAGACCATTTGAATCTGGTACCCTTTTTGGTAAGGTCTGTAATGGGTAGCAGGGTATTGGATAAATTGTTGATAAACGGTCTGTAGAAGTTAACTGCTCCCAATAAGGAGCGTACCTCCTTGACACAAGTCGGAGGTGGGATCAACTCGATGTGCTTCACATTCCCGGGGTCTGGGCTTATGCCTTCTGCCGAGATAATGTGTCCCAGGTATCTGACACTGGATACACAAAACGAGCATTTGGATTTTTTCATAATGAGATTTCTCTCTTTAAAGATTTTAAGGACCCATTCCAATAGTTCCATATGTCTCTCAAAGGTTTCAGAATAGATGAGAATGTCGTCCTGGAACACGTATATTCCCTTTCCCAGGTGTTCTTCCAGTACCTCTGACATAAAACCCTGGAATGCAGGTGCTGAGTTTTTCCCACCCTGGGGTAGCCGCGTCAGCTGAAATTTTCCCCAGGGTGTCTGAAAGGCGAAGCACTCACGTAGGTGCTCAGCAAGGGGGATTTGGAAATACCCGGAGTTGAGATCTATTACGGAGAAATATTTCTGCCCATTAAGGCTCTGAAAGATCTCATAGGGTCTGGGCATCGGAAAGTCGAGTCCTTGGGTAATATTGTTGACTTTACGGAGATCCAGGGTCATACGAATATCGCCATTCTCCTTTTCAACTAGGAACACTGGGGAATTCCACCTAGATTTGCTGGGCTCGATGATACCAGCTTCTCGGTACTGATCTATGCGTTTTTTGAATGAGGAGAGATGCTTATGCGGTATCGGGTACTGTCTTACGAAGATCGGCTCCTTCTTGTCGATCTCAAAGTCAATGACCGCGTCCTTCACACCATAAAGGATCTCGATCTCTTCTCCAAAGTGGTCTGCATGGATATCTATGAGCTTATTGAGCTCACGTCTCTGATTCGAAGTCAGAGTGTTGTTACGCTGGGTCTCTATCTGTAACCCGTTACATTCTATTATGACCGTCTTAATTAGATCAGTACCTAGGATAGCTTGGTATTCACGACCCTTCAAATCCATACAAATAAATTTCTGACACCCTGATATCCCTTCCTTAGAGCTAATATTCGCCCACAAAGCACGATTAACTGATTGGATCTGCCCTCCTATTCCTTTGACGAGGATTGCTACTTCCTCCCATGTCACTCTTTCATTTATTCTTTCAGCCACGCTTTCATCGATTATGGAGACTTGCGATCCTGTGTCAATTAAGGCCGTTATGCAAATATTTTCAACATTAAGGTTCACTTTAAATAAACCATTGTCAGGATTCTGTAACAAGACCAGATTTATTAATTTATCACTTTCTGCCAGGTCATACTGGTCGACAAGACTGGCTCTTATTCGTTTAAATGCTTCCTTTTTACAGGAACTTGCATAATGTCCTCTTTCTCCGCAGGAGAAGCAATTCCCCTTCTTATACTTATAAATAGCCCCCTTAGGTTTTTCCTCTAGCTTCGTTTCTAGCGATCCTAGTTTCTCTATTAGTTCTTGTATTAACTTCTGGTTGTCATTATTGTCCTTTTCTCTTAGCTCTAACAATTTGCCTTGCTGTATAACTAATTTTTCAAGGGCCTCAATCCGCCCTGGGGCCTCTTTGGCTTCGCCTATGTTACAAAACTCGGTGTTAGACCCATACTCTAATACCTCAGACTTTATGGCTTCTTCTATTGCCTTTTCAAAAGTGTCGGGCTCTTTATGGGATATAGTTCGCCTATGCATGGGGAGGAGGTTCTCGGAGAATCTTTTTAGCAAAAGATCCCCTTTTTGCGATTCCAAACTTGGCTCGCTTTCTATCACTTTGTCCCATAAGTATTCGAGACGTGCGGCAAACTCTTCTACTGTTTCCTTCTTTCCCTGTTGTGCCAGAAAGAAATCCCTTACTGCGTCCCTTTTATCTGCCCTTTTCTTTAACACTCTGACAAGACGCTCCTTAAGCCTAATATAATTATCAATCCTGTACAATTGCAGTTCGTTGAATTTCCGCGCCGCGGATCCCTTAAGCTTGGCCTTCACCACGCTGGTCTTGATCTCTTCGCTCCACCCGGCCAAAGTGGCCACGCTGTCAATAGCGCAAAAGAAGCCTTCTAGATCACCAGAGCCATCATCGCCAGAAAATGCGGGAATAAGGTGGGTAAACCCCGAGACAGCAGACATGGCACCATCAACTGCGTTCGTTTTCAGCATTCTGATTTTCCCCCATCATTTCTCAATATTTTACAGTCCCTGAGTTCGGGCGCCAATTGTAGTGTATGGGTTGTAAAAGGATCGAGAAATGATTCAATCAGAGTCAAAGTATTAAATGAAACAAGGGCTTTAATATCTAACAACAATCAAACAACATTCTAACATTAAGGAACTTAAATTCTAATATATACAAAACAGTAAGGATCTTAAATGAACCAGGGTTCCATCCGAGTTCGTCAGCAAACAGTAGAAACAAACATGATTGCAAAGCTTACATAGCGATAGGTCAACATCCTTTTCTAGTACATAATTCCAAACCCAAGATAAAGCATACTTAGATGATTTATAATTTAGAATTCTATCTGAGAAAACTAATGACAAAAGGGAATTCAAAGATTGGCTAGACTAGATACATCTAATGTTGTAACAAAGGATTCTACTACCTTACATGCTGGGACGATACTGGCGGCAACGAAGTCGGGAGAGAGCTGGAGACAAGTGCAGGTCAGGAAGACTGATTCTGGAATGCCTTTCAAAATTCCCGCTCCCCTTTTATATCAGAACGGAATTCGCAATGAATCTTGGGATACTCCCTCTGGTGGCGAGGTCAGAACTATCCATAATACTTCCGGAACAGGGGGGAAAAGGATCGATATTGAGATCAAAGGTGATATACACTCCCAGCATGCAAAGCAACAAGCTTACTTAAACATAATTTACAAAATGCAAAATACAGATATTACAATTCAGGATCAATAAAATATACACCAACATATGAATAATAAAGTGTTCCAGGCTTCTAGATTCCTGCAATATCAAGATCAATTTACAAAAGGAATAAATAAGAATCTATCATAAGAACAAAGAGAGGAATCGGAAGGTAGGCCTAACCACCCACATGGTGCGCAAAAACATCGATTCTTAAAACGATGGTTATCGAGGTATCGATTTATCATTTCATTGTTCTTCAAAACATCGATTCTTGCACTGCTTCTAAGTACAATAAATACATATAACAAAACTTTACTACAATAAAATCAATCATAACACAACTGACAACGTCACATATTAACTATTTATTGCATTCCAGGGTTTTTGTGTCTCGTCCTTTTCTCTTATAAATATCCATTAATAGAATTTCAGTTATATGCATTTAAATTTTGTAATGTGTTATATGGAATTGACATGGCTACAAGTGGCCTGATTAGGCCACCTCCGCTGGGAAAAGGTTAAGGTGCGATCTGAAACATGTACACCTGATTTGGACCACTCTGTTTCATATTCTTTGAAGACAATCTTCTCATTGTCTTACAAAGCGACCTCAATCTTCGATCATCCCTCTCTGAGGTTGCTCATGGGTGTCCCAGTTGAGGTTGGGTTTGCACAGTTCCTCTCTCCTGGAACTTCTTCCATATATAGTTGATAGTAGTTCGAGGACAGTTCTTCAGTTCAGATGCATCCTTTTGGGTCTTTCCCCTTTGTATCTGCTCAGTAATTGCTTGTTATACGTCTCACTATGATATTATACGTTAATAATATGAGTATTGCCTAATTTTCATATTCATTGTGCATGCAAATTGTCAATACTGTGCCCGCGCCACGAGAAGGCGGTTGTGTTTCCAAAATCTCTCACATGGCGCGCTAGGTGCTTTGGCCAATCCATTTTTCTATAGGGTAAAAGTAGTTATGCTGGAGAAAGAAATGAAATGAAATGACGTTCAGAGCAACCTTCCTTCCTTCAGAATGTAACGTTTTCCCTTTTAACATTTTTGCACGAATTTCCATATACAAAAATAACTTTTTCCAAGCCCTGAGTAACTCTGCAGTATACTACTCCTACCCTTTAGCAAAATGGATTGGCCAAGGCAGCTAGCGCGCTATGTGAGAGATTTTGGAAACGCAGCCGCCTTCTCGTGGCGCGGGCACAGTACCTTAGGAGTACCTCATTTTATTGTAGGGGAGGGAACTTTTTAAAACAAAGTTGCAAGAATGGAAGTTAATACATATACGAATATTTTTTCCAACCCTGCAGTGATTCAAATATATTTTTTCAGTATCTTTCAAACAACATGAACTGTGTGGGTAATGCATAACACATTTGATAATAGTTCTGCTTGTTTTGTAATAGCAGACATCTTGCACAATAATGTATTATCTTCAACTCAATGTGGTCCATGAAATACAAAAACTTTTTTCCAGGGGTTGTAATCAGTTTCGTCATAAAGATTATTCCAAATTAAGCCCACTACCTTAACTGTTCAATATATAGCGTGTTAGCTAAACATATGGCAAAAATTCATGGTATGATTCTTTGGGTTATTTTCATCTTTTGTTCTTGTTCTTTTATGATTTTTGGAATGCTACTTTGTTTCGAAGATACAGCGTGATAAAGGCTTTGTTCCATTAGTATCAGAGATATCGCACTTGATGCAAACTTAGTTCATAAGCAGTAGTGCGGTCACTAATGGATGTACACGAGCATAAATTGGAACAATTAACGGGATATGTACTCCCTGTAAGCCGTCCAATTTTGTGGAAGTAGCTAGCATAGAAGCAGAGTTATTAGCCCGTGTATAGCGAACAAAGCTTTGACATTATCACATTTCAAAGTCATTTTTCTCGAAGCATATGCAGTCTATTAAAAAACTTAGAAGAACATTTTCATCTTATTTTGTCCTAAGGAAACATTCCTTCAAGTAGTGCCCAACTTTTAATTTACATCCTGTAGATCAGGGCCGTCCAAATCGTGCACATCGCCTGTGTGCAACATAAAAAGCTCGCAGGCAAAGCTCACGGGCAAAGCCAAGGAGATAGCCCAAAACTCAGGAGGGGAGTGAATACAGTTTTTCCTATGCAGTGTTGCCAGACTTTAGGGGGCGATTCCGTTAAATGAGGCATTATTTCTTTTGTTACTGATACTTGCTTGTTTTTCGTCTCGCATAACATGACGCACATACCGAAAAAGCATAAAATCACTGAACCAGTATTTAAACCGGAGTGGGAGAATCTGTTTTTTTTTTTTTTTTTTCATTTAACACGGATCCGATTCTAAATGCTTAATATGCAATTGTGTCCTATCGAGAAAAAGAAAATACAATTCTACCTGACATCAAGAAAATTGTCACATTAAAACGAATAAAATGGTAAACTGCCTCTTTTTTTTTTTTTTTTTTTTTTTTTTTTTTTTTTTTACAGTATCGAATTGATAATTAGCAACTTTAAGGAACTGATCAACGTAATGTGCAATAGGGGGGGAAGGAAAATTACCCGCGTGCACGGGCGCTGCCCGCGGGCAGAAATCTTGCATAGCCCTGCTGTAGATTTAAGAAGCTTTACATGTAATGTTAGGTAATAAAAGATAGTTTTGTCGAAAAATCTTTATCACCCTGAATCTTCGAAACAAAGCAGCATTCTGAAAATCATCAAAGGACAAAAGATTCTTAAAATAAGCCAAAGAATCACCTCTTGAATTTTTGCCATGTATTTAGTAATCTATTAATTTAAAAGCATTGACATATGCTGTACTTGATCAAAAAAAAAAAAAGCTTACATATGTATACCAAGTACTGACATGCATTGAAAAACACTGATGTCAACTGTAAAAACTTACACTTGGCAGACTTGGCATTGTCATCATATACTCCATCTTTATGTTTGTTTACATTTTTCTTGACATAATGCCATATACAGTCTGTAGGTGTATGACTGTGTGCAAGTTTTGACAAATTTTAACTTCTTATAATAGATTTGTAGCAAATTTATGGTAGCAAATGAGGAAACAGGCTAGTATCTACATTTAATTTATGCATTCATTTATTCCTAACTTTTTCATAATTTGATTGTTGGTGAATTTTTACAAATTTTCACATATCTCCAAAAAACTTTCCACTATATTTATTGAGTATAATCTGCATATAATTACACCTGTGCAGTTCAAACCTGTGTTTTTCAAGGATCAGTTGTATCAGTTTGGTGAACCTGAATTAAAATGCATGGAAGATGCATTGATCCTGATCACATTGAAACAAATAACTATTTTTGCAATTTCCTACTATCTTTTAAAACAAGGAATATGAATTTGTACTTATTTAGCATGAAGCTTGGTTGGGGATAATTTTCTTGAGTAATTTAATTCTTTCAACAGTTCCCTGTATTGTACTAGTATAAATTCTATTTCAATTTCTGTCTAAATCCATTGGTACCCACCACAATTAATCTTTGTTATTATCCGTTTTTGTATATGCAACATTTTACTTGCTGCTCGTGAGTGAGCCTCCGTTTTCTTTTCGTTAAATTTTGTGTGTTAGCTTTTAGCAGCAATAACAAGTATTTTAGTTGAGTGAAAAAAAAAAAATGGAACAAAAGGAAAATCACAGAGCTTACATGTTTCACATCAGAGATATATTTGTTTATTAAATCAAAATATCGAAGGTCCTAAAGTGTGCAGTTTTTGAATTGCACGGGATTTTTTGTTTGAAGATTGTTAGCACTGTTTCTATCTTTTTCGGCATCTATTATTACTCCAATTAGAAGACTAATTGTCATTTTTCCATTTAGTAGCCATGGAGCTGTTGAGTATCGAGCAATGCATTTTGATTCACTTTCATGCTATCTTGCACTATTGCAACGTTTTGTTGCATTCGAACATTATGGTTTCAACTGGGTGATTTTCTGGTTGCAACTGATCGAGATTCTTCAAAAAAAAAAAAAAACACTGTTGTTGTGGTTGGAGCACTGTTACGTCTAAAGATCACGCGAAGTGTATGAACAGTCTACATAACACTCCCCGTTTTTGTAATGAGTTTTCACAATAAGAATGCATTGCTCATTAGTCTACCGCTCCATGGCTACTAAATGGAAAAATGACAATTAGTCTATCAATAGGAGACATAAACCAAGCGTTTTTCCACAAAGAATTTAATACACATGAATGTACATTTCGGTCGCTACGTGGCCTTCTTTCAGCATGACTGATTGATAATAGATTTACAATGATTATTTATATAGAACACAAGCCAATAGGAAAATACAGCAAATAATCAGAAGATAAGTAGCCAGTGAGAAAAAATACAAAGAATAAAGTCACTATTTGTTAACACCAACGAAGCTCGTCCAAACAGAGAGATCCATGGGACCTCAATCCGAGTTTAGGGGTTCATCAGTCCATTTTTTGCCAATCTCTAGTGATTCAAAGAAGCTTAGATACCTGTAATCACTGACATGATGTAAAATCCTGTAGTTATTAGGTATTGCCATTTGGCCGGTCTTGATGATGTGCTGCGCAAATCCTGAGCATTCCGGTTTGTGGTATTTAATGCACTGCTAGTGCTCTTTTATCCGGTTCTATATAAATAGTCGTTGTAAATGTATTATCAATCGGTCATGCTGAAAGAATGCCGCATAGCGACCGAGAAGTACATTCATGTGTATTAAATTCTTTGTGGAAAAGCGGTTGGTTTTCGTCTCCTATTGATGGTCTTCACATCACAGTTAAAAAGGTATTTACTCTATGTATTTAAGATAATTAGTTTTCTAATCGGAATGATAGTAGATAACGAAAATGATAGAATCAGTGTGAACAATTATCAAACAAAAAAAATCCCGTGCAATACAAAAACTGCACACTTTATGACACACCCTTTACAAAACGAAGAAAGGAATCTCATCATTATTTAAACTATGCCATCTAGTGAGAATTACTAAATTACAAAAAAGATCTCGTAAAACTGTAAATTCACTCTCACATAATTAATTATCATACACAAAACTGGAAACCAATATCCCCTGATAATTACACTGGTTCACAATATTATAATATACTGGTTTTACTTTCAGTTAGATCTCTTAAAAAATGACATTTAATGGCAGTGTGGTGTATACTGATCATTTAAGAATTGATCAACTGTATACACATCCCTAATTGACTTCATAACATGTGTCACTAAAAATATGAACTTCAAATTTGACATTATTATATGTGAATGCAAAAATCATGAGGAAAGTAACAAGTGCACATGAAAGCTTCAGTGTTGCATGATTCATCTTGTTGACAAGATGATATTTTTAGAAATTGGTGTCGAAACGAGAAGCACTTTGATTATCTGTGTACAAGTTTTATCCCTTTAACATGATTTGCTGGAAATCATATACAATAAAGCATTTTCTTGGCAAGGGAATAGCAAGATCATTGATTTATGACGTTTTAAAGAAATTTGTAAATGGCAAGGATACAGAGACAAAATGTAAGGCCAGAACAAAATCAGAATCTTCATTCTCTTATATGTGGAGAGATGGAAAATCGTGTTTAAGAACAGCAATGCTGTTTCATGCAGATTAGAGGCTTCAAAGCTTTTGAGGTTTTGAAAACTATGACATGCAAACTTTTATGACGCATAAAATTTTGAGAGACATACCACAAGAAACAGTTGACTCCCACACATTTTGGCAGCCACATAATATCGGAGAAGATCAAATATGGACTCTTGTTCCAAAAATTCTCCAATGTTGGTTTTGATGAGAGATCATACTTCAGGTCTGCAAACAAAAAAAAAAAATACCTGGTAACTGGATTTTACATGGAAAACATTGAAAGTATTTCTGTGTATGCAGGTTTGCAAAGAAACAAAAGTACGAACTTGTCTGGATCACATTTCGTTCAAAAGGCTTCATCCAGAAATTACTTGTCTGGGTTCACGAATCGGGCTTGACCATCAATGCCGAAATTTATTTAGAAGATTTTATTTCATGCTACTTGATATCCCTTTATATAAAAGAAGCTAAATCGATAGCCAGAATTACCGTAAGAATTGTACTTGATCATTTTAGGGAAGAAAACATTAATTGTGATAACCCAGTCAACAGCATAATGTGCATGGGAAAATTAACTGTTGATGAGGTGAAAATTGTGTGCAGAAGATACAATGTTTTTATGTTTAGATTGATCTGTATTTAACTGTCTATCCATTTTTATTGTGTTGCCTGCTCTCTCACAAAAAAAGTATGGCACAATGCAGTTGAGAAGGAAGCTGATCTCAGGATTCCTGCTGATATTTTATATACGAGGGTTGGTTGAAAAGTAATGCCTCCATGCTGTAACTTTTTTATTTCTTAACTGATTTTCAAAATTCTAATTGTACCTTACTTGTGTCCTCTATACAGGGTGTAAATGGATGACGTTTCACAAATTTAAGGATATGTAGAGGATGATGTGGTGAACATTTTTTATTAATAAACCCCTAGTCCCAAACGAAAAGTAACAGAGCCACAGCATGTTTGATGCTCTTCTTTGCGTCAAGCCGTGGAATGGCTGTCTGAATTACTGTGTTGTCACTGCATTGGAATTTCAAGCGTGAAACCTAACGCGCGAACGTATTTCCAATGGAACCGTCCAGCGACCCTTGTATGATTGGTCAGGTGCAGCACTTTTGCTGAAAGGTAGGGTAAAGGCTGGTAAAGTTTGCCAGTCATGTAAATTGGCTGCATTACGTATTTTTTTTTTTTATTTTAATTTTTAAAGCTTTCGAAAAAGCAATAAATGAAAAGGAACAATAAATTACAATAAACAACAATTTACACTCTGCGTAAGGCCTACAAGATGCAATGACAGGGGACATCGTAGTAAACGTGCCTAGTTCAATGCTTAACAAACCAGGACATCAAACAAGCTGTGGCTCCGTCGCTTTTCGTTTGGGACTATGGGTTTATTAATAAAAAATGTTCACCACATCATCCTCTACATATCCTTAAATTTGTGAAATGTTGTCCATTTACACCCTGTATAATGCACTACAGAGGGTTGATTCAGATAAAATGAGACGACTTTGCAGTTCTGTTACGATGGTGTAATACCATGGCGCCACCATCGGTTGTGTTCGATGTGAGAACCACGTTGTTGGACTATCGCCCGGCACCGTAATTTCCACTGAAGTAGGCTGAGTTTGAGGGACTCCATGGGAAGTTCGTTCCACACCTGCTGACACACTTTCCATAGCCCATCAACGGTTCTTGGTCGGCGACTTCCGAGCAGTCGTTTCAGGAGACCAAAACCACAGAAATCCATCGGTGATGCATCAGGAGATTTTACAGGCACATGAGAGAAGGGAATAACTCGTATGCCCGTCTCCTGTTCCATCTTCCTGTAGTAAGCCACAGGTGACTTGGCAGTGTGGCTTGATGCCTTGTCCATGTGGATCCAAACTTTTGCGCTTTATGACGTCGCTCCAGCCCAAGATTGTCATGAATTATTCTGGAGACTGTTGCCTGTGAAATACCTTTCCTTTGGGCTAGTCTTCTCTGTGTGGGGGGATTTTCTTTCAGCACTTCAGACCGGATTTCTCGCACCACCTGAGCTGGGCGTGTTCACTTTTTGACATAGTTCACACCCTTTTCCACGGATTGCGCCACCGCATGACTAGTCAGGTGAACCCGTCGGAAAGGAATTCGGGGTTGTTGTTAACACGAGGATTGAATGGCATCTTTCACTGTGTCGTCAGAACGCAACTCATGTCCCTTAAGGTGCTCTTTTTTCTTTGGGAAGTGGTGAAAGTCGCAAGGTGCAATCTTTCATTTTTGAACTGTAGGCACTACATTGCCTCTTGTGTGTGGCGATCGTGTGTGGGCAGGCGTTATCGTGCTGCAGAAGAGGGTCCAAAGCTGCCATTCAATCCCTTTGGCGCAATGCGTGGAAAGGGATGGGGACTATGTTGAAAGGTGAAAAGAATTTTCACCTTTAAGTGCATTACATAGAGGACAAATGAAAGTATCAGATACAAAAAGAATTTTGAAAATCGGTTAACAAATCAAAAAGTTACACCCATGGAGGCATTACTTTTCAACCAACCTCTCTACATATTTTACATTCAAATAACATTATAAAAAGACAATAGAAGCTAATCTTATAATAAAACATCTTAAAAGATTCTATACATGTAATCTTTTTCTAAAATTAATCTGGGGGAGGGGGAAAAATGATTTCATTTTTTTTTATTATTTTTTTTTTATTTATTTTTGTTATCCAAAAATGGAGATTTTATTAGTGAAACTAGTATTTGTGAACCATATTGCAAGGCATGCATGGGTGTAGGTATTTAATTTGAACTTTAAGAAAGAACTTTTAACTTCTTAGACTACTCAGTTGTATACTTAAGCTGAAGACTATGAATGTTCTGGAACTTAGCATTTATGCTGTCTTATATCTGAAGGAAGAGGGTTAAAAAAGAATCATAAATTGTTTGAATGCTTAAATTAAACTAAAACATAAATAAATTAGAAATAAAATTATGTCGAAAAAATAAAATATCTTATTACTTACTTAATATTTGAAAGGTGTATTATTTGAGTAAATGAATATTCTCTCATCCCTTAATCTAATAAAACCATATTGTTGACAGGCATTTGAAAGGATTTTTTTATTTTGTTTCCATTTTATTTATTTATTTTTGCTTTTTTTTTTTTCTTGTTGAGAAGTTTAGTAATAGGAATATTTTTTATATTAAGTAGTATGGTTGTTTTATTTTGTGGGGTTTTTATTTTTATTTTTTTTTCTGTTTCATTTGTTTAGGATTGGCACTATATAGCAATGGTGATGAGTCAGTATATGAGGAAGATTGAGACGGAGACCCGAAGGGTTTAGGCATGCTGTGATATTTAAATAAATAATAGAAAATATTATTAATTAAATGAAAGAAAGCCATTGAAGCTGTATGAAGCAAAATATAATTGTAGTTTTGCCCTACCATCATTTTGAAATCCTTACAATCAGCACGTGTAGCGATCAGTTGATCATTTAACTTTAGAAATAAATGTGTCTTTATAGATTTCAGTTGCTTATTTTAATCAGGGGGAATACAATAAGAAAACACCAACCAACAAAACAATAATCTCGTTCTGTATGTAGTCAAGTGTTTATCTCCTTCCCTTCTCCTCTTTTGTGAAATCTTTTTTGTACATTATTAGTATTCGTGTTTAATTGTTTCATGTGAATTTACTGATAAACTTTATCAGAAATGAAAACATTTTTCAATTCATGACATTTTCACATTAATTTATTGCAATTTTTATTATTGTATAAATATTAAACCAAAAAAATTGGATAATTATGGCTCTGTAAATATAAGTAGAAAATTCTTTAAGAATTTTTAAGTTTTTTTTTGTTTTTTTTTTTTTTCTGGAAAAAAGAAATTGATTTTTTTATTATTTTAATCTAATTTGTGTGTGTGTGCGTGTATTATAAGCTGCTAAGTTACATTCTTTTGGAGGATGGGAAAGAATCTTGTATTTGGCTATAAAGAAGTCAAAATTGTTATTGTTCAAAATATTTTCTAAATTTTTGGATGTAAAAGGCCATTTTTTGATTTAATTTCTGACAGTGCCACTTTATTGCTTTGATATAAAAATTTTTAAATAAGTAGTCATCATTTCCCCAACAGCATTAAATTACATGACAGGTTTTAGTATACTTCTATTATTTGTTCGGGTATTTCATAATTTTAAAGAGGTTTTCTTCTCTTTCGTATCATTACGTACTCTTTTTCAACCATTGTAGGTAACATCCAAGACACATCCTAAATTCTCTTTGGTTTATAAATTTAGGAGAGGAGGGGTTAATGAATATTTTATTGAAATTCTATTGTTTGAGTTTCTCTATCCCGACTTACCACAATTTCTGAAAATCATTCCCTTTTTTTTTTTTTTTTTTTTTTTTTTTTTTTTGAAACCATTTGAATTAGATTATTGAGGTTAGCCTGTACATGTATTTTAATTTCTGATGTGAATAGCATTAAGCTAATCTTGCTCAGGAGTATTTCTTAAAAAGTTATAATACTTAATTTTTTTTAATACAGTATCATGGGCCCAATGCCTTCCGCGGGGGGGGGGATACATTATTACTGACTGTTGAGCATGATTAGTTTTGGTTTGATTATAATCCCGTTGTTCCTATGGTAAAATGGCCTTAGATAATTACGTTGTATGGTTTTGCAATAACCCGTGCATAGTTTGACCATACATCTAAATATAGTAACTCATTTCTACTTAAGTAGTTTTTATATACACATACATCTTTCAAATAAATTAAAAAAAAAAAATAGCAAAATTAAAACTGGTGCTGATTATTAAAACAATCAATCATTTCTATTAAAAGAATTTAGGATTTTTAATATAATTCCTTTAACTCTTTTGATTCTCTAATGAATATTGCAGTTTTCTCATGATAAATTATTGGTTTTCTTTTCTTATTGAAAGTTGATTTCAGTGGATTATTTACACATTTCTTTTTGTTGTAATTGATTTGAAGTATGCAATAAGATTTTATAGTACTCTTTTGATGCATTATATCTGCTGCAGTTGCAGATATTTTAATAAACTATAATGGCAAATCCTGTTTCAATGTAGAGGTAGAAAATGCTTTATAGCTATTGCAGTGTTTTCATTTGGGTTGATCCTAGTGTGGTTTTTATATTGGGATATATTTGTAAGGGAGTAGTTTATTGAGATTTGAAATGCCTTAAACAGATCAAAAACTGGTGCTATAATAAAAGATTTTTATGGTTTTTACATAACCTTTTTTCAGTCCATTTACTCTACCAACAGTACCTGGAATATTCCTGTAGTAACAAATAAAATCAAATATTCAAATTTAATTTGCTTGTGGATGAAATGTGACACTAGAGTACTTTAAAGTGATGATTGTTGCAAACTTTGAATCACTCTTTAATATTTTTATTGTTAATAAGTCTTAATAAAATCTGTGTATTTTAAACTCTTTTTCTGGGGAGTGGGTACAGTGGAAAAAAAAAAAAGATCTTCCAACTTTTTGCATTTTCTCTTAGAATTATTGATTAGATGATTTAAAGAATTTATTGAAAAATTAAAAGATATAAATAAATAAAGCTACTATAATATACAGTGGCTCAAAAGTCTATTAATAGTTTTTAATATGAAACCACATTCCATTAGAAATTTTTTATTGCACTTAAAATGAATTCGCCAGTTAGCTAAAGGCAAAATAATAATAAAAGAATGAAAAAAAGGCCATTGCTTTTGAATTATCAGATATGGAGTGCTAAGAGGTTTAAATCAAAACATACCATTACGATGAAAGAATATTTTTGGCTAATTAACTTTTGAGCCATTCTGTATACATATAAAATTGTATAGAGCCATCCTGAAAGTTTCTTCATTGTAGAGGCTTTAAAAATTAATGTAGATATTATTTTTACATTCCCCTCATCACAACTCTTACAATAAACATTCTTTGAAATAAAAACTCGGAATGATTTTTTTTTTCTTTACCAGATAAATATAAAATTACAACAAACATTATCACGACTCCATGTTATATTAAATAACACAATGGCACAGAATTATCAATCTATGTCCTGCTTCTTTTATTTATCAGAAGCTAAATTAGAATTATTAAACTGATAATTGTTTTCTTACATTAATACAGTTTACATTAAATATGGAGAACTACACACACACACACGGTTGGCCAATGAATTAGTAACATCTGTGAAACATACGTAAATTTGTTGTAATTTGTGTTTATAAAAAATTGAGGTCATATGATTGAAACATGCCTTTTTCACCTATTTAAGAAGAAGTTGGGTGGGTCTAATCACAGAACTTAATCACATGAGGAAAATGAAGAATCTGACTGACTTCAAAATGGGACTCATTCTTATTACTCATTGATGGTGCTCATCTAGCTGAACTTCAATTGAAACAATAAAGCAGCTAAATGGATTTTCAAAAGGTGGGATATCCAGAGTGTACAACCATTGGAAAAATGATCCACAGTCGGAACATGAAGGGGTATGTCTCAAGACAATCAATCATGAGCGACACTGTCATCATTTATGGAAAAACATGACATCTACTGTGCAACAATTGACAAATGATTTTAAACATGGCTATACCCAACCATGTGCCAGGAATGGAAGTGGGTCCAAATCAGCAGTTGCATGCCTATACAAAATCCCCTAATTACTGCAAAGAGCAGAAAAGTTCGTCAACGGTGAGTCTGGAACATCGTAACTGGTCATGTGGAAACTGGAAGGAGGTTATGTGCTCTGAGGATTTGGTGGGAGCCCCATAAGGATCAAGAGAACTCAACGTTCTGGTGATGGTGTCTTGGTGTGGAACTTCTTTTGGTGAAACGGAACTGGTTCCCCTGATGGATAGTTGGGTGTTCCACACACTACGTGAACGTTGTTGCATACAAAGTCCATTCTGCAAAGCTGCATGAGACTGCTTCTTCATGGATAACTATGCTACCATTCATCATGAACTGTTGGTTTAGAAGTGGTTTAAGCAGATGTTTCTAATTCATGGGCCAGTGTGTGCAGTTACATTTTTAAATGCAATGCATTTTTTAGTAAGGTGACTAGATGTCCAGAATTTTTTGGTATTTAATTCAGGAAGCATTTTTCTCGAATTCATTTATTTTGTTATGAATTTAGAAAAGTCTCCACATAAGTGACTCTTTTAGATTGGTAAGTAAACAAAGTAAGTTGATATAGAGCGCTCACAAAAACTTTTTCGACCGCTGGCCCCTGTTGCTCGATTCAGATTTCAAAATTGCAGGGCATTCTGTATGATGATGGACAGGAGAAGCATTTGATTGCAGCAGAATTTAAATTGGATAAATCTTTCTGACTTTTGCTCCATAAATTAATTTTCATAACCAACAGTAATACAAATTATGCTAATAAGAGCCTTCAAAGAAATTCCAAGGAAAGGATTAATGCAATATTGGTTCTTGATATAAGTAAACAAACTTCCTAAAATTCACAGTATGTGTAATTTGAAATCAGAATTCAGATGTTATTTGAGCTACAAATATTGAAGTTTAGCAATTTAAACCAGATAAAATTTCAGATTGTGCTGCCTTCCTGGTGTGAGACATTATTTTCTCATTTGAATGCTGATAAGTTAGATTTTGCTGAAGGGAAGACTTCTGTGATCATATGAAGTCTTCCAAATGTAGTTAGAGTATGGAAACTGCAACGGGCAAATTACTAAGCGAGCACTTGGAATTTACTTATTTTATAAAGTAAATGCAATTTGTGAACAACTATGGAAACGTTTTGTGGGCTTGCATTATAATACTTTCATGTAATTTTTCAATTTTGCTTTATTTTTTCCAAACAGATGCTGATGTTCCAGAGCAAAGTGCATCAGAAGACATCGCCTCTCATGAACCCTGTCCAGCAACCCAGCAAGCGACCCCTTCGCCATCGGCCTCGCACCCACTCGCCACAGACGTCTTTGAAAAAGCTCGCACACGATTCGATCAATTTTGGGGGAAACCTAAAGATAATTAATTAATCAATTAATTAATTTATTTATGTACCGTTAAATATACTTAGGTACAGCTGACCACGACCATTAATTTTACTGCCACTTTGAATAGTAGGTGTCTGAAAAACAAAAATACTTGATAGTAAAAAATGTTTGAGAAAGAAAACTGAAAAAGTTAACTATGAATACGCTTTTACATTGATCTCTGTTAATATCCTTTAAAAAGAAAAGTCAAACCGCCCATTAAATATAAAACTTATTTGCAGTTTATTACCTGCAATTTTTAACTATTAATGAAATAAAGGAGGAAAAAAAATGATTAAAAAAACAAAAAAAAAAATGGAATGAGAATGGTTTAAAAAATTTTTTTTAAGGTATTGTTGAAGTTTTATAAAAATTTATTAAAGCAGATTTGCCAATCATATCGAAAATGGCGTTAATTCGTTATGAATATTATTAATAGTTTATTAAATTATTATATGACACCGTCATTATGTTCTTCAGTTTAACTTAGGAAAGACCGAAATTATCCTTACTGATGATTAAATCCACTTAAAAGAACCATTCAATATTCTTACACCGTGATGGAATACTTTGTTGAAACTTCCATTTTATTTCCATTCTTCCAGTTTGAAATCCAATAATAAAAATGCATAAAACAAAGAAACAAAAACGTTATCCGAAATTACTATGTTGGCACTTCTGTCTGATTTACATAATGCCTAAATTGCTCCAGAATTTTTTGATGAAGGGCAAAAAAATTACTTTATAGTATTGATAGAAAATGCCAAGTTGATTAAGGCCATTTTTATTCTGTTTTTATAGATATGCCTATTTTTGGTTTAAATTATCTTTTCTAATAAATTTCATCATAAAATGGTATTTTGCCTTGCATATTTATATTTTTTTATTAAACTTATCTCTTTAAATATACATAAATTATGTATAGGTTTAATATTTTTTGGATTATATTAAAAGTTGTTACTGAGAATGAACATATGTAATTGTATAATTTGAATGCGTTGAATACAAAGTATACAATTCGATTTAGACTAGAATTTTAAGATTCTCAAGAAGTTCAGGGAAATTATAGATAAATGCTCAAGATTTTTATTAATTTTGTGCTACTGAAATTTTAATTTGGTTATATATTTGATTTAAAAATAACAGTTAAAACTGGCTTTGATCAACCAAACTAGAACTTAAAAAATTTTTTCTATAATTTTATATACAATTTTTGCAAAAATAAATATTCCCTAGTCACTGCTGCCTCAATCGAAACTTTGTATAATATTTTTGTTTCAATCTGAATCTTATCAGAAATGAAGAACGGAACAAAGAATATTTAATTTGTAAAGAATAAGTCAAAGAAATGAGACAAACCAAATGAAAACCCTAAACCAAATCCTTATTGTTTAAGAAAATGCTTCCATAGTTGAATAAATCCTTTGTGTGTGTTGAAATGGTTGGGAAGAATATTCTTGGATAACATTGTTTGAACCTATAATAAATAACATTAGTAATTTCTTTTTTACATTAGTTTGACATAAGTCGATTTTAACATGAATTGCTGTAGTAGAATTAGCTGCAATCCTTTCTTAAGGAATAAAATACATTTTATCAAAAACTGTCTGTTGTGTTTTGAAAATAAATGTTTTAAAAACCAGTTTTAAGCAGTTTTGCAGATAATTTTTATGCAAACTATTAAAATGGTTAGACATTCCTAAATGGCTTGAATACAATATTGTAAAAATGTAATTGTATCTAATTAACACACTATTAATGTATGTATTCATCGAGGTCTGCAGGTTTTCTGACTACCTGTATATGTGAAGATCAGCTGTCTTTTCCTACAAATAGAAAAGTCATTTCTTCACAAAAGTAGATCTGTGTCATTCAGAATATCGAATATGTTTGACGTACAACCCCAGGGGTAGATCTTGACTATAAACATGAAGGGAGTGGGAGATGCTTACATGTTTACTTATAAACCCATGTAAAAGAAAGTTTGAGTGTGGAGGAAAAGCACCCTCAAAGTTTGCTCTGGGTGCTTCCCCTCCAGAGCAGACTGGATTGATTCAACCTTAAGAAAGTGGATCAATCCAGTGATGCGATCATGCAACAGGGAAGCATGATCGTTACATTTGAATATTTAACAGTTGTTCTGAATACTTTTGTGAGCTGGTGGTTGAAGGATGGGAAAACATACATGCCTGAGCAACTTTGATAGAGGCATAATAGTTGGTGCAAGGACCACAGGATTCAGCATCCTCAAAACCGTCAACAGTTTGGGATTTTCTCAAACAACAGTCGCTACAGTGTAGTGATCATGGCAGAAAGCACAAAAAATATACAGTTAGAAGAAGGCCTGTGATCGTAAACACGTCTTCGATGAGAGGAACCTATGCATAATGACCTTAGTGGTAAGTAAAATTAAACAAGCATTCAACAATTCATCAAATACATCTGCATACAATGAGGGAATGCCAAATAATATTCCTAAATGCACAACTCACCAGATATTGGGAATAATTCGCAGGCACTGGCCTCTCCTTCTGTGTAAATGAATTTTTTTGAAATGCCATACAGATCTTGTCCGAAATTGAACCTTCATATTTCATGTAGCCCTTTGGTAATAGTTTGTATCCACTTCTTGGAATTGGCATATACTTGCAAGATGCCATCATATTTGAACTGTTTTTAGGGAGAAGTACATACGTTGTCATTTCAACATGAAATCATTATGAGCATTGTTTACTCATAATTATTTATTGAGTAATTGAGTAGTACAAATTATGAAATTCTTTATTTTCTAATGCAGCAGACCATAAGGGGTCATCCATAAATTACATAATGCTTGAGGAGGTGAGGGGATATATTTGACAGCATTACGCATAGTTACAGAGGGGGAGGGGCAGGGATCAGCTCTGGTGTTACGTAATGCTTCTGTAGATATTTATTTGGATGGTTAAATTTATCAAACAAAGAATCATGTAGTAAAAAAGTTTACTATAACTCTTTGCAGCCTGAGTTAGTTTATTTTGTGGAGAATAGGTTGTGATTATATCGGGATATGATTAAGCTTAGTCAAGGTGTAGGGTAGGATAGCAAAGATTTAATGACAAATCATAATTTTAAGAAATACAATATGGATATAAGACAAATACATTCTAAATTGGCTTTTCCTAATGCTTAAACTGTGCCACAAAAACATATATAAAGGCTTAATAATGATAGATAGAGGTTGCATACACTTGGGATCAGATATAAATTCAAGTAAAATAAATCCCTTGATATTAATTAACTTGGGTCTCACATTATCAAAAAGAATGACAAAAATCAGCAAAATATTCAATCAACAAGATAGTTACTGAATCATTATGGTATCACAGAATATAGAAGAAAAAAGCAAGAATGCAAATAAGAAAATGGTCGAATATTACTTTACCATGCTGGGTCTCGACAATCTCGACTGATCCTGAATGTTGAAGAGGGTAATTTATATCCCAGGCCGATCTCATGGAAGCCTGATTCTGTAATGAATCTGAAATTTTGCACTTCCCCTTTTATATCCCAGGCCGATCCCACAGTGAGTCCTTGGATCGTTCTCTGGTGGCACGGCCAGAAACACTCACAATACTTCCGGTATAGGAGGAGAGAATAACAAGGCAGCGATCAGCAAAACCAAGAGTTCCCAGCATGCCAAGCGTCGAGATACTACTATACAAGGCTAATAATGATAAGAAAACTTAACAAAACAAGCAAATTAATTCTTAAAATAGGTCTCCTTATATTCTAGAGTTTCTCCACAATCATTACAACAGGATAATATAAAGTTTTCACTTAAATACGTTCTTCAAACGAGTAGGTAATGATCTCTTCTGGCATTAAGCCTAACGGCCACATGATGCGATCTTCGACATCGATTGTGGGCTTTGGTACCACCCGGTTTTTCATGGAATTTTGTCCCAAAACATCACAAGGAAAGCAGACACCAATAGTTTTAAGAAAGTGTCATGTAACCCTTTTAAATGGAGGGTTACTGTAACCTTAAAAAAGAATCCAAATTAAACTGACTTTGTCACACTACTTTCCCCTCAGAGAGAGAGGATCCTTTCAGAGTCTTTCATTGTGAAAACGCCTGTAGTCGACTCTAGGTCTCCTTCTTAGAGAATAATGGATGTCCTCCTCAGATGTTTCCTGGTTGGCTCCCTCCTCGTGGGGTCCCTCTTGCTCTTCTGGAACTTGATATCGTTGGGGTCCTGGAGATTCGTTGAGACTCCCTTCTTGTTCCTCCAACGCTGGTTTAGGTTGTGGCTCTGGTGGAAAATTGAGTTGTTCTTCCTGCTCTTCCATGGCAGGTTCAGGCTGGAGTAGTACAGGCCTATTGTGGTCGGGCACAACTCTCGCCCGACCCAGGATCTCTCCCCTCCGAGTCTGCATGGGTATGTCTTCCTCTTCCGGTTACAATTTCTCAGGATCCTCTTGTCGAGTCGGTTTGGCCTTCGTCCGGGGCTGATACTTAGTCCAATTCCCATTGCAAGGTTTCAACTTATCTACATGCACAATTTTCCTGTCCCATTCCCAGATACCCTCGATCTCGTAACTAACCTTAAATATAATTTTCTTAATGCGAAAGGGTCCCAGGTACCTGTGCCCCAATTTATTCTTTCTCCCCCCTTTACGTAACATCCAAACCTTCTCGCCCAGAGCGTATGACTGCAACCTCATTCTATCTTTATTTCTTTGAGCCACTCCTTTACCTTTGTTCATCTGGCTTATCTTTTCTGCTCTCTCCCTTGTTTTCATAAGTCTAAGTACTAGATCAGAGCGATAGTCTTGAATGGGTGCAGTATCGTCACTTCCTCCCAGGATAGCGGGCTTCTAGGATCAAATCTGTATAGAAAAAAGGCAGGGGCCTCTCCAGTGTTACCATTGGGGTTGGTACATATCGTGAACAAGGCTTCTTCTAGCTTCTCATCCCAGTTTCGCGAGTGATCATCACACAAAGTTCTAAGCACCTCAATGATGGATTGGTTGAGCCGCTCCAGCAATCCATTTGAGTTTGGTCTGTAGGCAGTAGAGTGGTGCAGATCAATATGTAAGTCTTTACACAGGACCTTTAATAACTCAGAAGTGATGTTAGCCCCCCTATCAGAAATTAATTCATGAGGTATCCCATACCTACATATAATTCGTTCTATTATTGCCTTAGATACTGTCATGGCTGACTGGTCAGGGAGCGCACATGCCTCCGGGAACCTTGAAAATATATCCATGCATACTAATATGTATTTACCCTTTAAGTTCTCAGGTATAGATCCTATCAGATCCATAGAGACCTTCTGAAAAGGAAAATACGCCGATAGACCCTCCTGAAAGGGATCCTTTCATTTGGCCAACTTACATTGCTGGCATACCCTGCAGTTTCTGATAAAGTTTTTAACCTCTTCCTCCATGCAAGGCCAAAAATACCATGTTCTAAGCGAACCAAGTATTCTACCTACTCCCTAATGACCTGCAAGACTCCCTGAGTGAGCTCTTTCAATTAGCTCATAACGCATTGATTTACCAACACAGCTTATTCCGATTGTTCAGGCCCTTCTTCATTAGCATCTTACCCCGAATTATGAATCCCTTTCTCTTTCTCTTCCTCTTGATCAGAGGTGTCATAAATGGGTCACAATGCTGTGATTCAACAATTTTGTTGATCAGAGATTCATTGCTCATTTGAATTACTGCCTGCTGGACCTCCTTTGCAGGCAATCTGGATAACAGATTAGCTATGCCATTATCCTCCCTTTTAACATGTTCTACTTTAAGGTTATACTCCTCAGATTCTAGGAACCATCGAAGTAGCCTTTGATTTGAATGCTTAAGGTTTTTAATGAATGTCAGAGGTTTGTGATCGCTCTGCACAATCACAGGAAATCCTAGAATGATATGGCGGAATTGCCTCAGTCCCATTCGGATGGCTAGAGCCTCTTTTTCGATAGTACTATAATTTATTTGGGCCTTATTTAGTTTGTAGCTGTAGAAGGCAATTGGCCTGAGGCACCCATCTCTAATTTGATGGAGTGCTGCCCCGGTGGCCCCAATTGACGCGTCTGTGAATAAGATGAATTCCTTCTCATAATCTGGAGGAATAAGTATTGGTTGACTACTAAGCGTTTTTTTTATTTCCCCAAATGCCTCCTGACACTCTTCAGTCCACTTGAACCTGACTCCCTTCTTGGTCAAATCTGTGATTGGCAGTAGATAGATTATCAATGAATGGCCTGTAAAAGTTGACTGTCCCTAATAATGATCTTACTTCCTTAACATTAGTGGGAGGTGGAATCATCTCTATATGCTGTACATTACCGGGATCTAGGCTGATACCCTCCGATGAGATATGACCGAGGTCTTTAACATTAGACACGCAAAAGGACATTTAGACCTCTTCATTATTAGATTCCTTTCTTTACATACATTTAGAACTCACTCTACTAAGACCAAATGTTGCTTGAATGATTCAGAATAGATGAGAATATTATCTTGAAATACGTAGACCCCCATTCCCAAGTAATTACTAAGAATGTCTGACATAAATCCCTGAAATACAGATGCTGAGTTTTTTCCACCCTGGGGTAACCTAGTCAATTGGAATTTCCCCCAGGGCATCTGAAAAGCGTAGCATTCTCGTAAATGCTCTGCCAGGGGAATCTGGAAGTATCCAGAGTTGAGATCCAGTACCGAGAAGTATAAATGACCATTAAGGCTTTGAAAGATCTCATGGGGCTTGGGCATGGGGAAATCTAGCCCTTGAGTGATACTATTGACCTTCCTTAAATCAAGAGTCATGTGTATGTCCCCATTCTCCTTCTGAACAATGAATACCGGAGAGTTCCATCTGGATTTGCTAGGTTCGATAATACCTGCCTCCCGGTACTGGTCAATATGCTTCTTAAACGAGGCTAAATATTTATGGGGTATTGCATATTGCTTGACAAAGACAGGCTCCTTTTTATCAATTTCAAAACTAATGACAGCATCCCTTACCCCGTTAAGGATCTCGACCTCCTCCCCAAAGCTATCTGCATAGTTATTAACAAGATCATTAAGTGTATGTTTTTGATTCATGGTCATGATGCTCTCTTGTTGGGTATTTACTTGTACACTATTGCATTCGATTATAACATTCTTGATCAGGTCAGTACCCAGAATGGCTTGATATTCTCTTCCCCTCAAGTCCATACAAACAAACTTCCGGTAGCCAGAGATCCCTTCCTCGGAATGAATATTAGCCCATATTGCGCGGTTTGCATTCTGAACCTGTCCTCCTATCCCTTTAATCAGAAGGGCCACATCTTCCCATGTAACTTTGTCACTTATTCTATCTGCTACATATTCATCAATTATGGAAACCTGTAATCCTGTGTCAATCAGGGCCATTATGCAGAAGTCCTCAATCTCAAGTTTCACTTGGTATAACCTATTACTAGGGTTTCGTAACAAGACCAGATTAACTTGCTTATCCACATCAGCCGGATCATACTGATCAACAAGACCGGCTTTTCCTAGTTTAAAGGCCTGCTTTTACAAGAACTCGCATAATGTCCCCGTTTTCCACAGACAAAACAGTTCCCCCTTTTCTGTCTATAGGTAACCCTTCTAGGTTTCTCTCTAACTTCCTTTCAAGAAACCCTATTTTTTCCACTAACTTCCATTAATTTCTGCTTATCATCCTTGTCTCTTTCCCCTGATTCTAACATCTTACCTTGTTGAACTACCAATCTTTCACGGGCCTCAATACGTTCGCGTGCCTCTTTGGCCTCGCCCACATTACTATTCCCCACATTAGTCCTTGATTCCAAGGCTTCGGACTTTATAGCTTCCTCCACAGCCTTCATGCCAGGCTCTTTATGGGAGATAGTCCTTACATGTGCAGGGAGCAGGTTTTCAGTAAATCACTTCAGTAAGAGAGTTCCTTTCTGAGGTTCCATACTAGGTTCATATTCTATTATCCCACATATGCTCAAGCCTCGCAGGAAATTCCTCCACGCTCTCTCTTTTTCCCTGCTGAGCCAAGAAGAATTCTCTCAACATCTTTCCTATCCGCCCTTTTTCCCATGACCCTGACCAATCTTTCCTGAAGCTTACTACTGTCATCCAGTTTGTATAGTTGCAGTTCATTGAATTTGCGTGCCACTATCCCTTTAAGCTTGGCTTTTAAGACATTAGTCTTGATTTCCTCATTCCACCCAGCCAAAGTGGCTATGCTATCTATAGCACAAAAGAAACTTTCCAAATCAATGGAGTTGTCATCACCAGAAAAGATAGGAAATGAGGTGGGTAAAACCCGAAACTGCAGAAACAGTGCCCTCAGCTGCATTTAATTCAGCGTTATTATTTTCTCCCATTTCTCGATTATCACAGTCCCTGTTCGGGTGCCAGTTGTGGAGAATGGGTTGTGATTGTATCGGGAAATGATTAAGCTTAGTCAAGGTGTAGGGTAGGATAGCAAAGATTTAATGACAAATTATAATCTTAAGAAATACAATATGGATATAAGACAAATATATTCTAAATTGGCTTTTCTTAATGCTTAACAACAAACTGTGCCACAATAATATATACAAGGCTTAATAATGATATAGAGGTTGCATACACTTGGGATCAAATATAAATTCAAGTAAAATAAATCCCTTGATATTAATTAACTTGGGTCTCACATTATCAAAAAAAATGACAAAAATCAGCAAAATATTCAATCAAAAAGATAGTTACTGAATCATTATGGTATCACAGAATATAGAAGAAAGAAGCAAGAATGCAAATAAGAAAATGGTTGAACATTACCTTACCATGCTGGGTCTCGACGATCTCGACTGATCCTCAATGTTGAAGAGGGTACTTTACTCGTGGAAGCCTGATTCTGGAATGAATCTTGAATTTCGCGCTTCCTCTTTTATGTCCCAGGCCGATCCCGCAGTGAATCCTTGGATCGTCCTCTGGTGGCACGGCCAGAAACACTCACAATACTTCCGGTATAGGAGGAGAGAATAACAAGGCAGCGATCAGCGAAACCAAGAGTTCCCAGCATGCCAAGGCTAATAATTATAAGAAAACTTAACAAAACAAGCAAATTAATTCTTAAAATAGGTCTCCTTATATTCTAGAGTTCCTCCACAATCATTACAACAAGATAATATAAAGTTTTCACTTAAATACGTTCTTCAAACGAGTAGGTAATGGTCTCTTCTGGCGTTAAGCCTAATGGCCGCATGGTGCGATCTTCTACATTGAGTGTGGGCTTTTGTACCACCCGGTTTTTCATGGGATTTTGTCCCACAACATGACAAGGAAAGCAGACACCGATAGTTTTAAGAAAGTAACCCTTTTAAAAGAAGTTCATGTAACCCTTTTAAAAAGAGGATTTCTGTAACCTTAAAAAAGAATCCAAATTAAACTGACTTTGTCACAATTTCATTTTTCAAAATTTTAAACAAAGAATTATAATTATCATCACAAAGTCTGTGTAATTGTTTTATAACTATTACAGGTAGGAAATCCTTTATCTAAAATTCTGAAAACCAAAAATTTAAAAAAAAAAACATTTTTTTTGTGTAGGGTCATGTGTCAGTTATCAGAATTTATTAGGGTAAAGTTTAAAATATTTCAAGATATCGCCAGCTTGGTTGCATTCATTCTACGATATTTTAATGTACCATCTCTGCTTAATAAATAAGCTAATAAGTAAACTATTTCTCCATCTAGCAAACATCTGCTATGGTGACCATGTTGTAGATTTATGGCCGCCTGTTAACCTGAGAATTTTCTTGAGTGCATACATGCAATCGGGCTATTCAATATCGTTGCACTTTCATTAAATATCAGTTGTGACTCAGCATTGTACAGACTGAATATGAATGTCAGTTCTGACACCACATTCTCCAGTAAGATGCTGCACAGATACACCAACATATGCTATTAGTAATTAGCATTTTCGGACACTGCATGTATTTTTAGAAAAATTGCTTTAATTTTATTTAGTAAAAGATAGGCCCTCTTTTTGCTTGTATAACAGTGGCAACACCTGGAGGTATACCCCATAAGTTGTAATACTGGGCAGGAACGGCTGTCCATTCTTTTTGCAAGACTGTTAGAAGAGATTGTTGCGAAGACATGGTTTGCGTTTTCATAACTGTCACTCCAGCCCATCCCATAAGTGCTCGATCGAATTGAGATTGGGGCTCTGAGCAGGCATGTCAAGCAAATTCACCTCAATTTCATGAAACCAGTCCTGCACACACTTAGCAGTATGACATTGAGCTCGTTCCTGTTGAAACAAACAACCGTCACCTCCACAGTACTGCCACAATGTAGGCAGGGCCAAATTATCCAGAACATTGAGGTAGATGTCAAACATTCATGGTATCAGGTACAAGAACTAATCGGCCGAGTCCTAACCAGGAAAAACAACCGGACACAATGATGGACCCTCCATTGAACTTCACCATTGGAACTACACAGTCTGTAAGAAACCGTTCTTTGGGTTGTCCATCAGATGGGAAGAGTGAACACAATAACTCATCACTCAAAAGAACAGTTTTCTAATCTTCAACGGCCCAGGAACAATGGTCGACTTACCAGGCCAAACGACGCTTTGCATTAACATTTGTGCTGAATAAAATTCTAAGCCCTATAAAAATACTTCTTGAGTCACTGAAATAGTTGAGTCTCTCTTGAACTGAGTCCAAATTGGGGTATTCTTAACAACAAGGTAACTACACAAACATGTATCTCAGATTCCCACCAATTTGAAATATGTTATTCATCTGAAGCTACTATTGATGCTTGCAAAATAAAAAAATGCGAAATTTTGTTTATTTCGAAATACACCGTGAAGACGAAAAAATTTGAGCCAGCATAGACATACAAAGACTCCATTTTTAAAGTGACGTGTGTGTATTAATGTGCTTGAGAGAACTTCTTCCACTATTCAACAATAAGCATGAATCCACTTCACATGAAATCAATGGAAGTAGACAGCAGACGACAATTTAATGGATTCTCAAGTTTCTAAACAAACCTAGTTTTTAAAAATAAATTATTAAAATTAGCTAATAGCCTTCCAGTAAAAAAGGTGTATAGTAGTTAATAACTATTTCCTTAATTTATTATTTCATTTTATTAATTAATTAGGTAATCTTCGTAAATTTCCTGCCACGGGGTTGGCTTCATGTGAAACATCGAGTGAAATGTTGCATTGGCGAGGGGGTATGTATTGCGGTGCTTTATAATCTTTATATATAAAAATTCAGGCTCAGGGTGCGTCTGTAAATGTTCTTAAAACTTTTGAACTACTTATCCGATTGAGCTAATATTTGCAACATATATTCCTTAGGTCCAGAGTAAGGTTTACATGTTCCTAAAGCAGTAGGGGAAGGGGTAAAAATCATATATCTTGGTTTATGTTTGTTTGTTTACTCAAGAGATGGCGCCAGAGTTTGTTTATCTTTTCATTGAAACCGAAACTGGATTAACTGCGCAGAAGCAGGACAGCAAAAAAACTTACGTTCTCCTCCGGATGTGTAATATCACAGAGTAAGTGTTACTCTGTGGTAGTATTGTTTGCACATTTCAAGGTAGGAAACGCAAGTTTTTTGCTGTCCTGCTTCTGCGCAGTTACTCCAGTTTCGGTTTCAATGGAAAGGTCTATATAAGAATTCAGGGTGCGTCTGTAAATGTTCTTAAAACTTTTGAAACACTTATCCTTTCGAGCTCATACATGCACTAGATGTTTGTTAGGTTCAGGGTAAGGTTTACATGTGCCGAGTGTCAGGTTGGCCCAAAGGGGAAAGGGTAAAAATAATATTTTGCTTGATCTGTCTGTCTGACATGAGCCTACGATATGCGCGGACCAACAATGGGCGAGGTCAAAAATGCTAACACCGAGTTGAGTTAGTGAAGAAAGCCATTGTTGCTACGACAGTCACAACCCAACTCGGTATTTGTATTTTTGACCTCGTCCAATGTATGTCATGTTCTACAATGCAGAGTAAAGTTTCTGCAACAATAGGCCATAAAAAATTACTTCGGCTATGGTCATGGATGAAGAAATACAGGATGGGAAACTCCATTGTTTAAAGCGTGCTTTTTTTTTTTTTCACTGGCGCTCTCCAGCCATTTGCGTGGGCATTACTCTCTGTCTAGCAGACAACTTTACTTTTCCTTATTGGCCTCGATGGCTCAGTGGTTGCGTGATCTCCTCTGATCAACACCTCCTAGGCAGAAGGCCTGATAACGGAAACGTCATACATCGTTACGTCATCATTAGTCGACCAAATTTAGGGCTTATTATTGGTAGAAATAGGATTAACAATGGTCGACTAATGATGATGTAACAGTGTATGACGTTTCCGTTATCAGGCCTTCTGTCTAGGTGGTGTTGCTCTGATGCCCGTAGATGTGACTTCGATCCCGGCCGAGGACGACGAGGATTTTTGCAGGGAGAAAATAATATTATATAAAAGTAAGAGCGAAAACTGTATACACTCACTCATTCATTCATTCATTCATTCATTACGAAATCTCCAGAACTATGAAGCCTACAAACTTGAAATTCGGCAGGTATATTTCTCCGAAATTGGTAGTAACTTTGCAGTATAACATAGGGACGACAGAGATTCCAACTAGTTTCGCCTTTTTATTCTTGGCTTTATCAAGGATAACACAACAAGAGGCTCGCAGGCCTTATATACAGAAACAAGGTACATAGTATGCAAAGAGATTGGAGAATGGAAATAAAAACGTGAACCAATAAAGAAAATACAGGAGAACCAATAACAGAAATTACTATATGAAACCAAGAACAGAAAAATACTAATGAAACCAAGAACAGAAAAATACTAATGAAACCAATAACAAAAATTACTATAGGAAATCAAACAAAATGATAAAAGAGGAAAGCAAACAAATCGCGGACCGAAAAGAGAGCATATCTTTTTGTCAGAAGACAAGAAGATTTACAAAGGAGAATGAAAGTAAAATTATATAAAACATATCTGAAAATAAATAAATTAAATTATACAAGGTCGGAGACAGAGTTAAGTATGGCATAGACATCAAAATCCGTTTGGCAATTGAGGAGGAGGCCAGGGGTAGATCTCTTGGCTTTAATATCTCTATTGACTCAAGGGTCGCAGTCTTGAACGGGTCGTTGCATTTGTGTAAGATGGACATCACTTCATCTTGGGTTTTCAAAGTATGTCCGGAATCGGCAAGATGGTTGGCATAGAGGGAATTACCATCTTCTTTTTCGTAGGAGTTGACGTGTTCCTTGAAACGTATATTGAAATTACGGGTCGATAAGCCTATGTAAAACTTATCGCAGAAGGCGCAGTTCAGGCGATATACTCCAGATCGGGCGAAATCGTCAGATGCAGTTAGGGTAGATGGGCACAAGGTACGAAGAAAAGGGGTTGGGGAACGAAGAGAAACTTGGAGGCCAAGGGAAGAGAGGAAATTGGAGAGGCGGGAGAAATAGGGGCCGAGGTATAATAGAGAAACCCACTTCTTTCGTCGGCTTATATCAGGAGGGGGGGGGACTCGGGTTAAGGAAGGCACGTCTACGTCGTTCGGGTACGGGAGAAAGTAGAGGACGAGAAGCCGTTCATACGAGCGAGGGTGTGGATGATACGGAGTTTGGAGGTGCGGGAAGGGGGGCTGAGGGGTAACTTCAGGGCATGGTCAATGAAGAAGCGTAGGGAAGCGTGTTTGTGGACGGGGTGGGGGGGTGTGAGGAAGAACAGTGGATTAGATTAGACGATGTGGTAGGCTTACGGAAGACAGAGAACGAGAAACGGTTTGTTTGGAGGTTGTTAGTGATGAGGATGTCAAGGTACGGGATGGAATTGTTAACTTCTGTTTCGTAGGTAAACAGTTGGAATCACTGTCGTCCCTATGTTATACTGCAAAGTTACTACCAATTCCATTGAGAGGAACAGTATTATGAACCCTTATCTCACTGATATTTCTCCGAGCTTCTAGGTGATAGAGGGATAAAATCTAAGCAACATTTACCTCTTTCATTTTTTTCTCTGGGGCATTGTTTTTGAGATAAAAAATGTTGACATCCTACCTGCAGGAAACAGTTGTTTGGAATCTGCGGAGACACTTAACGACATCGGTATACGAGACGCCAGTGGGATCCGATGAAGAGCTGGTAGCCGGAATCGCCATAGCTGCGGACCAGATTCGTAAAGAACCAGG
Source organism: Rhysida immarginata (assembly GCA_023313115.1). Lineage (NCBI taxonomy): Eukaryota > Metazoa > Arthropoda > Chilopoda > Scolopendromorpha > Scolopendridae > Rhysida > Rhysida immarginata. Next base: position 659,720 of record JAHWFO010081720.1, on the reverse strand, counting down.
AACTTTTGAACTTTTTACGTCAGTCTATGCGGCGACGTTGTGAATCATGCATTCATGCCAGAAAGAGTGAATTAGAACTCTTATTATTAGAAAATAGGAGAGAAAATTCCACAGCCAGGGTTCGAACTAGGAACCTTCTGCTCACCGTGCAGACGCGCCAACCAATTGCGCCACTGTGGACGTGGAAGCATTAACGCTATTTACATGTCCTTAGGGTTGGTTGGAGCAGTAGATTTTTATTTATTTTTTTAAAAATTTTGTAGTATGAAAAATTCTAATAAAAAGCAATTCATTAGAAGCGTCATATACTTTTTTATGTTGGTGCAAAATTATAACACTCTTTCTTTAGTAACAAAAAAGTTATCGATTTTTGGTCCGAATTTTTCTACTGCGTATAATCGTTCTGCGTATTGGAACTTTTAAAGTTTTGAACCCAATTTTATCAATGAAGACAAAGAGATAGAGAGTGGGTCTTGAAGACATTCCTATTCTACTTTTTGAAGGTCTTTAAGAAACCGAAATCAAATTTCAGAAATTCAAAATTTTTTGTTCACAAGCAAAGTCTTGGGGGCAGCAGTCCTATGGAGGCAGAGTGTGAGTATTTATTGACAAATATTTTATTTTTGAAATTCTGACTTCGGATTCTTAAACACATGAAAAATTAGAATAGGAATGTTTATAAGACACACTCTCTATCTCTTTGACTTCATCGATAAAATTGGGTTCAAAACTTTAAAAGTTCTACACTTTCAGGGCCTCTATCTCCTAAACGGTTGGCTCAATTGAAAAACCACCAAGGATAAAACATTTCTCGAAAATTGTGTACAATCTGAATATAAGATTAAAAATAGGGGTTACTATTTAAGATTTCAAAGTACCCTCCCCCCAACTAATGAATTTCCCCCACGAAATAACTCACTATTGATTGTGGACATTTTTTCGTACAATGCTTAATTTCCGAGATATCTGCCATGTTACCAGACTTTTTGACACCCTGTGTATCAAACAACTTGGAATGACGTGTCATGAATGAATATAAATTACAATACTCATTTCCAAAAAAGTTGGGACAGTGCAAAATATATAGAAAAAACAAAAAGGGATGATGTAACAAAACTTTCTCGCGAATACAAAATAGCAGATACGTTTATGAAATGACATAAATATACTGTGTGCACCAAAACATTTTGTATCGTGGCCGGGACGACCGCGAAAGAAAAAAAATGTCTTCACATGACAAGTTTGACATCATTTTGTGGTAATTAATCGATGCTTTTGTCTAGGAAAATTATAGCAGTTCACAATACACCCAATTCTCATCCTTAGTATATTAACAAAAACCATGTACTTAGAAAAATAACTTTAAGGGATTGCTTTGTTTGCAGCAATTTCCTGTCTTTTTTTTTATTTATTAATTTTATCAGATGAAAAGTAATATAGTCGTACTGACTATAGATCTTCCGTCAGTGCTTCGTGAATTGTCCTTTAAAGTGTGTTTATTTACGTTTTTGGTATCATGAGAGTTGAACTGAAACCGGAAATTAAAATTTATCGTTTTATTTTAAAAAAATAACTGCTACTAAACTTTTAACGAAATTCAATATATAACACCAGACAAATAAAGGAAATCGTTTCTATAAGAAAGCGTTATGTGTAATGGATTGTTGTCTAGAATTATTTCAAAAATAAATTACCTTTTACCTTTTTTAAATTATTTTTTTTACTTTTTACTAAACTTTTTAAGATGAAAGTGTGTGCTTTAAAAGTTTTTAGTTTATATTTTTTATTTTATTCTTTTTAGTCTCTATTTTAAAAACATATAAGCTTTTATATGATAACTAAAAAAAAAACAAAAAACAAAAACCTTAGAAGTCGGCTACTGTATCTCGGGAAAGCGTTTACAATACTTTACACTGGCTAATCATAAACAATCCTTTTCCACAGTCAACAACTTTGCTAGCACTGACCATCAAATTACCAACAATTCCATACACAAATAACAACGATAATAATAAACAACATTACAGGCAGTCACTATGTCATGATTGTACTGTTTACACATTCCACTTAAATATTAAATTGCTTACGAATAAATGAAAGACTAGTGAAAACTAACGATTGAACCATGCATTGTCATCGATAAGACGCCGTTGGGGAAAGTTGCAGAGCTCTAGGTAGTCAGGAAGTGGGCAAATTATTGATTACAAAATTTGCGCACAAACACACAAACAAGTGAATTTCAATAAAGGTGTGCAAAATAAAAATAAATGGAAAGAACTATAAAACTGGGTTACAAGAAATCTTCTATCAAAAGTTGATTTAATAGGTAACTAAATCTTAATGGACAGTTGTTTGTTTATTTATAACTAGCTGATATACCCGGCGTTGCTCGGGCTCTTTTTTGATGAAAGTTTGCAATATCTGAATGGGAATATACAGTAAAAATTAACACACTAAAACAGTAAAAATTCATATAGAAAAACCGAAAAAAAACTTTTAAAATGTTCCTAATGGATGGCCCTGTAACAAACAGTTCTCCCCGGTTCCTGTTGGAAAGTTGCAGGAGAAACAATGTGTGGAATAATGTGTTTGGCTATGAAATTGGGAGGAAATAGAATGAAAATGAAACAATAGTTTGATCTGACGTTTTTTCAGAACTGTTTGTGGCTGTAGTTCTTCTATTTTGTGTGACCTGACCTTTAAAAATTCATTTGTTTATCTAAAAATTCAACAATTCCAAAATTCTCTTCTTGGGTGGCGATGGATGTACATGATCGTTTGTGTCTGTGTACTCTGCAATTCCAACAATTGATAAACTGATAGGAAATAAAGAAATTAAGCTGGAGCAAACTCCAAGCATCAGGTGAATGATATTAATTAGAAAAATGGATAGAAAATTCTGCGATATGGATTCGAACCAGGAACCTCGACTGTCATGGTCGACGCCTCTACTAATTGGGCTATCGCAGACACATGAACAGCCATGCTATCACAAAGTGTCTTAAAGACAACCGAGTAGTCTTTACCTAATGTTTGGTGTTTGCTCCAGTTTAATTTCTTTATTTCTTATTGTGTGTTCATCAAACTTTCTGATGGTTTGGATAGGAGAAATTCACGATCTGTGAACCGGGTACCCACCTCCCATTGGGCTTTCCTTCTTGACAACTTGGTTGTCTTTACGACACTTAGTGACAACATGGCTGTTCAAGTGTCTGTGATAGCCCAATTGATAGAGGCGTCGACCATGACAGTCGAGGTTGCTGGTTCGAATCCAGATCGCGGGATTTTTTTCATCAATTTTTCTAATTGATAAACTGTTGCAATTCACACTCCGCTCTCGAGGTCTTGAAGCAAAACTGGTGCATTCATCACTTGGTGTGATCTGGCAGTCGCAGTTTCTTCTGTTGACACATTTGCATCGACAGGCACAGGGTCACTCACCACTTGTTTAGTTGAAGCAGTGTACTGGAAAAATCGATACAGCACCGAGTGAAGGGGCTGCTTTCTCTGCCGCCTTTCCACTGTTTCTCAATAGTCTGCTAATTCTCCATTATTTCCATTTACTGCTCATTTTTAAAAGTTTTCAAGAAAATGTCACATTCTAACAACTATCAATTCTAAGAAAAGCACAAAGGACAGGAATTATATGTATTGTTAAAATTTCCGACGCCTTCTCACTGATGCTGACGACCATTACGCGAAACTTTAAATTATGGTCAGGAAATTAGAAAGCCCGAAGAATATTATATTATAAGAGGGTGGTCCTCGATTTATGCATGTAAGTCGTGTGTCCTCAAAATATTTTTGTTAATGAAATTTACAAAATGATCAGTCTTGAGATTCATTTACATGTCTTAATGAACATGTCTTACATACATAAGTATTTGATTGGCTGAATCTGGTAAATTTTCTCCAATTTTTGCATTTAATACCATATCATTTTTAGAATTCTATGTTGCTATCACTATTGTTGAAACAAACAGAGCAGTCTATTGTTGCACAAACTTTACCTTGCAGTGTTCATCAGGAGATATATATTTTTGGTCCATAATTTGAATTTAAATCCATGAATTATTATCGATAAATATTATTTTTTCGAAATTTCATGTTGTCAGAGACCATCTTCTTGCTTTGAAGATCAAATTTGCAAATTTCATCAAGATTGGAATTAAACTATAGATTTATATAAGAAAGAAACACACATGGACCCATCTGTTCGCTATGCATCTCAAAATGGCTAGACCAATCTTGATGAAATTTTTCATGGTAATTCCGATGGACCCTGGGAAGGTTTTAGGTAGGTCATGGTGGAGATATCACGCTACATGGATAGCACACTCTACAATTCGTTACCCCCTCCCTAAAAGAGTTAATATGGCTAATTATGTAGTGCCACACCAGTTAATGTATTAAGTATACAATGCAACACCAGTTTATGTGTTAACAAATTTTCAATCCCCCTTCCCCCCCCCCCTTTAGGGGTTGGTTTTCCTTATTCTTATTTGGAAACAATTTTTAAACCACACCTGTATTAGAGGAAACAAAACAAAAAAAAAATTATTCAAATCGGTTTGAATCAATTTTTGAGTTTTAGCGAGACCAACGAACAGCAATTCATTTTTATACACCGGGTGTCCCAAAAATGACTGATGGATTTCGAAAATCAATAAAAAAAAAAGACGGAATGCGATAGATATGTATCGTTTGCAGCCATATGCTTAGGAAATCAGGGAATTTTATCCCACCAAATTTCAAATTTAGTTAACATTTTCACCCACAGGTGGCGCTGAAAACTATGAAAAAATAAAAACCGGTATGAAAATGTTACAAGGACTGTTGCAAAAAACTAAACAATGACATTTTCAATGTAACCCCCATTTGCTGCAACAACGTGGCGCAGTCTCAGGCAAAAATTTGCAGACATCCGTTCAAACATGTCACATCCGTTTAGCTATACCTGTTACAGATCGCCTGCAGCGCCATCTCTTGGTAGAAATGTTAACTAAATTTGAAATTTGGTGGGATAAATTTCTCTGATTTCCTAAGCATAAGGCTGCAAAGGATACATATCTATCGCATTCCGTCTTTTTTTTTTATTGATTTTCAAAATCCATCAGTCATTTTTGGGACACCTGGTAGATAGATGATTTAAATACTAATAGATTCCTCCTTAAACATAATTTTTTAAAATAAAATATAATAATAAAAGATTTTAAAACATTCATTCAAGGTCACTGGAAAGTCAGTACTTGATGGGATTTGAATGCTAAGTAGCACTTAATTGTAAGGTGCGTTGCAAAAATATAAGAACACCACTGATTTGCTAGATAACGTTTATTCAAAGCATAAATTTTGTTTGGAAAAATGATAACTGCTATGTCACATGCCTAACATAAAAAAAACAAATAAACAAATGCATCGATTTCGTTTTGCATGTATATAAATAAATAACTTATAAAAGACTACGGTTACGCCCGTTGCAAAATTATAAGAACACCCCTCTCAGTACCCGATAAAGTGTCCTTTCTGGAGTGCTAAATTGAATAGTCGTGTAGGCAGGCTATCTACTAGTTTATGCAGCAGAGTCTCATTGATTTCCTCCCATGCAACAACGATGAACGTCTTCAAGTCTGCAATATTGGTAAACTGTCTTCCATTTTCGTATACACGCCTACAGAGAATACCCCACACGTTTTCCATTGGATTAATGTCTGGAGATCATGCAGGCCAGTCCATCGTATGTACACCGTTGTCTAAAAACCATTCCCAAGTCGACTTTTCCACGTGTATGGAAGCATTGTCTTGTTGAAAGGTGCAAAAAGGTCCTCCAATTCGTTCCCCAAATGGCAACATGAGTTCATCAAGCAGTTCCTGGTAATCTCTGGCATTCATTCGCCCAGTGGAAAAAGCAAGTTTTGTTTTGCCATTATAGCCAAACCCACCCCAAACCATCACTGAGCCACCTCCTTGTTGTCTCTTTGAAAAGAATTGTTCTGGCTCTCTCACGTCATGCCAGTTGCAGGAAAATTCGTACGGTCCATCTAAATTAATTTTTTTTTTATCGCTGAACACAACTTGACGCCACTGGTTGCCCCAGTTGACATGTTCCCTTGCCCAGTTCAGCCTCTTGTTCTTGTGGTGCGCTTGAAGTCGTCGTCGCACTTTCATCTTTCTGTAATGAAGGTTGGTTGTCCGACGGATGGCACGGGACAGTGTGGACTTGTGAACTTGTATGTTTGGATCACTGGCTAACGTCTGTAGTGATGTTCCACCCGCCTTCAGCTTGCGGGTAATGTTGCGCAGCTCCCAAGGGTTGATCTTTCGTGGTCGCCCTGTTGCCTTCTTCGTATTGTACAGCTTACCAAACTTTAGAAAATTTGACACCACTGTCACGGAGCATCCAGCTTTCTCGCAATTGCTCTCATCGACATTCCTTGGTCTTTGTATGCTATTATTTGTCCTCTTTCATGTTCTGTTAAGGCTTTATTGCGAGCCATGACGAGTTGCTGATAATTGTTTCGTTAACAGTATTTTTTACAAGAAAAACCTTCCATGCAGGATGTTTTAAATATCCATGACACATTCTGAGTTTAAATATGTAAATCCAGAAGAAGTACATTCAATTCGAGAGGGGTGTTCTTATACTTTTGCAACGGGAGTAACCATAGTTTTTTATAAGTTAGTTTTTTATGTACTTGCAATACGACATCGATGCATTTGTTTATTTGTTTTTCTTATGTTAGACATGTGACATAGCAGTTATCATTTTTCCAAACAAAAATTATGTTTAGAATAAATGTCATCTAGCAAATCAGTGGTGTTCTTATATTTTTGCAACGCACCTTATTAATCCTCCTAGAATGGGCTGCGATGGGCTGTTGATGATTATATCTCCACAATGTTGAAACTGATGGAATATTTGATAAGCAGCTGATAACTATACTCCAGTTAAGTTATCTCAGAGTCGAGGATCATCAAGAAAGATTTTTCCAGTCATAAACAATGAGTCCATTTTTATGGGACAGTATAATAGAAGTATAGAAATAAATTTGTAGAATTTATTGTGATAATAGAGATTTAACATTGTATTTTTCATCATTCATCATGCCTTACTTCAATCTAATCTTACCGCAAAAATAGAAAGAAATCGTAAACTCACGCAAAAATGGTGGTCCAAATCAATTTTTTCCCTTTGGGAAAAGAAGAAGCATGCCTTTATCGATTTCAGAAATAATCCTACTACCCTCAGTTAAGTGTTGTCTAAAGGACTGCAATACTAAGTTATGATTTTTTATGAAGTGTGATTTTTTTTTTTTTTTTTTTTTTTTACCCAAATGCTAAATTTGTTTCTTTAATTAGTTTAATTGATGATTATGTGCAACATTTTCTATCTTCTTTTAAAAAAATCTCAAAAACTCAAAACTTTTGATGGAGCAGCTAATGCCATCCATAACAAATTCATCTTTTCTATCAACGGGTTTGAATGAGGAAAGAAAAATAATATGCCTCTACCGAGAAAAATATTAAAATTATAATTAAATAAATTAATTTGTATTAAAATGATTGTAAAAAAAATGATTCCTTATTTTATTAATAAACCGTATTAAAACTTCAAATTGTATTTTAATTTTTTATTTCAAATTAAAGCTGAAAAAGTAATATACAGGGTGTAAATGGACGACGAAAACGAAAACGACGGAGCCACAGCATGTTTGGTGCTCTGTTTTGCGTCAAGCCGTGGAATGGCTATCTGAATTACTGTGTTGTCACTGCATTGGAATTTCGAGCGTGAAACCTAACGCGCGAACGTATTTCCAATGGAACCGTCCAGCGACCGTTGTTTGATGGATTAATAATACGTAATAAGCAGATCATAGTGTACACTGAGATAATTTGTGGCGATCTGAAATGGGACAGTCCAGTAGCAGTTCTGTACGTAATTGGGTAAGAAAGTTCTCGCTGTTTCCTGCCTCACAGTAAAGTCCATTCCTGAACTCATACAGCACAAAACGTAGAGTGCAAAAACCTTCACCCTTACGGAATGTTCCAAACTAACAACGGGAATTTCGTACCAACCTGATATGCAAGATTATGTGATTGGAGAATGTGCTGTGCATCCGGACGGTACCATTTGAAAATAGCCTGCGAGCTGACAGTCTGCATAAGGCCTACAAGATGCAATGACAGGGGACATCGTAGTAAACGTGCCTAGTTCAATGCTTGACAAACCAGGGCATCAAACAAGCTGTGGCTCCGTCGCTTTTCGTCTGGGACTATGGGTTTATTAATAAAAAATGTTCACCACATCATCCTCTACATATCCTTAAATTTGTGAAACGTCGTCCATTTACACCCTGTATATTTACTATAAAAATGTAAACAATTTTATGCAGGAATAGGGGAAAACCTGGCGCTCTCCCCTAATTGTTATGTATTGTTTATTTACGATACTACTGGCTGACAGTTTCCAGTTTCAATGGACAGGCAGTTATAGTCCATCCAGCCTTAGTTTGCGCGAAATGTGATGGCCGTTTCAGTTGTTGGATATTGTTACAATAAAAAATAAACAATACATAACAATTAGCATGTCCATCAAATTTCGCGCAAACTATGAACTATAGTATCAAGTAGTGGCTCATATAGACTATTGCACTGTCGCCGCTTTATGTACTTTATTTCACCAGGGGAAAAAGCGCAATGCGTCTGATAACAGCAAATCAGCAGAGGTCACCATGCCATTGGGAAAAAAGAACCTTTGCTCTTGGTGAAACTGTTACCATAACAGCAGCAATTGTGCAACAGCACTGCGAGAATATCGGCGTATGAAGGGAATGCGAACAGAGCCCATGACGGCGAGAGGTTACAAAAGATGATGCAGAAATTCGTAGGACAGGGGAATTGGTTTGGTTTGGTTTGTTTGGTATTAACGTCCTTTTCAACTGCTATGGTCATTTCAGGACAGCGTTATAGGGGCCGCAAATTTTGCCTCGCAAGGGTTATACAATATCGGAATAAAAGGAAAACACAAATCCACAAAGATTTCTTTATTGACTCAGATGTACATTTCGGAACTCATAATTCCTTCATCAGTGAGTCAACACCTTTACCTATTTCCCATCGGTGTGGCATAGATATGTCTTTGACATTTTCTGTATTTTTGACTCCAAAGAGTCGAACTGTGTTGAATTTTCTGGCAGCCTTAAATGGACTTTCTCCTGATATTAATTTTACCATAGAGGAAGAACATGACAACTCACTTCCATTTCTAGACCTCCGTATTATACGAGTTGGCAATGGATTAGAGTTCGACGTATACAGAAAACCAAACTTTGTCCCCACTTAAATTAGATCGGACTCTAACCATTGTATGCCACACAAATTAGCAGTGTTCCACCATCAAATTAGACGGGCCTTTTTACTACCGTTGAATGGTGTTGCCAGGGAAAAAGAATTTAGCTTAACCCGATCCTTTGCGAGGTTCAATGGGTTCAATGAAAAAATTGTAAATTTGACTCACTTATGAATTCCGAAATGTACATATGAGTCAATAAAAAAGTCTTTGTGGATTTGTGTTTTCCTTTTATTCCGATATTTCCTCGTATATTGGTGTCCACAGTTTCCGGTTATTTTGTTTTATTTACTCGCAAGGGTTCTTTATCGTTCAGCCGGCAAATGAGTACACGGGACCAACGGCTTTACTTCCCTTCCGAAGGAAGTGCGTGATCTCAGAATTTCCCCCTGAAAAATCCTCGTCGTCTTCGGCCGGGATCGAACCCGCGTACTCGGGCATCAGAACAGGGAGTTAGATGTGCTGCCCGTTCACCAGAACTTAATCCGTAGGACTTCTGGCTGTAGTGAACCCTGAAGGATCGTGTTTATCATGGAGGCGTATGAATCTTGCCTGAACTGAAATCCAATATCATTCATCATGTTGCAGCCATTTCATGGGAGACGCTTCGTGCTACTGTTGAGCACGTTGTCCTGTGCTTCCAGCATGTCATCTACGCAGAGGGTGCGCATATTGAACAGTCCCTCTTACAGCATTCCAGTAGGGCATTACTACTGCCTGTCTATGATCTTGCAGCGCCACTTTTTCCACTGGTGGCAACTGTATGCACTAATAAATTTTCCGCTGGAATTCTCTTCTCCACGCTCTGCATAGCCTATGCACAAAGTTTCATCACTACTCATGCAATAACATGGTCTGGAGCCTGCGCAGAAGTGGGGAACTTTAATTATAACCACTCGGTATACAGGGTGCTTTAATTAATACAGTCTTCATAACGGATCACAAATCATGGAAAGTTGGGCCTTTTCTTCTCGGAAGTACTTTCATTATCATTATCATTACTGTCTTGTGTTAACTTTTATTATCGAGAGGTTTTTGTTTGTTCTTAAGGGTAAGTCAGGCTTTCTACAACCTTAAATGCAGTGTTTTAGATGTTCGAGAATTAAACGTTCGCTTACTCGTCGATATTCGTATAATGCTGATTGGAATAATGTCGACACATATACACACGCGCACGCACTCAACAACAACAAAAACTTCCTCAGAAACAGTTCACATCTGAGAGTACATGTTTATTTTTAAATTTATTTTACATAATTGTTTTACTTTAAATCGCTTAAATTTTTGGACTTTCCGTGTCATTATTTTTTTAAATAATTTTTTATTAATCCCGCTGTGGGCTTCTGTCTGCTGGGGACACTATGGCGTCTCCCCTTTCTTTTTATCTGACTAATCGTTCTCCTGATTTTTTGTTAGATATAAATTCTAAAAAAAAATGTTTCTTCATTTGTCAGAAACGTCTGTCTAAATCTCCGATGATTTTTTTCTTCCATTTTCTGTATTTATGAATTTTTCATGAAACGCCATAAACAGCTGGATCAATTTTATTACGATATAAATTAAAGTTGAGTCGATATATTTTACTTTTCGCTGTCACCACGGGAAATATTTATATCAACTGTAATCGACATATTATCACATTGCTATAAACAAAATAAGCAGGTACTTGATTGCGTAGCATTTAAGAAAGCTATCTAGTAAAGATGTTTATCCGGCATTACACATTTGCTCCGAGACGCATTTCAGACCGCAAAAGAAAACCACACAGAAATGAAACGCTTGCGAGGCGTATACGCCAATTCTTGGCCGAGAAAGGGGTCAGCACCAATAAAGAAGAATTTGTTATACCAGGTGCAGACTACATAATCCAGTCGTACCAAACTCCATGGCTTCGTTTCGTGTGGTTCCTCATTTTCTTTTTGTCATTTGGTACTTGTGGCTATCAGATCATCAGACGAATTGAATATTACTACCAATATCCAACCCTGGTTTCGGTGACCTTCCGAAAGAACACCACCTTTTATCTTCCAGCCATCACTCTTTGTAACCAAGTAACGGATACTATGATGGAGATGGTTGAAAAGTACCACGAAAAACTGGAAGAGGTTGCCGATTTTCCAGAAACGAACTACATTTTAAACTTATTAAAGGTTTTCAAGGAAGACAATTCTAATGAAATTTCACCAGATCAATTATGGGAGAAATCCAACTTGTCGACAATGGTGACTGACAAAGGAGTCTATCTTGTAAGTATATTTTGCACGTTAATTTTTTTTTGTAGATTGGTTCGTTAGATCTAGGCTCTAATGACGAGTTCAAAATCATGGATTATTTAAACAATTAAACTTCCCAATAGAAACACCTCGGAATAACGGGATATTATTGCAATCACAAGTCCCTTAGTACTATATAAGAAATTACATTATTTTATCTGTTTTAAACAGACACTGTGTATAAGCTTATTTGTATTGTTTCCATCAACACCATGGAAATTGGCTGAAATCTGAAAATATATTGTATATGATGGATGCATACTTACTTACTTACTTTTCAAACCCGCTTATCCGTTAGGGTCGCAGGGGCAGCAGCCCTATGGAGGATCTCCAGCGATCGCGATCTTCCGCCATCAGGCGCATGTCCTCCCTGGTAATATCCAAGCGACTCAAACCCAGATTCTCCATGTAGTCTAGCCACCTGGTTCTAGGCCGACCCCTTGGTCTCTTACCCACCGGCTTGGAAAATAACAACTGCCTAGGAAGACCAGATTGCGGCATCCGTATCACGTGGCCATACCAGCGCAACTGAGATCTCTCAATGCGGAGAAGTAGCGGCTCAACACCTAAAGATTCCCTTATTGTGCTGCTGTACACTCTATCTAGTAGGGTAACACCTGCCACACCTCTCAGAAATCTCATTTCGGCCGCTTGTACCCGCGATCGCACTCTTTCGGTCATTACCCAAGCCTCATGACCATAAGTGAGAATGGGGACAAAGATAGATTTGAAGACGGAGAGCTTGGCTTTGTTACCCAGCTCGCGTTTCGTTACCACGGATCGCCACAGTTCACGTCTGACACAGCTTGCTGCACCGATCCGAGCATCCAATTCTTTCTCCTGCCGTCCATCACTCGTGAAATGATGGATGCATTTATGCAAAAATACACAATATTCGATATTCTTATTTTTCTACTCATAATAAAATATAACAGAGATGAAACCACATTTCCACAATAAAAACGACTTACCTCCACGTAGACAACCTAAGCTGTCTTTAAGCCATCTGACGCATAATGCTAAAGCTGTGAAATTTATATACAGACAGGAGATAAAATAGCCTCTCGGGTAGATACAACAAAAACAACCAATTAAAATCATGCATTAAAATAGAAAATCTTAATGAATTTGGAGATTGTCGGCCAATCGAGGAAATTCAGGAGGATGTTAGGTCTCTGGTGATGGGTAATATATTTTGAATTTATTAAAGTCGTAATCGACTGAAAGTTTATGATGTTTAGGGCAAAATTGAAACTATGCGTTTGTCCTTTTTTCACGCCGGATAGGACTCCTTAATACTCAGGCATATTTCCTCTTACACTGGCCAAGTTAATGTCATTACAATTACAATGTTTGCAAAATAATTCATAAAAACCGGAAATTTTTGAAGAGGGATCTTGTCTTTGACACCCCCTAATCGATTTTTTGATGTTGTTGGGACTTTTATACGTGGTGGTGAAACCAAAGGCCGCAAGTGTGTGGTTAGACTCCCTTCGATGTTTTCTTGGCCGTGTTCAAACACTGAAAACAAATCGTCGACATATCTCATTCAGATGAGGAGGGGAAATGGATTGCAGTCCTTGAGCTGGCTTGATTTTCTCATTTTATTTCAAGAAGCTCCGCAAGGAAGGAGCTTATATTGCAGTCCATTGAAGTGGCATATCTTGGTATAAACCCCTTTCTTGCCGAGTGTTTTTCAAAGAGAACTGAAAAACCATGCTCGCTTGACGTTCCCTATTTCCCCCTATTTCCTTGGATGAGATATATCGATGACATGCTTACAGTGTTTGAAAATGGCCAAGAAGACATCGAGAACTTCCCCTCTGCTTTGAACAAGCTCTTCCCGATGAACAAGATTCACAGAGCCTTCGAAATGCATAAGCGGTAATTCATATCTCTTTTCTGTTTGTGGTTTGAGGTTCTCCCCTTCCTTTACAGGTTTTTTCCATTCTACGGTTCATTTTTTGTAACATTTAATTTCTTGAGATGAAACAACAACTGGTAAAAATCGAGACAGGCTCATAGAAAGAAGTTTATATAATAAGTTTATGGAGTATTGGACGTTTACTTTAAACTGTTTTATAATTGAAACTTATCGTTTTATTGTAATTTCAACTTACAGCGCAACCGAAAAATGGAAGTTCCAAAACAGACGGTAACGCCAATACCCTATTCGCACTGTGTTACGTTTACGAGCCGTAAGTAGGTTTTTGTCTTTTCGTGTAATTGAATACTGTACCAAGAAAAAGTATTTGAGTAAATGATAGCTAGTTCCATATGAAATATTAATATTATCGTTTCTCTAAATTATTCAGGAAAGTTAATTTTTCAGAACTTAATTTTAGATGATGCTAAAACCTTAAAAACGACGGTACAGATGTATGTACCATGTATGTCACACGCCATAACTTTTGAAAGGATTGATCTAGAGCAGGGGTGACCAACCTTTTTTTGAATCGGGCCAAAATAAATTTTTGAAGGTTTTCAGGGGGCCAACCATTTGTAATTCAAATCACATTCAAATATTTTATGAAAGATTAACCACGTACAATCTTACATGTTAATAAATTTTACAGTAAATGGTTCGTTTCGCGGGCCGCATAAATTCCTTTGGTGGGCCGCATTTGGCCCGCGGGCCGCAGGTTGGTCACCCCTGATCTAGAGGCTTGAAATTTTCTACACACGTAGGCCCTATACAGAGGACGGAGCGAAAAATATAGCGAATCCTCTAGGGTGGACAAAACCATGTGTTTTTGTGGTTTCCCCAACTGACTTCCCTTCATGTCTATGGAGTTTTGATTGCGTTTAAGCAATTTGTGACGTCGGAGTTTGACTGTTGACGTCAGAATTTAAAGAACTCTATTTGAAGTATAGCGAATCCTCCCGCTACTACTCGTATAATTTTGATGCCATAACTTTTGAAAGGATCGACCTAGAGGCTTGAAATTTTCTACACACGTAGGCCCTATACAGAGGACGGTGAGAAAAATATAGCGAATCCTCTTGGGTGGCCCGGGGCCCCTCAGGGGCCACTTGTATGAATTTCATGGTTCCTCTTTTATCTTTTGAACAAAGAGGGCAAAAATCCTGAAATTTCGTAAATTTTTATTGCGGTTCTAAAAAAAAAAAAAACAATCTACAAGAAAAGTGATATAAGCCTCTAGGGCCCCGCCGGAGGTCCCGAGGTCCCAATACAATTGAAGCGATAACATTTGAACGGAACGACCTAGGAACCTGAAATTTTGTATATTTATAGTGTTGTACTAAAAAAATATAGCAAATATACAAGAAATGTGATGTAGGCCTATGCGGCCCGCCAGAAGACCCCGATGCCTCAAATACAAATCAAGTTACAACTTTTGAACGGAAAGGTCTAGAAACCTGAAATTTTGTATGTTTTTAGTTTGGTACTAAAAAATATAGCCAATATAGAAGGAAGCTGATATAAGCCTGTTGTTATCTCTTGTCGTGTATCTCGGGTGAGATAATAAAGGAGACATGATGTTCATAACCACTTGTTTTATTTATTACTACCTAACTATTTTCTAACTACATTAAATGATAATAAGAATATTATAAGAATTCAGTTCATATGGATGAGCGCGCAGCGAGCATGGAGGAGTAGGCGTGAGTCGAGTGTAGCTTGTGAGCAAATCCTCGCGCGCTTCACTGTATCACCAGGGAAGAACATTTAGTGGGAAGCGAAGTTCTAACTGTTCCAATGCTAAATTTTTGATGCCAAAGCAGCGCCAGCAGTCTATAGCGGATGAGGCGAAATGGGTATCAGCTTCCGCTATTGTACAAGTGCGACAACCTCCCCATTAGCATTCAACAGTTGGCTATTCTGTTCAACCCCGTATTGTGATCTTATTACCATTTTACAGTACTTCTTTTAATGCTTCCGATAATTTAATTAATATTGATACTGTTCGAAAGCACAGTTTTCTGTGAGGATGTGAAAATTCTTGCCGAACTTGTACCTTTGATTTCCTGAAGGCGTGAAGTCCGCTACATGACAGAAACATCCGTTGGACATGAACTCCTGCTGACTTTGAGATTCGTGATTTGCCTCTGAAGAACAGCCAATCAGTTGCACAGAACGTATTTCGTATCTTTAATGCAATTACATGTACAAAGAAATCTAATTTAATTTAATAACTTGTTATGAAAATTGATACAATTAAAATTATGAAAAATTATATTTTTAAGAATAGATATATAATTAAATTATATTTTTGTTTCAAATAAGTATAAAATAATTGTATGTTTAAAATTAGATAAAATATATGCATTTCTGATAAAAATGATTTGAAAATTTTTCAGTGTACATGTGTATTTAAAATTAATTTCTTGAAATAATTAGATAATTTCTTTGTTATTGTGTTAATGATACGAAAATACGATATGAATGCATGGCGTGAAAACTGAAATTATTTAAACCTTTTGTTTTAATTGGTCCGCAATCCTCAGGGGCCAAGTGAAAGTCACTGAGCATGTTATTGCTTTCGGTTTCAGTTTTAGCCATTTCGCCTCATTCGCTCGGTGCGCTGGCTGTTTCTGGGCATCAAAAATCAGCGGGAGCTTCGCTTCCCATTAACCTCATTACCTGGTATCACTCCTGTTATTTCCTCCACGCTGACAATGAGTCCCTGCCAACTGTATCCCTCTGCATAGCTCCTGTGATCACTACAGGTAGCCCCCCGCCAGCGTAGCGAGAGTTTCACAAGTATCGGGGGTTGAACTTGACGTGAAGACCAGACCTGGTTACTACAGTGGATGGGGTAGATGGTGCTGGTGGGTTCACAACCGCTGAAGGCATTCCCTCTGTCAGTGATCTCTCGTGTGTGGTCGACGAAGTGGCATCTGTGTCCTCTGGGGTGATGTATGCTGGTTTAAGGCGATCGGCGCTTACGTTAACCTGCCGTTCTTGTATTTGAATCTTAAACACCTTATCTCCTCTGGCCAACACTTGGTAAGGTCCTGCGTATGGGGGTTGAAGACTCCTCTTCAGTGCATCGGTCCGAAGGAAAACGTGGCTGCAGGTGGCAAGGTCTTTGTGCACAAAACACAGTCTTTTGATTTGTGGCCCTGGGAGGTACAGGATGTAGGTCTTGCATGATTTTACGCAGTTTTCCTACAAGCGTTGCAGGCTCCAGGAGGTCTGTGTTTGGCGCCAGGAACTCTCCTGGTAAACGGATTGGTGTGCCATATAGCATCTCTGCTGCTGTAGCCTGTAGATCTTCCTTCCATGCTGCTCGGCAACCCAGTAGTATGGTCGGCGACACGGTCGTCCACCTGTCATTTGCATGGGCCATAATGGCTGATTTGAGTTGTCGATGGAATCTCTCCACTTGCCCGTTTGCTGCCGGGTGGTATGGAGAAGTACGCTGTCTCACAGTACCAAGCCAAGGGATGAGGGTCGAAAATAGAGAGGATTCAATTTGTACGCCTTGATCAGTGGTTAAGCGGAGGGGGGGGGGGGGCCCAAATCGAGATATCCATCCTGTGTAAAAAGCTTGTGCCACTGTGTTGTCTCTTAAAGGAATCGCCTCTGGCCATTTAGAGAAGCGATCAACCATGGTGAGGCAGTACTGAAATCCGTCAGATGGAGGCAATGGGCCTACCAGATCGATATGGACGTGCTCAAACCTAGCATTTGTGATTTCGAAACGTCCCAATTTGCTTCGGTTATGCCGGATGACCTTGGATCTTTGGCCTGAGATGCAAAATCGAGCCCAAGCAGCGATATCAGATCTCATAGCAGGCCAGACGTAGCGTTGTTGAACTAATTGGGTTGAAACTTTTACTCCAGGATGACAGAGTCCATGTAATTTGTTAAAGATTTGGCAACGAAAGTTTGCTGTGAGAAATGGTCGAATACGGCCTGTTGACGTGTCGCAATATAAATTGATAGGCGGTTCACCCACGGGAAATGACTGAAGCACTAGTGCTGTAGTAGTCTCTCCAGCCTAAAGTTTCCGCAGCTCTTCGTCGGCAGCCTGCTGTTTGGCCATTTCGTAGAAGTCCACATTTGTTGGGGTTTCAATGCTGGAGACACCAATCCTTGACAGTGCATCTGCTACCATGTTTTCACTGCCCTTTATGTGCCTAATGTCTGTTGTGAACTGGGCCACGAAGTCCAACTGACGCAACTGACATGGAGAACATTTATCAGCTTTCTGACGAAAAGCATAGGTTAACAGCTTGTGGTCAGTAAAGAAGGTAAACTGGCGTCCTTCAACCATGTGTCGAAAGTATTTAATAGCCGAATATGCTGCCAGAAGTTCTCTATTGTAGGCACTATAATTTGCTTGTGTTTGTGAGAATTTCTTGGATAAAAATGCAAGAGGCTGCCAGCCATTTGGTCCCTGCTGCTGTACTGCTGCTCCCACAGCTGTGTCTGAAGCATCGACGACGAGGGCTAGTGGTGCTGTTGGTGCTGGGTGTGCAAGCGTTGTGGCATCGGCCAGGTCTTTCTTACACTAGTTGAATGCATCCATGGCCATCTCAGTCCAGATGATTTCTCGTTTGTCATTCTTAATGGCCCCTTTCAGATATTCATTTACGGTGGCCTGTTTTTGGGCAGCGTGTGGTATGAACCGTTGGTAGAAGTTGACTACCGCCAAAAAACGACGAAGCTCTCTTACTGTTACTGGGGTGGAAAAGTTTGTGATGGCAGCTACTTTTTCTGGCAAAGGTGGTTGATGGTGTGACCCGAGAATGTTACGGATGCTTTTGCAAAGTTACACTTGGAGGCATTTACGTTGATTCCGTATTTCACAAAACGCTGGAGCACTTGCCATAGGTGATGCAAATGCTCTGCTTCATCTGCTGAGGCGACCAGTATATCATCCAGGTATGGAGTACAGAAATCCATTCCTTAGAGTACCTGGTGCATGAAACGCTGGAAGGTAGCAGCTGCATTTGAAAGTCCAAAGGGCATGTACAATAACTCAAACAGTCCAAAGGGAGTGGTTACTGCTGTCTTAGGCACATCTTCTCTGACAGGGATTTGGTGACAGGCTCTTGACAAATCTAGAGTTGAAAAAATTTTCTTCCCCTCCAAGATTTGAACACAGTCTTGGATATGTGGCATGGGATACCTGTCAGGCACTGTGACGGCGTTGAGTCTGCGGTAATCTCCACACGGACGCCAATCTCCATTTCGCTTTGGCACCATATGCAAGGGGCTTTGCCCAACAACTCTTTGAAGATCGGCAGATTCCTTGTGCAACC
Organism: Rhysida immarginata; assembly: GCA_023313115.1. Taxonomy (NCBI): domain Eukaryota; kingdom Metazoa; phylum Arthropoda; class Chilopoda; order Scolopendromorpha; family Scolopendridae; genus Rhysida; species Rhysida immarginata. Next base: position 640,862 of record JAHWFO010081720.1, on the reverse strand, counting down.
AAATAATTGAACTCTTGTTTAGCTGCTTTTAGCTTGTTTGCCGGAAGTCGCCTTGGTCATGAAAATACTGGTGGGCCTGTTGTCTCGATGCGGTGCTGAACTGTATGCTGGGCCAGGCGTGGAGCTGTAGTTACTTCTGTCAGTGCTGGGAACTCTGCCAGTAGACGATGAAATGGCGAATTTCCCAAGACAGATTTCACATTTGTGTCTGGTCCGATTGCAATTTTACCTTTAGATTGTAACTGGGTCACTGGATCTACCAAACATCCGTTTCTTATGTCCACTAATAGTCCAAAATGACGTAGGAAATCAGCACCTATGATGGGTTGAGACACCGACGCAATTATGAATGGCCAATGGAATGCTCTGCGAAGTCCCAAATTTAACTTCAATAGACGCTGTCCGTATGTGTTTATGACAGTTCCATTTGCAGCAAACAGTTGTAGCTTTTCTGGTGGACGGCTAGAGTGGCATCACTGACACATCGGCTCCTGTGTCAATCAGGAATCTTTTAGAGGTTGACTGCTCACACAGATACAAACGATGCAATTGTGGTTGGCCGTCACCCTGATTTCCGAGTGATGGCTTGATTAGTTTTCCTGCTTGAAGCTGCAGGGTTTTGTACATTTTTTTGCTTTTTCTTTAAATTGTCTATGGTACCAGCAGCATTGGTTCTCCTCCTGCTCGCGAGTACGACTCTTGGAACGGGGACGGTATGCACAACGATGCTGATCTCTTGAGATTGAGACCGGACGACCTCAATGGCCATACCATAGGAAATGTATGACTAATGACTTTGCTGTCAGAGATAAGTTGCCACATACACTGTACCTCATGTCCACTCTGGGGTTGTGCATCATTCTTTTCAGGAATTCCCGTGGGTTATTACAATAATCTTAGAGACGTTGTCGAGGTGCTTGTGAAATTGATTCTGCCAAACTAACAGTCTATTTACAACATCAGTCTCACACAAATCAAATGTTTTTATTTCAAATGCACCAAGGGTTGGTACATTAATTTTAGTGAAGGCCTGTGTTACAGATTTGTTCTGCTTTTACGGATCATTCCTGTTGCATGGTAGGCGAGAAGTCATTTATCAGACTTTTCACTCACTAGACTACTTTCCATTAAGTAAAAATGACATTTACATAACTGAAATTGCTGTTCATTCAGACCATAGTGATTTGCTCCTATTTTTATCAGAAAAAAATATCAATTGTTCTGTAATTAACAACTGTAGAGTTAGGTCGACTCTTTTCTCTCCCTTTCTTTCTCATATACGAAATAATTTACTTCAAGATGCACATCCCCTATCACCCCTATCATCTGAGCCAAGAGGCAATTTACATTACTATTTAATTCAGAAGGATGATGGCGTGCCTATGTTTAGAGGGTCAGTGATTCAGAGAGGAAGTGGAATTGGGTCTGTATTTACAAATCTGTTTTGCTTTGCAAGACTATTAGTTAAATTACTTAAAAAAACTCTCAGCCAACATACTCTAAAAGGTGGTGTATCTGTTTTCAATGGTGTAACACCTGGACAAAATCTGAAACAATCATTATTGTCGTGAACGAGGGAGCCTGATGGCAATGGACTTCAGAAAGAGAAAGAAGAAGATGACATAGAGGAAGCAAGTTACATTTTAAGAAATATTATATATGGCGTCAGTACAAACCCAGCGATGCCATCAAAGATACTTCAGATGAGCACTGAATGCCTCAACTGTGATTTAGACATTTTCTCCCTTCCCCACACGGTTAAGCCCCATTTGGTCGCCTCCCATTTAGTCGCCTCCCATTTGGACGCCTCCCATTTAGTCGTCCTCCCATTTGGACGCCTCCCATTTGATTGCCTGTTCTTTATTCAGCCCATAGGGCCTTGATGAGCCACAGTAATAAAATGTATTTTTCTGCATGTGTTACTTAATTACATGTTGATGCCTTATTAATAGAGGTGTGCGATGGTTTAAAAACCACCATCGGTGGCACCATCGATGGTATGAACCATCATCGAAACACAATCGATGGGTACAGGAATACCATCGATGGGTACAGGAATACCATCGATGGGTTCAGGAATACCATCGATGGTTCTTTTAATTTTTTTATCTCAATAAAATAGCATAAAATCACATAGATAAAGCTTAGACTACAAATGCTTTGGACTTAACATGGTCCTTTTTTTTCCAATGGTGCAACCTGCTTTTGAAAAAAGTCTTTCTGACAAAGACCGGTCGCAATTGACCCTGACAAAACCTCCATGGACAAATGTCCCAATTTCAAATTAATAAATTAATAAATTAATTTTAAATTTAAATATAATTTAAATGTATAAGAGACCCTAGTTAAAATTAATGATTTATATTAAAAAAACCTAATTGCACCATACAATTGAATGCAGTACAAAGGAAAGAAACTGGATATGTTTCCATAATCCTACAACTGTCAAATTATTTTATCAAGTTACAATATTGACTTTTAAAAAAGGTGTATTTATTTTTTATTTACGGCCGCAGTCGTCGGAGGGCTGATTTTTATCCTCTAGTATAATACGACCCAGCAAATTTAGATGTTTTTTTAGGCCAAAAAAATTCGCGTTATAGTAGAAGATTTACGGTAGTTAATAGAAAGTCTTAGAGGATGCAAGCGATGAAATGGGAGGCGATCAAATGGGTCAGGTCAAACGTCCAAATGGGAGGCGACCAAATGGCGCTGAAATGGCGTCCAAATGGGAGGCGACCAAATGGGGCTTCACCCCCCACACAAGTGGTCAAAAGGAAAAATGCCATGTCATCAGATATCAGCCAAGAGCCATCATCAGACAGGACTGCCCAATGAAATTTTTTGTGCGAGGTTTGGCTGACTTTTACATAGACCTCAATCAAACCACATTGAATTTAGAACTCGTCATCAATAAAGGAGAAGAGATACTACCAGCTGGTGATAAAACAGGCTCTGTGAAACTTTTGTTACACTCATTATTTTCGCAAGTGGACTCCTATCTAGATGATACGCTAGTCAGTGACAGCAACAACTTATACCCATACAGACTAATTCTGAAACTCTTTTGAACTATGGTCAAACCTCTAAATATAGCCAACCTACGACAGCTGGCTTTAGTAAAGCCACAAGTGGAAAAATGAATAATGTTCACGACACAAAGAACGGCTTAAACTTACGAAAAAGTCTCACACAAAATGATGCTTACTACATGGAGGGGTCACTCCATTTACACATCTTATGTCAGAGTTGATTGCTGCTAAACTCTTTGGATTTTCATTTGAGACTCTACAGGAGTATATCGGCCTTTGTTCTCATGTTGGATGTTAATGGGGTTAAAGCCACACTGAATGTTGAAAGGGTTAATGTTAATGCAGCCACGTTATTAGCTTATGCAAGGACTCTGCAAACTACTAATGCATTTTACTCGAATGGTCAGGTTGAAAAGAGGTCGTGTTGAATGCATCTTCGCTGGGATGAGAAATCACGTCATATAGAACTTAATAACCAGTCAGATTTCTACTCACTTGATTTTTGCATTTGGAATGAGCAAACCACAGAATTGGTCTTATAAATCGAACCCATTCAACTTTCAACATATCAACTTGTCTTTCTTCCCACCATCCTTGGATACTTAGGCAATATCACTGCACCTGTTAACTCGTAATTTTGTGAAAGACCATCATGTGTTAACCATCATAGTTCTTACCTGACAGAGCACTCCATGAAAGCACTCGGAATTTGGACAGACAGGAATGTAGGCATCAGCCAAGAAGATTACTAATGAGGTTATAGATTTCTTGCCTTTGCTCTTTCGGATGACCGTAATTATTATACAGACAAATACAATCTTATATGCAATGGCATGCAAAGCATTGAAGTTCAGTTCTCTGACCCTTTAACTAACTCTGTGAATCTGATAGCATATTGTCAATACCAGAATCTCTTGGAAATCAATAAAAACCAAGCTGAGAGTTTGATTTCACGAATTAAGTTCGATCGATATGCAAAAAAATTTGAAATGCTCGAGAGAGAGAGCTCATACACTTGCCCTCTTGAAAATGTGTTTTCCTTGCCAAATTGGTTGCACTTCTCAAATGTGTTTACACATCTTTACTCATCGCTAATACAGAAGATTCCAATAAACCTGGCACTCACGGGATTGCATTCTTATACCCTCCAACAAATAAGCATACATCTTTGATTCTTTGAGAATTTTCCTCAATTACAATCCCATTCCTTCACGTTTACACACTCTGAAAAATGGACCTACAACACAAAAATCTTGCGACATCATATGTCCAGCACCTGCGGCCAATACTGCCTGCATTTCCTGAAATTGTCAGCCCAGGGATATTCTTTGTTTATGCAAATGAACTGACACAAACGAACTGATTCTAAACAACCTTGCTCATGAAACGTGAATTCCTACAAGAATTCATCATTAAAAACTCCGAAATTAATTCCAGTCAAAAATCCAATTGGAACCAGTGTTGTCATCCTTTATATTACTCTGTTTAATTATTCTAATTATTTGTATTTATTCATTTTCTGTATTCATTATGTTTGAATAAGTTTTAAAAAAACTGAATGAATTTGTTTTGGTTTTTCGTTTTTCTTTAAAAAACAATTAAATAAATTGTACAGACACAGGATTTCTTACATTTAAATGCATTTTATTCGAATTTCTTGCAACAATTAAAATAAACTTTAATGACTGCATTACAAATTGAATTTTTACATTAAATTGTTAATGATTGTTATTTGACATCTCTGTGCTTCGATGCGTGCTTTTGATTTCCAGGTGTGACCGATGCACTCACAGTTTGGTACGGAAGGTTGATGATTAATTCTTCGGGGATGTTGAGGTAATATAATACTTCTGCAAAGCATTTTTGCCCTACCATTAGTTTCTTCAAGTTGGGAATGGTGATAAAGCGTCGTTTATTAACCTCGTGAGGTTTGAACCTCGCAATATATGCCCAACAACTGAGATTGCCTCATTTATTTCAGTTTGATGAGAACAAGCATTTTTTGAAGCCTCTGGAGGAGCTGATTTTGCTGAGCATTCTGTTCAACAGATAGACTCAGAATTGTAACACCATCTAATGTTCATCAGTTTCACCAGTTTCATTTCAAAAATGTGAACATCAACATCAATGTCGGCATTTTTCTTTCATATTCACCGTCAAATGAAATTCAGGTCAATAAACGAGTTGCTGAGGCAATAGATAGGATGGGGTGTCATGAAGGGGTTGCGACAGAGGCATTGGGTGTATTAACAAAAGCATCAAATGAGTTTGAGAGTTGGCATGGGTTGAATAACTCGTTTGTTTTGTCATATCATGTTCACGTTACTTTGCGTTTAAAAATTTTTGAAGCACATTTAAATAAAGTTTCATTTCCTGATGCATATCGACTGCGAATTTACAACACGGGTTAAGTCAACTTTGCAGAAAAATGCAACATGGGCTTAATCAGAATGCAGAAAATGGCAACAGGGGCCAATTCATTTTGTAAATCAAGGTAACACGGGCTAACTAAAAATGCAGAGGTGGTATCAAATGGGGTTAACTCACTTTCCGGGGGAAAGTGAGATTTCCATTCATTGAAAAGAACAGAAAATTCCACTCAATTTGATACCAAAAACTTGCTACAATGTGCTAAGACAGAGTCTGAATCCCATCATAAAAAATCTCATCCAGAGAGTGTGTTACAAACTTAATTCTGGTGGAGGGTTGCATTTTTTTTTTTTAGCTTGAAAGATAATGTTTATCGCGATAAATAATCAACATTGTAATTAGAATGGAATGTGATAGTGTTTCGGAAGGGGAATCTCAAGCACCTAGTTCGGAAGTGTTTCAAATAGACCAGCTAATAGAAATCTGTGAGGAAGCGGGTGTTCATATTGGTAAGGGGTGATTTAATTTCAAGTCTATTTGAATATTAAAAAAATAACAATATACTACACATAAAATTGCATTTCATATTGTTTCCAGTTCGTAACAAACAAAATGTGCCAAAATGTGGGGATAAGACTGACTCAAATTCTGACGGAGCGAGAATATCTGAATCGAATGAGGAAGATCGCGGTAACCAACCGAATTCCGACCCAACCATTGTTCCGGAGGGCGCAGAAAATATTTTGATAGATTCTACAAATTCTACCAATAAAGATGGCACCAGAAAGATTGCACAACACTTTAGCTTTTAATTTTAATTTATTCTTATTGAACATTTTTAATTCTAGTCTTATTAATGCTTAATGAATTATCAATTCATTTGATTTTCTGTCAAAGCAGCCACGCTGAGGAAGAATCTGTACACCATTAGCAAGGGAGCAATGAAGGCTTTCGTGGAAACGGACCAGCAATAAGCTAAAGAGAATGAAAGGCGAGGCTTATGTTGGGTTTAAGACGACCATGGATCCTGTCACCAAGCGCCGGAAAATGACCCAAGATATTCCGAAACCCACAAGTGTAATGGGACCAGCTTGTGAATCCACTTTCTGCTTGAAAAGTAAGAGCCGTCATTGTAGTCAATTTACAGAAGAGCACCGATCAACTATTTTCTCAGACTTTTGGAAAGACAAGGACTGAGTTGTCAAATGACGGGCTGTTCGTTCATTAATTGATCAAATCAACTGCAAACAACGCAAAGCTTTCAGCACAAATGAGCGGATATGCTCCAACAAGTACTTTCTAAGACTGAATGGAAAACGTAACCAAGTTTGTCAAAGAATGTTCCTGAGTACCCTGGGGCTTGGAAGGAGGCGAGTTCAAAAGGCTGAAAAAGGACAAGGATAAAAGAACAAATTTACAACAACCTGAGAGGGTAGTTAAAGGAGGAGACAAGACTTTTTACAAAGAGTTTCTAGACACAGTACCGAAATTACCTAGTCATTATTGTCGAGAAAATTCGTCCAAGCTTTACTTGGAACCTTTATTTCGCTCAAAAGCCGATGCTTATAAAGTTTATAAGGAAGAGTGTCAGAAACAAGAGATTGTACCAACCAGTTGGTTTTCATTTGAATTGTACTTTGAAAAGCAAAATTTTGGGATTCATCAGCCTAAGAAGGATCTATGTGACATTTGCTCTAGTCACTCGGAATGAAACCTAATGGATGAAGAATGGCAAAACCATGTCACTAAATACAAATTAGCCTGTGAGCAGAAGAAAGAAGACAAGAAGGACGTCTTAAAAGACTGTGTACATGTCGTAACGATGGATGTACAAAAGGTGCTTTTGTGCCCAAGTCCGATGGCAAGTCCACTTTACTATAAACTAAGCATACTGTGCACAACTTCACTGTTTACAATCTCGCTAATTCTCAGGCAACTTGCTTTTTGTGGGACGAAACAGAGTCTGAACTCTCTGCATCAAGTTTTGCAATGTGTTTGATTCATTACTTTGAGTATCATTTTACGGATTCAAGAACAATTATTGTTTATAGTGACGGATGTACTAGTCAAAAATTGGAATCTTGTCATCTGCGCTCCTTCATTACGCAACTAAAAACGGGAAGAATGTGATTCAGATATTTTTAGAAAAGGGGCACACGCAAATGGAATGTGATTCGGTTCATGCAACGATTGAAGAGCGTATGAAAGGGCACCCGATTTTCCACCCCAAGGATTATATTAAGATATATGAAGATGCAAAAAACCAGCCGACGGCTTACACTGTCAAGTACATGAGCTTCCAGGATTTCAAAAATTACAGAAAGCCTAAGTTTGACATCCGCCCGGGGAAGAAAGTGGGAGACCACGTTGTGACAGATCTCAGGCAAATTAAGTATTCCTCTGATGGACGAATGTATTATAAAATTGAGCACACTGATTCCTGGACGGAAATGCCACGGAAATTTTCAATTAAGCCAAATATGGATTTTCCGAGATTGTATTACGGTCATGTTCCAATTACAAAACGGAAGTACGAAGATTTACAGAGTCTTTTACATGTCATTCCAGCTAATCTCCATCCATATTATCAAAATATACAGTTTAAACATTAGTAGCTTTGTAAAAAAATCTTGAAAATAAATAAATAAAATTGTCTAACAATGTTTTTGCCATTTCCTAAAAAAGTCTTTTTTTGAGTTAGCCCTATTTGAAAAAAATCTGCAGAATGAGTTAGCACGAGTTGCTATTTTCTGCGAATTGAATTGGCCCCTGTTGCCATTTTCTGCATTCTGATTAAGCCCATGTTGCATTTTTCTGCAAAGTTGACTTAACCCATGTTGTAAATTCGCAGTTGATATTCAAATTTTGAGTTTTTAAAATCTCATTAATTTGAGACTCCAATTGCTTGTCATGTTTTTATCTCCTCCAACATCATCCCCATCACATTTAGGTTTGATTGGCTTGGGTGGTGGTGCTGCTGGTAGACTGTGTTTGTGCATGAATGAGTCTTTGATATTCATGAGAAGGAAATAAAACATATTTTTGCATGTTCTTAAATAATTAATTTATTCAAAATCGGAGCTGCAACATTTTCTAGCAAAACTCATAGAAGGAAACTGCTTCCACGTTGAATCAGATAAAATTTCTTCACCCTAATGAATTATTTTTATGGGCTAAACCTTTAATCTTCTTCAAATGTTGTATAATTCGTAGTTTCCATGCGACTAACTGGTATAGAATGTTATGAGAGAACTCACACAAAACTTTGACTTGATTAAAGGTTACAGTCTGCGTTAATACTTTACTTAGGGCTAAGTGTTTCAAAGCTCATAGAAACTAGCAATATTTTACAACCAAGGGAATCATTGTTGCATGCATCCAGTCTATGTGTTCAATTTAAAAATAAGTTGCAACGTTTTTAAACCCTTGTTTTGTCCTATTGGTCTTTCATGAATAAAACCCTTACTATACAGTCTCAGAACATCGGGACAAATCTGAGTTAAATCAAGTAGCAAATAGCAAAGAGGCTCGTGAGTGGCATCTTTAAAGGCTTCAATGAGTAAACGGCGATAGCCTGTTTGCGCTGCCAGGATACAAATCTGTCCAACATCTCTCGGGGACTTTAACAGACTATGAACTATGTGTTTCAGTTTATTGTACAGATGATTTATGAATGGGCAAAGAGGTTCTGAGTTATTAATGACAACTGAGAAATTGAGATGGTGAAGGTAACAGATGTAGATTTTCTCAACAATATCATTATTTTTCACTTCATTTAATAAATCGTCTAAAATCAATAATGCCTGTTCTGGAATACATTCGTGGATCAGCTTTTCATCAGATACTTTTGCATGAAACGTAATGTTAGGTAGGTTCAGATTTTTGACAAAAGGAGGGATTAACAAGCCAAAGCAGCAAATTATTTTTGAAGGTGAAGGGTCCATCATTTCATCTCTATACATTTCAGTTACAAGTCTGGACTTACCACTTCCTGAACAGCCTGCAACAAAACCCGAGAAGTATTGTGTTAATTTAACCAATGTATTTATTTCCATTATGAAGCTATGAGCCCAAAAGGGAGAAAATTTCCTCACCAGTTTACAATGCCTATGTCATTTGTTAAAAAACAACTCTTCTTTTAGAATAGAATTTAATTCAATAAATTCATCACAAGCTTAATTTTGTCTCGGTTAAATTATCAGTAGAGAGTTTTTTTCATGACGAATTTCTGGGTATACAGCTTTTATCATGGTGAAATTTATGAATAGACTGTTTTTATCTTATGTGCAAAATCACCCAGACTAATTTTATTTCTCTAATTCATACCTGAGGGTTGATTTCAGTCAGATGCATTGTTTTAAACATATATATAAACATGTTTTTTATTTCGCAGTTTCAATCAAATTATAAATTTTTATTATTCATTTTGCAATGCATTATATTTAAAATTCATCATAACCACTCATACAATGCAGTCATGGAAGAATAGATGGAAGTGCCTCTCGCCGAAAAAAGCGTCATGCGAGATAGGACGAGATATCATGTTGTCCGCCAGAGTGCCACGAATTCCCAATGTTTGTTTTCATTGAGCGAAAATCTTTTTTGTATCTAAATGCTGTAATAATATAATAAATATTTAATTTTGTATGTTAAATAACTGAAACGACGATATTTTGAAGAAATTTTGTTCATTATTGCTCTTTCTCTCAGTCAACATGTCTAGAACTTAACAGCTAATTTCACGGAAACCCCTGCACCATTTGAATCAATTTAAAAAATAAAAATTCCAAATCATTTTCCTACCATTTAGAAAAAAAAAGTGCTCCTAAGCCGGGCCCATATTAAATTTGAAAAGGGTCATTAAAATGAAAGGAGAAAATAAGCATTGAATGAAAGAAAAGCATTTATCTTTATATATAAAAATTCAGGCTCAGGGTGCGTCTGTAAATGTTCTAAAAACTTTTGAACCACTTATCCGATTGAGCTAATAATTGCAACATATATTCCTTAGGTCCAGAGTAAGGTTTACATGTCCCTAAAGTAGGGGGGAAGGGGTAAAAATCATATATCTTGGTTTATGTTTGTTTGTTTACTCAAGAGATGGCGCCAGAGTTTATCTTATCCTTGAAACCGAAACTGAACTAACTGCATAGAAGCAGGTACTATTGTTTGTACATTTCAAGGTAGGAAACACAAGGTTTTTGCTGTCCTGCTTCTGCGCAGTTACTCCAGTTTCGGTTTCAATGGAAAGGTCTATATAAAAATGTAGGGTGCGTCTGTAAATGTTCTCAAAACTTTTGAACCACTTATCCTTTTGAGCTCATACTTGTACCAGACATTCGTTAGGTTCAGGGTAAGGTTAGGGTAAGGAAGACATTGCCGAATGTCAGGTTGGCACAAATCAGAAAGGGTAAAAATAATATTTTGCTTGATCTGTATGTCTGACATGAGATACGATATGCGCGGACCAACAATGGGTGAGGTCAAAAATGCTAACACCAAGTTAATGAAAAAAGCCATTGTTGCTATGATAGTCAACAATACGTTAACAATCGAGCAATAATCAGTGCTTCACCAACCCAACCAACACCACCTAGATAGAAGGCCTGCGCACAGAAATGTCATACATTGTTACATCATCATCAAACGGCCAAATTTAAGACTTATTATTAATAGAAATAAGATTAACAATAGCCGCTTTAGCGTGATGTAACAATGTCTGACGCTGGTGTGCGCAGGCCTTCTGTCTAGGTGGTATTGACCCAACTCGCTATTTGCATTTTTGACCTCGTCCAATGTATGTCATATCCTACAATGCAGAGAAATGTTTCTGCAACAATAGGCCATAAAAAATTACTTTGGCTATAGTCATGGATGAAGAAATACAGGATGGGAAACTCCATTGTTTAAAGCGTGCTTTTTTTTTTCACTGGCGCTCTCCAGCCATTTGCGTGGGCATTACTCTCTGTCTAGCAGACAACTTTACTTTTCCTTATTGGCCTCGATGGCTCAGTGGTTGCGTGATCTCCTCTGATCAACACCTCCTAGATAGAAGGCCTGATAACGGAAACGTCATACATTGTTACATCATCATTAGTTGATCAAATTTAGGGCTTATTATTGGTAGAAATAGGATTAACAATGGTCGACTAATGATCATATAACAGTGTACGACGTTTCCGTTATCAGGCCTTCTGTCTAGGTGGTGTTGCTCTGATGCCCGTAGATGTGGCTTCGATCCCGGCCGATGACGACGAGGATTTTTGCAGGGGGAAAATACTATTAAAAAAATAAAACAGCGAAAAATGTATACACTCACTCTCTCATTCATTCATTACGAAATCTCCAGAAGTATGAAGCCTACAAACTTGAAATTCGGCAGGTATATTTCTCTCGGCTTCTAGGTGATAGACAGATAAAATCTAAGCAACATTTACCTCTTTCATTTTTTTCTCTGGGGCATTGTTTTTGAGATAAAAAAGTTGAAATCCTACCTACAGGAAACAGTTGTATGGAATCTGTGGAGACCATTAAAAATATTGGCATATGAGACACCAGTGGGATCCGATGAAGAGCTGGTAGCCGGAATCGCCATAGCTGCGGACCAGATTCGTAAAGAACCAGGAACTTTTGAACTTTTTACGTCAGTCTATGCGGCGACATTGTGAATCATGCATTCATGCCAGAAAGAGTGAATTAGAACACTTATTATTGATGAAAATAGGAAAGAAAATTCCACAGCCTGGGTTCGAACCAGGAACCTTCTGCTCACCGTGCAGACACGCCAACCAATTGCGCCACTGTGGACATGGAAGCATTAACGCTATTTACATGTCCTTCGGGCTGATTGGAGCAGTACCCAGTTCGTAGATTTTTATTTATTTTTTAAAAACTTTGTATTACGAAAAATTCTAATAAAAAGCAATTCATTAGAAGCATCATATACTATTTTATGTTTCTGCAAAATTTTAACACTATTTCTTTAATAACAAAAAAGTTATCGAGTTTTGGTCCGAACTTTCCTACTGCGTATAATCGTTCTGCGTATTGGAACTTTTAAAGTTTTGAGCCCAATGTTATCAATGAAGACAAAGAGATAGAGAGTGGGTCTTGAAGACATTCCTATTCTACTTTTTGAAGGTCTTTAAGAATCCGAAATCAAATTTCAGAAATTCAAAATTTTTAGTGCACAAACAAAGTCTTGGGGGCAGCAGTCCTATGGCGGCAGAGTCTGTGAGTATTTATTAAAAAATATTGTATTTTTGAAATTCTGACTTCGGATTCTTAAGCACATGAAAAATTAGAATAGGAATGTTTGTAAGACACACTCTCTAACTCTTTGACTTCATCGATAAAATTGGGTTCAAAACTTTAAAAATTCTACACTTTCAGGGCTTCTATCTCCTAAACGGTTGGATCAATTGAAAAAACACCAAGAATAAAACATTTCTTGAAAACTGTGAACAATCTGAATATAAGATTAAAAATAGGGGTAACTATTTATAATTTCTAAGACCTCCCCCCAAACTAATGAATTTCCCCCACGAAATAACTCACTATTGATTATGGACATTTTTTCGTACAATTCTTAATTTCCGAGATATTACCAGACTTTTTGACACCCTGTACATCAAACAACTTGGAATGACGTGTCATGTATGAATATAAATTAAAATTATTGATAGTCTAAATTGGTTCAAAAGAACTGGGATTTAGTGGAACCATTGTGGTTCACTGAAACTTTTTATGCTAATATGTGGCATGTAATATATCAAAACACTTCGAATGATGCGTCATGAATTTATAGATTGTAATGATAATCCAAATTGGTTCAATGCTACGTTGTTTAATGGTATCATTATGGTTCATTGGAAGTTTCAATGCTAAGATAGGATATGTTATATATCAAACAACTTGGAATGACGTTTCATAAATGAATACAACGTAAAATTAATTATAGTTGAAATTGTTTTAAAGGCACCTGGTTCAGTGGAACTATTGTGGTTCATTGGGACATTCAATTCTAAGATATGGCATGTAATATATCAAAAATCTTGGATTGATGTGTAATGATGAATACAACGTATAATTAAAGATAGTCGAATTTGGTTCGAAGGCACCTGGTTTAGTAGAACCATTGTGGTTCATTGGAACTTTCAATGCGAAGATATGGCATGCAATATATCAAACTACTTGAAATGATGTGTAACAATGAATACAACATAAAATTAATGATAGTTCAAATTTGTTCAAAGGTATGTGATTTATTGGTATCATTATGGTCCATTAGAAACTTTCAATGTTAACATAGGGCAGTTGAAATGTATGGTTTCGCGAATGGTTTAGTTTAGCCTTTCGGTACTTGATTATGTCATTTCTTAATGGTTTATTAATTCTAAACGTTTTTCATGTGATCATGTTGGCTGTGTATTAACTTTCAGATGAATCAAAATTTCTTCGAATTTTAGCTCGAGCAACGAAAAAAGCTTTCAATTTAAATAGAAAAATTTCATGTTGAAAATTCAAAAATATTTCTTATTAGCACATAGAAATTGCAACATTTCATAAAAAACAGCCCGAGCAACACCGGGTAAACAGCTAGCTAAATTTAAAAATAATAATACACTGCCTCCTGTGAGGATCGAACTCACGACCCCTGGTTTACAAGACCAGTGCTCTGCCACTGAGCTAAAGAGGCACATGTTATTTTTTTTTGTTGGCTTCGTCCAGAAGAGTTTAATCTTTTCTCCTGATGGATAAACCAAAAATGAGTTCCACAAAAGAGGCTAACTCCTGGATATTTGCTTTTGAAGTGTATATCGATAATACTTTCACATTTAATGATACTATTTCCAAAAGGTACCAAATCACCAAACTTATGTTTTGAGAAAAACAAAGAAAATTATTTCGAGTAGAATCCAATGATATATAAAATCTCAAAATAGCTGGTAATTAATACTCCATTGAGACGTTCATTCATCTTTTGGGAAGTAAAATGTAGCACTTGTAAATTGATAATTTGTTTAATTTTAAAATAAGCAGTGGTACCTTTTGGAAAGAAAAACGTGATTTGGTACTTTTTGGAATGAAAAATAATGTACGAAAGAAATACTAATGAATATTCAATTAGGCTTTTTTATTTTATTTTTAGGCTAAAATAGCCTTCGAATCCTTCTCTTTTTACGGAAGGAATCAAAACAAATTAGTTTAAATAACATGCACTCAGCTAACAAAATGAATATTTTGTATTTTTACTATAAGCATACAGTGATGATTATTCACTCTATAAAATTTCAGTATCGGAAATACCATCATTGTCACAAAGTGGCTGCATGAGGCGAAGTTGGTAAAATGGCAAGTTCTCGATACTTAGCCCCATCTGTAGGATGAACTGCGTCACATCTTTTTTCTTCTCCGCTTTGATATGGTTGCTTGGTTTCAGATTTACTTTGGGAGGCACAAGCTTGGATCCTTTTTTTAAGACCCGGTGCTCACACGAAGGCAGTAGGGAGTGATAGGGGCTAATACCAACAGAAGGTGTGTTAGGATATACAATGAGAACTCGAGCTGTGCGTATTAAGAAACCTTTTTTTGACTTCATAGACTTGTCAGCTTGGGTCTGCCAGTCGCTCAGAATCGTGTCATGATGCAGTTGGTGCACTGTTCCAACCGAGTTGAGCACGTCGTCATATTCGTCTGGGGAAAGTACTGTTGGTATTTTCTTGTTGCTATGATACTCAACAATACGTTAACAATCGAGCAATAATCAATGCTTCACCAACCCAACTCGGTATTTGCATTTTTGACCTCGCCCAATGTATGTCATGTCCTACAATGCAGAGTAAAGTTTCTGCAACAAAAGGCCATAAAAAAATTACTTTGGCTATGGTCATGGATGAAGAAATACAGGATGGGAAACTCCATTGTTTAAAGCGTGATTTTTTTTTCACTGGCACTCTCTAGCCACTTGCGTGGGCATTACTCTCTGTCCAGCAGACAACTTTACTTTTCCTAATTGGCCTCGATGGCTCAGTGGTTGCGTGATCTCCTCTGATCAACACCTCTTAGACAGAAGGCCTGATAACGGAAACGTCATACATTGTTACATCATCATTAGTCGATCAAATTTAGGGCTTATTATTCTAAGATATGGCATGTAATATATCAAAAATCTTGGATTGATGTGTAATGATGAATACAACGTAAAATTAAAGATAGTCGAATTTGGTTCGAAGGCACCTGGTTTAGTAGAACCATTTGGGTTCATTGGAACTTTCAAAGCTAAGATATGGCATGCAATATATCAAATAACTTTTTATGATGTGTCATGAATGAATAAAACTTAAAGTTATCGTTAGTGAAAATAGGATTAAAGGCACCTGGTTTAGTAAAACCATTGTGGTTCATTGGAACTTTCAATGCTAAGATATGGCATGCAATATATCAAACAACTTGGAATGATGTGTAACAATGAATACAACATAAAATTGATGATAGTTCAAATTTGTTCAAAGGTACGTGGTTTAATGGTATCATTATGGTCCATTAGAAACTTTCAATGTTAACATAGGGCATTTGAAAAGTATGGTTTCGCGAATGGTTTAGTTTAGCCTTTCGGTACTTGATTACGTCATTTCTTAATGGTATATTAATTCTAAACGTTTTTCATGTGCTCATGTTGGCTGTGTTAACTTTCAGATTAGTCAAAATTTCTTCGAATTTGAGCTCGAGCAACGAAAAAAGCTGTCAATATTTCTTTTAAAAAGACCCCAATGCATAGCGTCTCCAAATACGGCCCTTTAGTAGAACCTAAAACATGTATTTTTTCTATATAAATTCTGAGCTTTTTACATGTGTTCCTTTGCTGAATATTCACACATAGAAATTGCAACATTTCATAAAAAACAGCCCGAGCAACGCCGGGTAAACAGCTAGTATTACATAAGAAAATATAAAAAATGAAAAAAAAATTTTCTGTGTAAAAAAAAGAAAATTTAATGCCTAAAACAGTTGCATTACAGGAGAGCTCCACTAATGCTGTCAATATTGAATGATGAAGAGTTACTTCCTTAGTAGCCCAGTGGTACGATTGAATAGCTTGACAAAAATTGATGGCATTCACGGAAAAACAGATGAAAATTTTTTTTCAAATTCTGATCTGTTTTTTTAAAATTGCTGAAATCGATTGAAAACATTAAAAAATATTCATTTTTTTTTATTAAAATTTTATTTTTTTACACAATTTTTTTTTTCTCATTCTTTGATGTTTTGTAATGAAATATATACGTTTTATTTGCTATGTTTAAATTTTCAAAGAGATTTCATAAAATTAGCTTAAAAAATATACCCAAACAAAAAGTACCAAAAACATGTATTTGCTTATAACTTTTTAACAAATGCAAATTTTTCAAAATTATTTAGGGAATTTTTAATACTCCATTATACTCCATTATACTCAAATTATAATGAAAGTTTTAAATTTCACGACATGTTTGTTTTTGAGGAAATCTTCAGGAATTCCTGAGGAATTCTTACCCATCTACTATAGTGTAGCCAAGGTTTTACCACCTTAATAATGTTCAAAATATTAAATATCTTATTTGTACTACTTTTAAAAAAAACAACAAAAAATTTTTGTCTCACTGTGCTCCGCCCTCAACTGTTTAGTATCTAATGAAGCCCTTTACAACGGCACCCGACATGCCCTATAAAACACGCTCAACGAATATTTCAATTAAATTTGAAAAAAAAATCCATTAACATGCACTGGTGTATATAAATTAAGGCATTTGCAGGATGGGGTCCTTCTGCACATCCGATCAGGACCAAATTCATATGGATGTTTTCTTGGTCAGGTAAACACAAAGGTGGCAGCACCGCTGCAGATGAAACAACATAAAAACTGCTTAGACACCCCTGACACAAAAATTTGTAGCAACCCCCCTCTAGTTTTCTAAACTGTATGCAAAGTTTAGTCTGCTGGATTTATCTTTTACACTCCCAGAAACACACGCAGCACAACCTGCTTGCATGAATAATGGTTGGGGATGTCATCCCATGCGTAGACCAATGATGTCCACAGGTCCTGCAGGGTTCGCAGAGGTGGTATTCGTGCTGCAACACGTCTTCCAAGAGCGTCCCATGCGTGTTCGATGGGATTTAGGTCCATGGTCGGTGTTGGCCCATCCATACATAGGATATTCCTCATGTTCCTGGTAGTCATTCACTATGCAGCCCGATGCGGACGAGGATTATCATCCATGAACAGGAAATCTGGACCTACCACACACCTGGAAGGACGAACGTGCTGTTGCCGGACGTTATCCTCGTATACTTGGCTAGTTATGGCCCCTCTGTCGAAGACTTGTAGCAGTGTACAAGACCCACCATGATGCCCGGCCACACCATCACACTGCCACCACCATAACAGTCATGTTCAATGATTTAGCGGTGCTGGGTCGTGTCCCACGTTCTCTTCAGATGTGAACACGTCGAGAATCAGAGTCCAGACTGTACTGGGACTCATCCGAGAACATGACCTGACCCCACTGTCCTTGTGTCCATATTGCAAGTCCGGTGCACCAAGCCAACCATTCACTATGGTGTCCCTGGGTCAATGGGACACACCTCATCTATCACCGAGCATGCAGGCCAATTACGTGGAGCCCCCTGTATACCATTTGCTTTGTAGCAGTCTTGTCTGTGTGTGGTGACCGTTAGACGAACCTGACTAAAGTGTTTGCGGGTGTTTCCATCCTGTCGGAACCGTATCCACAGTCTCGAAATGACGCTAGTTAACAGGTTCAGCTCCCAAGACTCTTCAAATTGGGACTGGCCTGCTTCCAGTCCTTCAATTATTTGTCCTCTCATTTCACACTCTAAATGGACACGATGAGCCATTAGCAACAATTATATAATGCTCAACTGCCAAACTCTCTAGTTTGTCGGGAATTTGGTTTAATATTGATTGCAAGATTTATACCATACAGAGAAACACAAAAAGTTGTTTGCTGAGTTAATTGAAAGTGTGAAAAATATGAATTGATTAAGGTATCCATCAACATTTCTAAAATTCTCATCATATTGATGATAGAGTGTTCGTATAAATAAAATTCATTGAAAAAATTTCGGTTATATCAATTTTTCAGGCATTTTTGTGGACCCCTTCAAGTCGATTGCACGTGCTCTAACAGAGACCTTAAAGAATACCAAGATGTCATGTAACAATCGATTTGTAGTGATGAGTCAACAATGAATAAAATGTTACTTCTTCATCTTTTAAGCATTCTTGACGTGAGAACGTGCATGCGATATATCACCTTGTCAAGGCTCAATTACTCATGATACATTGGGCGAGGTCAAAAATGCAAACACCCAGTTGAGTTGGTGTAACAGTGATTATTGCTCGATTGTTAACGTATTGTTGACTGTCGTAGCAACAATGATTTTCTTCACTAACTCAACTCAATAGTAGCATTTTTGACCTTGCCCATTGATAAAGTACTTCTGCGTCACGATTAAAGCTAGATTGTTTACAAGATTTTTTTTGGATAGTTAAATTTTCAAATTTCAAAAATCTCAATTATTAACACTTAAGCAAAAACCTGAAATTTCATTATATAACTCCATGAGACTTTCCAATTTTTTTCTGATTTGCACTTAAACATCAATAAAATCTTACTTCAAGCAGGTTTATTGAGTTTGGAAGTAACCAAAGATTATTTTTTTTGTTTGTAGGAAGAGGGGGGGGGGTTAACTTATATGGTGTGACGTCTTAAAAGGGGAGGGGGTATGAAAAATGTGACACAATGTGACATGGGGGACGGGGACGGGGAGGGGGTTTGAAAACTCCAAAAACAGCGTGGCATATTTCTTGAAAGACCCCTATTGAAGAAATCCAAACACTCAAGACCCTTTTTGCTCTAAGAACCAGCACCTTGGGCATGCCAAATTCCAAAATGACACCCAAAATCAAAATTTAAAATTAACATTCAGCACACCGTAATTCATTAAAACTGCACTCAACGGGGGTGGACCCAATTAAAACACCACTGAAATCAAATTAGGGAGAAGCTATCCCTGGACATTCCATTCGCGACCAAAATGCGGTTATTCTAAGACTAGAAAGCCTGTAAGTAAAACTCTATTCTAGACTATAGTGCCTTTATAACCATTCTAGACCATATCTCAATACCACCTGGTAACAAAATCGAACCCAAAACAAAATGGCGATCTAATTCAAAATTAAAATTCATACTGAATAATTAAAAACGTCCACAGCCAAATTAATCGAGCAGGAACAAAATAATAATTAAGAACAACCACACGCAAAAGCATTGCCTTTAATGACGATCTCACCCAAAGGAGGTGGACCCTGACACGTGACATCAGACCCCCCTCAGAAACCTCCCCCTCCAGGTCACGTGGCCTGAATTCGAGGAAATGTCCTCCTCTCCATCTCGAACAATAGAGGAATTCTAGGAAACTGGTGGGGGTGTAGATGCGTGTCAAGTGATCGAAATACAGCTCCCATGTTTGATTGAAAAACAATAGCCTTTTGTACCCGCTTCTTAGAGAACTCTCCTACTTTTGTTATTGCTCGCTTTTTATTTTGTCAATTTTTGGCGTCTTTGTTTCTTGATTGGAAATCGTCAATTTATTTTACGTTTGCATTTTGTGGATGAATTCTTCGATTTGTCAGGGTACTTACCTACTTCAGTCTACTTTCCCTGATATTTGTTGAGGCCGTTTGAGTTTTGTAGAAAGTGCTGGGTTCGCCACCCGTGTACTTGTATTGTCAATTGTGACGCCTTTCTGTATTATGATTGAATAAAATCAAATCTTGATTAAAATTAATGTTGCAAAAGTAGAACTTATCTCCTTTATCTAAAATCTGTATAACTCATTCGCATTTTTATGTTTTACAGACCGCCCAATAAAATTTGAAAGAGCTTCGAGTAAACTTAGAATCGACTTAAGACTCCCAGAAAATCCGGAATTGGTTGCATCCATATTTGTAAGTTGAAAAAAGTATTTTTTAAACACCGGATAATCATTAATAATTTTTAATAGCTGTTTTTTTGGGTTTTTTTTTTTTTTTTTTTACAAATAATCCGTAATTTTAAATTATTCAGGGCAGATTTAATTAGTGCCTTCACCGAATAATTATGGAAAGAAATAGCAGAGATCGTATGAGTAAAATCAGAAACAAATTTTATTCAAAAGGCATCCAAAACAAAGTAAATAGAGTGAATGTCAAAATATTTCATAATAATTTAACAAGAAGTTAATCCTCCCGAGGAAGGTATAGGAGAGTAGTGGAAGCTCAAACTTCATAGTAATGTTGATCTTGCTTAGAGGAATCTGCATACCGAATTTCACTCCTTCATATGCATAAATACGCGTAGACGTTTTGGTCGTCTCTAATTTCCGCCCCCGAAACTCCAACTCCAGTGGGCCAATCAAAACCAAACTAAATAGTGAAGGTGCACATGCCCATAGTAAGCTACATTTTCGAATTTCAACCTTCTACCTCAAAATATGCGGAAATTATGAAGGGGACGGACGGACAGACAGACGGACATTGTGAAAACAATAAGTAGCTCCATTCTTCCGCTACTTAATAGAATGAATTAAATACTTGTTGAACAATTTAACTTGTCTTGGGTTGGTTAATATAAAAATCCTTAATAAAGAGTTCTTTTTTCCCTAAGGACGATTTTCCTGATTGCTTACTCAATGGGTTGGCTGAACACAGTAGTGAACTTGGACTCAATTTTCGGCTTCAAATGTTTGATGTATTGCTTGATGAGCAAGTGTTACATATAAATGTGAAAATAATAAATATAATACAGTAGAAACTTGGTTAATTACTAACTCGGTTAATACGAAGATTTGTTAATACGAAAGATTTTCGTGTTCCGACCCCAAATGACAATTTTTCTTATTAAATTCCCCTAATATTACGAACGGTTTTTATTTGCAAATTCGGATAGTCCAAAAAAGTGTACGCAAAATTCACCCGAAAAACACCTAAAAAACGAATGCTTTCAATATTTGGAACAATTTTAATCATAAAAGAATAGCTCAAGATGGGTCCGTGAGGTTTTAATCATACGCCTTACCTCAGATGTTAAATTATTGATGAAAAATAGGTAAGAAAAATGCACAGCCTGGATTCGAATCAGGAACCTCGGCTTACGCCACGCCAGGAAATACTTATAGAGCTTTACTTTCTTGTTTTTCATCAATTTTGATCCCCCATTGATAAAATCCAAAAACAACGTCATGCATGGCGTTCATTTCTTATCTGTCGGTGAGATTTGGGTGAACGTTTCTTATCGTTTTTTATTTGTGGGTGAACTTTGTTGACACTGATAGCGAATTAATAACGGCGGAGCCTTTTGTCAAGTGTTAAAAAACTGAGTAAAATTTATTACTCTATACTGCAATAGGCTACTACTGTACAATCAAATAATGTATTTTATCAGAAAGAAAGGCGTACATGTTTCCATTTTTTTCTCTTCCTGATTAATACGAAACTCTGCTATTACGAAAAATTTCCTGTCCCCTGATAATCCGATTCGTAATATTTGAGTTATGTTGTATTCAGAAACAGAAACCTTTCAAGCAATTTAAGCAATGATTACAGCAAAATAAGAATATGAAAACACTGGAATAAAATTAACAAATTTCAAATAATCAAATTAATAATTCATTAAACAGTTTGGTTTCATCTTGTATAAATTGAGTTGTTTACTCGTAACAAAGTCAAATATGAAGCGAGCGGATTTTGCATTGGTTTGTTCATCGAGAATAATTTTCAGCAATGCGATGCTATTCAAATGAACTGTTAAAAGGAGTAGTTAGCACTGTTGTGATGATGTCTTTTCTATTCGGAATTAAACTGTTATTTTTTCAACAAATTTATATCCAACCGATCCTATCTTTATTTAAACGTGCCACTCTTCCAGTTTCGCACAGCACATCCTTGATATCTCTCATAAACCCACGCCGAATAAATGCCAAATCTTACGTTTCGTCAATGAGCCGAAAATGCTTACTTTCCGTGAATCTCTCGAAATTTCCAGAATGCTATCAAAAACCCAGGACCATGAAGATAAACTGGCCTCACAACGACATCGTACCGTCTGTTAAAACGTATTTAAAATCCCAGAATAAAGAACAGAAAATATTCTTATTTTTTCCATAACTGCCGTGGACAGCCTACACCAGATTAGTGAGGACAAGAATTTTAAGGCTATGTACGAGGCGTATTAACATGAAAACTTTACTAATGGTTCCATTATCCTTGTATTATTTTTCTACCTAATTATCATTTCATTGCAAACGCTTTTGATATCGTGAAACAAGTTTCTTCAAACCCTCCTCATTTAATTCTAGCGGCTGAGATTTCAATTAGTTTTTGCACTCAGATTTTCAACTCTTCTACATTAACTAGAAAGATAAACTCGAAGGATGTAGCAATGGAGGAGTTCTGTGGAATAAGGGCTTGTATAGTAAAAGTTGATTTTGAGAAAATGGAAGAACAAAACCTTAGTAACCACAGGATACAACTATCAGATGCTCAAACAATGAAGGTGCTGCACCTTAGAGTTAACCAATTGAGCTGAAACATGGGGTACACCCTAGAGAACGATATGGCGGTTAATTTAAAACGTTCTGGGGATAACGGGCCCATAGTAAAATAGGCCTTTTCCCCCATGCCTTCTCAATTTCTATGCTGTTGCTTGAGAAGGTATTGAGCCTGAAAGAAATCGAGTGTCATGGGAAAAAAATTATGGCCTTCTAGAATTACAGGGATACACAAAAAAAGATAACTACAGGGATATATAAAAAGAGGACATTCAAAGTGTGCACAATATGGTTAAAATATAAATCCATATGTTGAAATTTCACAAGTAAATGTTACGGAATGGATTGCAATCAAATGAAGTCAGATGCTGAAATTATAAATAAGAATTATACAGAATGATAATGGTGACAATAAAGAACTCGAGAAAAAAATAAAACAAGAAAAGGTAACTGAAAATTTTAACATGTGTACAGAATGTGAGTAACCTTATGGGCCTGTACCTGACAGAGAGCAGGATTTAGACTAAACTTTGGTAATGATTAATGGTAATGATAATGATAATGGATTCCTTCTAGTCATGAGGAAAGTAACCAGGATTCCAGCAATCGTTCATGATCCTAGTAATCATGGAGATGACATTAGGAGGTATGTTCTTGAGAACACTGTTGGTGAAATAATGGAGAACATTAGGATCTACTAGGATATTTTCAGACACTTGATAATATCAGAAACCTCATCGGCATTAACAGCATTGAGAAGGGTAGAAACTCGATGAATGAGCCAATAACCAACATTACCACTTGATTAGACGGGTATTGCAAACACTTTTCAGGCAGACCTCGCTGTGCATAGTGAACTGGATCTTCAGAGAGTCTACGATCAATTGTGCTTTTTAACGAAACCCAGAAATTCGTTTTAAAAAATACAGTATGCGACAAAATATACAGTACAGAAATAAAAAGACGAACAATTCATATTTCAGTAGGGCAAAATGACATATTCAGGCAAAATGACATATCAGGTTGTTGCAAAAGTTTCTTCCGGTTCTAGAACCCGTGCCCAAGAAGGGCTCACTTTCCGAGGGGGGTGTTCATATGTTTTCAAACAAATTATTGCATTCGATTCCTGAATATCTTTGCTATATTAATTCCAAGAATCAACTTTCTGACTTTACATCTGTGAGTGCCATCAACGGTCTGAAATGGACCTTCCACGCAAGCATATTCGAGCAATAATCTTCTACGAGTATATTCTGAAAAGATCAGTGCTGCGCAATGTCACCGAAACATTTGCCAACATTTAGGTGATGGCACTGTTAGTTTACGTACAATAAAAGAATGGTATCGCCAGTTCAGACGCGGAGATAGCACTCTTCAAGATGCACCTCTCTGGTCGGCCAATCATGATTTCAGATGGTGATCTACGCCAAGCAATTGATGAAGATCACAATGTAACAACGGGGGAACTCGCAGAACAGTTCAAGGTTCACTTTTCAATCATTGCCCGGCATCTGCATGAGCTGAATCTGTCATTCAAGTTCAATCGTTTTTGTGTTGGAATAAAAATCCGGAAAAAACTTTTGCAACAACCTGATATTATGTATTTCTATATTTCATCGTTAGGTAGGATCCAAGTTTAACGTTTTATCTTTTAAGATTCGGTTTCGTATGTTTCTCATTTAAAAAGGAAGGAGATCGACCACGTGGTTAGTCGTTATAGCCAAACTGGTCATTACGTTGGTAAGTACAGTTTCAGTCTCGTGCAGATTGGTTATAGAATCTGTTTAATGTCAAAGATGATATATGAAATATGTGTATCAGACTATTTAGTAATAAATGGGTAGTGCAATGACTACATACATTCTCCTATACATTTACGGGTATAGCCGCAAATGACTAAAGAAACGTTTATGGTGCCGTGGGCAAAACGACACACTTGCTGATGCATGACAAAATCAAAGCCAGATTGGACAAAACACAACCATCAGGCCGAAAAAACAGGGTGTACAAAAGGAACAGAACACACTCAAAAGGGAAAAACTCTGGTGATGTGCCATGCATCTACTGTAATGAACTGTACTCATGTTTGCGATCACGGGAACGCTGGATTCAATGTCAGAAATGTAAAAACTGGAGCCACGAAGAATGTGTTGCGGTTGACAAATATTCTGTTCAATTTATCTGTGATGTTTGTACTAAACAGTTCATTAAACATATCAGTTGCGTTTTTTTAAAGCGCCTATTACAGTGGCGGATCTAGAACTTGCGCAAGGGGGAGGCCAAGGGGAGGGGTAATCAGGTGGTTAGGCTAATAAGTTATAAGTTATTTCAAATAACCCCCCCCCCCCTCCCCAGGGAAGTGAGGTCCTGAGGTCTTTCCTATACTGAGGTTTGTAAATGTAAATTTGTAAAATTATTGCAGTATTAAAAATCTTTATAATTTTTATAACTGGTTTAAGTTTAGGACCAATGGGGGTGGCTATAGCCCCTGTAGCCACCCCCTTAAATCCGCCACTACTATTATTTTCCATAATGTTCTTTAAACTTGACCGACTTGCTTGTCATAATGCCCTAGCGTTAAGGGTAAAATGATACATAACATGAATTTCTTTTTAAATTTTTTGGGGCCTAATTTAAAAGCTGAATACTTGATAATTTTTTATTAGTGGGAATAGTGACAACTAAGACTTTGATTATTTTTAATTGCTTAAAACAACAATAAATTTCCAGTTAAAAAAATTCCTTAGCTATGTCATTTTGGGCTAGTTTCCCCTACTGTATATCTTAGCGCATACTATAAATAAAGTAAATTTCCAGTAAGTAACATATTACGCACTCTATTTATTTCCAATGCCCAACTAATCTAAGCTTCCGAGATAACGATCTTATTTAATATAGGTAATTTGGAACAACCCTTTAGATGAGCCAAGCATGAGAGATACCATCTTACTGTCTTTGGCTACCCGAAGTAGCATGCCATTGATTTACATCCAGGTAAAGTATGATTTTTATTTGGATAGTAATCTTAAAGCCCGTTTTAAGTAAATATTACAACCAGTTTTTCCTTTCGTTTTTCAATCTTTATATACATTTACCTGACAGAGGTATCCGGATACCTCTTTTCACGTACCCTATATGAAAATTAAGCAGTCAGTAACAAGATGGACCATCCTTTGCTGCAGTGAGTGCTGTAACACGACGAGGAAGGCTATCGGCAAGATTTTTACACACTTTTGCACTCAGTCTTTGAACAATCGAATAAATGATGACGAGTAGTAGCTGGTGGCTTGTGCATCCATATATGGCACTCCAGTACATCCCACATCAATTCAATCGGGTTTAAATCCGAACTCTGGGCAGGCCATGGCAACAGCTTGATATCAGCAACGGTGAACCACGTCTTTGTTGAAAGAGCTGTATGTCATGGAGCATTGTCTTGCTGGAAGAAGCAGTCTGGTAGATTGCCAAAAAATTCTGCCTTTTTTCCAGGAAGTGATTTTCCATCATCTCTTGATACCTTGGGCATTGTACCAGTCGCCATGTCAACACCAGTTATGAGGAGTCTGCTGCACTGAATGTGGATACACCATGATCGCAAGACTAAAATCCGTCACTGCGGCCACAAATTACTCTTGATCATATTTCTCTTTTAGTCGCCTCCAGACCCACACAAGACCATCAGATTGCTGGAGCGCGAAGCAGCTTTCATTACTCCACATAACCTTTGCCCAATCATTACTAGTCCAACATCGAAGAAACCCACGTCCATATCATGAAAGACGTTGCACTGTGCAAACTGATGGGACAAGAGCTACGTTCAATGAACAGGTATCTGGATCCTCCGTAAAAGCAGCAACAATGTACTGAAGTGTGCTTTTGCGATTCTTCAGCACTACCCACGAAAGACCAAGTTGGTCTCTCTTTGACATGATTTTAGGTCGTCCGGAACGTTTTCCTATCGTTATTGCACTTTCTGTTCGTACTTTTGGACAAGATCGAGAATGCCCGGTCAAACAATGATTTCGCAAACTGACTTTCCACTATTACGGCACCCTATGATAACTCTATGAAAGTCGGACATTGCATGCTGACTAAAGGAGTCAATGCCCACTTTTAACCCTCGTTTGCATCTCTAACGCATATTCTCTCTTTTTGGCCCACTTTTTATCTTTTACTTTTTAATTCCTTTTATCCCCCAGTTTTCATGTCCACTTTATCCCCTATTTTTATCCACTTTAAAGGGTCAATTTCCTTAAATGTGGGGAGTAAAAATTGAAAGTTAAAATGCAGGTAATAATTGGAGATAAAAGTGATAAAGTGGAAGTAAAAAGTAGAAGATAAATAATGGGAATATGCTCACAGGTAATAATAATAATTATAAACTGGAGATTGTTTCCAAACACAGGTAATAATTTTTCAATTGAAAAATGGAAGGAAAAATTCTGCGACCTGGATTCGAACCAGGAACCTCGACTATCATGGCCGACGCCTCTACCAATTGGGCTATCGCAGACACCCAAACAGCCAACTTGTCACAAGGTGTCTTAAAGACAACCAAGTTATCATGGTTGAAAGCCCAATGGGAGGCGGGCTCCTGGCTCTCAGATCGAAAAATTAATAGGAATATGCGTTGGGGATAAAAATGAGGATTACAAATGGAAATAAAAGTGAGGGTAAAAAAACGGGGGATAAAAAGAGGGGCTTAAAAAGTTGAGGACATGTTGATGGTGAGAAATGATTTCCAGTTTCTTGGTTTCCTTGGAATAAATTATTGAGGATAAGTAGGAGTGGAGTTAAGAAATGAGGTGAGAAATGGTTTTTTAAAATCACTTTCTTAATCTCCCATATTTTAACAGAATTTTAACTTGTCCAAGTGATTGGAAATTCCACAAACTGCTTTTTAGGGTTTTAGCATCATCTAAAACCCTATTAACGACGGTACAGATGTATGTAACGTGTATGTCACACGCCATAACTTTTGAAAGGATTGACCTAGAGGCTTGAAATTTTCTACACACGTAGGCCCTACGCAAAGGACGGTACGAAATATATAGCGAAACCTCTAGGTTGGGCCAAATCATGTGTTTTTCTGGTTTCTCCAACTGATTTCCTTTCATGTCTATGGAATTTTGATTGCGTTTGAGCAATTTGTGACGTCAGAGTTTGACTGTTTGACGTCAGAATTTAAAGCACTCTATTTGAAGTATAGCGAATCCTCCCGCTACTGCTCGTAACATTTTGATGCCATAACTTTTGAAAGGATTGACCTAGAGGCTTGAAATTTTGTACACACGTAGGCCCTATATAAAGGACGGTGCGAAAAATATAGCGAATCCTCTTGGGTGGCCCGGGGCTCCTCAGGGGCCACTTGTATGAATTTCATGGTTCCTTTTTTATCTTTTGAACAAAGAGGGCAAAAATCCTGAAATTTCGTAAATTTATAGTGCGGTTCTAAAAAAAAATGAAACCAATATACAAGAAAAGTGATATAAGCCTCTAGGGTCCCATCGGAGATCCCGAGGCCCCAAATACAATTGAAGCTATAACATTTGAACGGAACGACCTAGGAACCTGTAATTTTGTATATTTATTTAGTGTGGTACTAAAAAAATATAGCAAATATAAAAGGAATGTGATGTAGGCCTATGGAGCCCACTAGAAGACCCCGAGGCCTCAAATACAAATCAAGTTATAACTTTTGAACGGAAAGGTCTAGAAAACAGAAATTTTGTATATTTTCAGTTTGGTACTAAAAATACAGGGTGATTTACATCGAATGTAAAATACTTAAAGGGGGTATTATAGAGGTTAAGATAAACACAAAACGTCCTATAAACATAGGTTCAAATATGAACGGTAACTGAGATATGAACAGAAATAAAAATGCCGCCACCAAGATCAACAAGTTAATAACTCAGGTTCTGTAAAGCCTAGATTAATGCAATTTAGGGGAATAACAAGGTACATAAGACTGTGTATACCGTTAAAATTTGATTGAATTCCAACGAGAAGTTTCCGAGTTACACAGTCAAAATTGTGACAAGTGCTAGTTATACTCACAAGTGAACACGTACGTATTATGATGTTGAATGAGTAACTTGGAAACTTCTTGTTAGAATTAGATCAAATTTTAAAGGTATACACAGTCTTATGTACTCTGTTATTCCTCCAAATTTCATTAATCTAGGCTTTACAGAATCTGAGTTATTAACTT
>JAHWFO010081720.1:526856-601651 GCA_023313115.1 Rhysida immarginata | reverse complement strand
CACCCACAGACAGACCCACAAACATCCTTCTTTATATATATAGAAGAAGATAGACTCCGAAGTAATTGTTGTAACTTGAAGCAAATTGGGAAGCTCCATGCCCAGAACTGTCATGGCCGAAAGTGAGTGAAGATGATGCATAACACATGGCTAAACATGAGAGTAGCTGATCAATAATTCTTTCACATGCCAATCACGGAGTGATAGGTTTATCTTTTCGTTTACTTTGTATTTGAAGTATTTTATTATATATATATTTTTCGATCATGGTTTCAATTTCAATTTCGTTTCGTTCGTCTTTCAGTTAGGTATTTTCATTTTATTTACGTATTTTTGATTTATGCTTGTGGAAAATGATTCCTGATCGTTTTTCGTGTCTGTTTGAGAACAACTTTGAGGAATGGTTTTGAATTAATTATTCCTGGGGCCCAAAATCTTCAAAATCTTCAAAAGCCAGATAGCTAATTACTCCACAGCTCACTCCTGCCCAGAACTGTCATGGCTCAATTTGCTTTACTTTTTGTCGCTGTTAACAATAGGATTCGGAGTCTATCTTTAATATACATCATTGAGACAGACAGATCAAGCAAAAGATTATTTTTCCCTTTTCCTTTTGGGCCACCCTGACACTCGGCACATGTAAACTTTACCCTGAACCTAACGAACATCTCGTGAAAATATGAGCTCAATAGGAATAAGTGGTTCAAAAGTTTTACCCTGAATTTTTATATAGACCTTTCCCTGGAATCCGAAACTGGATTAACTGCGCAGAAGCAGGACAGCAAAAATTCCGTTTCCTGCCTTGAAATGTGCAAACACTACTACACATCAGGAGAAAAACGGAAGTTTTTTTGCTGTCCTGCTTCTGCGGAGTTACTCCAGTTTCGGTTTCAAGGGAGAGGTCTGTATAAAAAAAAATAAACAAAACCTAGCGCCATCTCTTGAGTAAACAAACAAACATAAGCCAAGATATATGATTTTTACCCCTCTCCCCCCCTCACTTTGAGGGCATCTAAACCTTACTCCGGACCTAACGAATATATGTTGCGAATATGAGCTCAATCGGAGAAGTGGTTCAAAAGTTTTTAGAACATTTACAGACGCACCCTGAGCCTGAATTTTTATATATAAAGAAAGATAAACTAACCAGACTGGGTTTAAAATGCATGAAAACTCAAAAAGTTTTAACCTTCCCGCAATTGGAGGCTGTGTTGGCGCTAGTGTCATGGAATAAGAAAAGTTTTATTATTCCATGCTAGTGTCGCGATAAAAGTAAAGATGGCGGCTGTGAATGAAAAGGCATATTGGGTCTTGGAGTTTAGTCCAGCGGGCATTTCGTACGCAATTTCATAAAGATTGCCCTACTGACAAAAGCATCCGTAAGTGATATGATCAATTTCTGGAAACTGGATGTCATTGTAAACGCAAAAGCACGGGAAGGCCACGTATAAGTGAAGAAAAGGTGGAAGCAATAAGGGCTACGTACACCCTTAGAAACAAACAACTGTGTGGCGTATGTTGAGGAGACGATTGAAAATGAAACCATAAAAGAGGTTTCAAATGGTTCAAGCTCTACGTCCATGCTGAAAGGAGTTTGGGATGAGATTGACTATCGTCTTGACATTGTCCGGGTGATTCGAGGGAGTCACATAGAACATTTGTAATGCTAGAATCAATAAATATTTGAGTTTTCCTATATTTTAAACCTGGTCTGGTTAGTTTATGTTATAAAATAAATGCATAGTAAAATTTTGAAATGCCGCACATCATTTTGAATCACCCTGTATAAGAGTAATTCGAAAATGGTCGAATTTGATTCAGTGGTACATGTTCTAACGATACCACTATATCAGCTGCACTATACTACTTTTACTAGTCTGTTGCTTACAAAATTTAAATGAGTAAATAAAATAAATTATGGTACCATTAAAGATTTTCAATGCTAACATATGGCATGTAAAGTATCAAACAATTCGAAATGCCGTTCATGAATGAATATGTAAGAGTAATTAATAAGTTCGAAGATGGTCGAGTTTGATTCAGTGGAACCTGTTTTAATGTTTTTAAAAATGATTCAAAAATTTTGGAAATGTTTCAAATGGTTTATGTCATTCCGTAATGGTTTATTGACATCGGTCCTCTTCTCACTCCTTACAGGTGGCGATATTCCTTCAGGCGGTATTGCTATTGCTGGCGTTCCAATAAAACAACTTGACTAACAGCGCATGATCTTTTTTCTCAACTGCCATGCCATTCCTCACCACTTGTAAAATGCCACATTTTCGCCTGGTGGCGAAAATTAGAACTAATTTTTCCCCAGCGTCAATCGCCTTTGCAATATCTCATTAGCATACTACTAACAAGGGGAGCACACGAATCTGTACCTCACAGATTCACACCAAATTGAAATATGTGCTGTAATTCAATTTTAAAGCTACTAATGATGCTTGCAAAATAAAAAATGGCGAAATTTTATTTCTTTCAAAATAAACCGTGATAACGAAAACAGTTTGAGCGAATATAGCCATACAAAGACTCCATTGTTACCCCTTAGTTAAAGCAGTGTGTTTATTCATGCGCTTGACGAAGTTCTTTCCTCCACCACTCAACAATAAGTACGAGTCCACATGAAAGCACCGGAACTATTTTCTACGAAGTTATTGCAGACGACTCTCAAATTTCTAAACAAAGTTATTTTTTAAAAAAAACTTAAAAATAGATTATTAAAATTAGCTGATTGCCATCCAGTAAAAAAAAATCTGTATAATAATTAATAATAATTTCCTTAATTTATTATTTCATTCTATTAATTATTTCGGTAATCTGCGTAAATTTTTCTGACGTCATGTGTTCGCGAGCGATACACGGGCAAGACTGTGGAATGATCTAATGGGGCCAGAGGCCGAGAATACGTTGCTTGATGAGGGGGTGTGTATAGGGGTGCTTTATAATTTGAAATAAAATAAATATTCACGGATGCCTACCTCATCTTATAAATTATTTCGAGAAGAATAATTGTACAAAAAAATTAAGGTTTTGTGCTTTATAACACTGCTGTAACTGCAATTCTTTGGCGACCGCCATTAACGATTTTGCTTCCAGCTTTCCACCACGTTTTCTTTTTTGTCCTCACTTCCGCTACCGCCACAGCGCAACGCCATCGCTTCCAAAGTATGCTTGCGCGCAAACAAAACGTTCTCCAGTACAGGTTCGTGTGGTTCCCTTGTATCAATATCATGCGTTTGTTACCGCAACTAGTGTCACTTTACAATTGTAACTATCTGGTATACATCGATTTTCACTATACACTTTACAATTTTTCAATTTAAAATATATTCTTTTCAATAAGTTTAAAATATTTTCTTTTCATAGGTTGCCTTTTTTACCAAAAAGTATTCATCTTCCGCCGTGCAAAATAGGTGAAACTATCCTTGATGACTTCAGCGAAATGAACAGGATTCATCTAAGAACCGAAGGTAAAGCTCACTGTTCATGCAAACGAAGCTGCAGGAAAATATTTTGGGATTACTTTTTCGAAGACATTTCATTTGATGGCAACAAAACCACTTGCAGCTTCTATTATAACGAAGACAACATCCATTATTATGAAGAGAGCTACGCCTACACATTCATTGGACTGATTTGCGACATTGGAGGAAACCTTGGATTATACTCTGGATTGTCAGTTCTCTCCATCTTCCAATTCTATCATAATATCTGGATATGGGTAAAACGAAAATATGGCATCAAGAAAATGTCGAGAGATCCCCTTTATCCGATTATAAATAAACAACTTTTAGAATTTATACGCGAACGAGATGCTGGGAAACAGATCGACATACCAGGCTTTGAAATTATTGTTAATAAAGGGGAACATTTGGCTAAAAGGCTCCTTTGGACAATCATTATAATTCTTTCTGTTTGTGGTTTCTTCTTTCTATTATACAACCGTACGGTTTATTATTTTTCGAACCCTGTTGCTGTAACTATTTCAGTGGAAGAAAATAATACCATACATTTTCCTAGTTTCTTATTATGCGCGGAACCACAGAAATTGTTATTATCGAAAAAACAATATTCCAAAAAAAGGGGAGTGGATCAATGCAAAGTGGACATGCTTGATCTCTTGGAGAATTTTGATATGACACAACTCTGGAAGAGAAGTGACATTAAAGCCGATATCCTTGCTGCGGTAGATTTTGGAGTAGTAAGTACGATAATGGAAATTCGCCCTACATTCATTCACACCTTATACACATAAGTTTTATCGATAAAGTATTCGATGGGGGGGGGGGGGTTGAGAAGGAATACTCCAAATAAAAAATAATGAATGCTGCATAAAGAAATGAATAACTAACGTTAATTAATATGAAAATAATATATTCACAACGGTCACAGTACTAGAAATATTTTTCATGTTTATTTAGTATAAAACATATGCATATAGGCCGATCTCATTGTTCTTTGTATTGTTTGAATACGATGCAATTCAGTGTGTGTCAGTAATGTAGGTCAGGATGGGAAATATACACGATTGGTGCATATACAGGGTGATTCAGAAAGGTAGGTCAAGAATGAAATACCATGTACAGTTTGTAGCGGGGAACAAAATTTTTCCTATAAACATGGGTCCGGAAATGCATCTTTACTGAGATAATGCAACTTGTACGAGGTAGGAATGACATTACAGTAGGTGTTCAAAATGCCGACCCTGAGCCTAGATGCAGGTGTTTAGTCTGCGGACGAGATTCTCGCGAACTCTGGTGACAGGCCCGCCGCCAGAAATGTTTGGGCCCCTGACAATTGGGTACGTGTGGGCCCCTCTGGGCTCTGCCTCGTGCCTGAAGAGTGGCTGACGAGGCCCCCCTTCCGTTGGGGCCCCGGACTAGAGTCCTGTTTGTCCCCCCCTGGCGGCGGCCCTGCTGGTGAAGATGTGGGTGATCACGGTCTGGAAAACGCTGTTGGTAAATCCTTTCCACTTCAGTAGCATTACCCTGTTCCTCGCCGTAGGCGAGATGCATGCCCGCCAGCTCCGCATTAGTCAAATCACACCACATCATGTGTCCTTGCATTAGGTACTAAATGGCGATGATTGTCAAAACCGACTAACGCTTTGTCAGTGGGCAGTTGAGCAAATACAAATGAGTCAGAACCTTTTTAAGATAATAAATTGGGAGTTCTTAGTATTGTTTCTATCCATGAAATTGGTAGAGGCTTTACAATACAATAAAGGGAATCGGCCTCGGTGGCTCAGCAGGTTGCGTGATCGCCTCTGATGCCCGAGTACGCGGGTTCGATCCCGGCCGAGGACGACGAGGATTTTTCAGGGGTAAATCCTGAGATCACGCACTTCCTTCGGAAGGGAAGTAAAGCCGTTGGTCCCGTGTAGTCATTTGCCGGCTGCACGTTAAAGAACCCTTGCGAGGCAAAATTTGCGGACCCTATAACGCCGTCCTGAAATGACCATAGCAGTTGAAAAGGACGTTAATACCAAACAAACCAAACCAAACCAACAATAAAGGGAGAACAGCGTTTCCGACTAATTTCGACATTCATTCCCGGCTTTATGAACGATATATACCACATTAGAGGCTTCTCGTCCTTATATGCAGGAATATGGTATATGGCAGGACAAAGGTCATGATCAAAATAGGTTGGGTATAATAACTGGATGAAGGTAGAAGGAAAATAAACAGCATAGGTGTATTTTGATTGGATAAGAGTACAACGAAAGAAAAGAAGAGATTGAGTACAACAAAAAATACAATTACACTGATTGGATGAAAGCAACAAAATAACGATTGGATAACAAAAAACAGACTAATATAGAATAATAAAGCTGATAGACACAAGTGAATAAAAAAGATACATAAGAATGTCAAAAATGAAAATAACATACCAGATAAAGTATTACAATATATCTGAAACAGCATAAAGAATGGAAAAAATGTCGAAATCCGTTTGATAATTAAGGAGGAGGTCAGGAGATGAGCTCTTGGCTTTGAAAATATCAGTGGATTCCGCAGTCTTGAAAGGGTCATTACAAAGGTGGAGAATGGACATCACTTCCTCACATTTCTTCGGTGCACGTCCAGTGATATCGAGGTGGTTGGCATAATGGGATTTGTCATCTTTTTTCTGGAATGATGTCTTATGTACTTTAAAACGGACAGCGAAGTCACGAGACGAAAGTCATACGTAAAATTGGTCACAAACTCCGCAGTCTAGGCAATATACACCAGAACGGGAATAGTTGTTGGTACTAGTATGGGCAGGAGGGTTCAAGATATGAAAACAGGGGGAAGAAGATATGGAAGGCAAGCGAGAAAAGGAAATTAGTTAGAAGGAAGAAATGGGGGCCAAGGAATTATATGGAGACCCATTTTTGGGCGGGAGTGGGAATGGAGGTTTAGGGTTGAGGAGAGTGAGTTTTCTGCGACGCAATTGACGGGAGAAAGTGGAGGGAGAAAAACCATTCGTAGAGGCAAGGGAGCGGATAATGCGGAATTCAGAGGAACGAGAAAAAGGATTGAGGAGTAGCTTGAGAGCGCGGTCTATGAGGAAACGGGGGAAGCAAATTTATGGGAAGAAGGGTGTACGATGAATGGTGGATTAGGTTAGAAAATATCGTAGAGAAAGAGAAACGATGGGTGACGAAGTCATTAGTGATGAGAACGTCAAGGGTTTAGATTTGCTAATTTTGGTTTCGGATGTGAACTGGATATGGGAGAAGAACGAATTAAAAATAGTAGAGATACTAATAAAGGAGGTCGTGCGGGAATCAAAAATTATTAGGATATCGTCAACGTAATGGTGGTAAGAGATAATAGTGGAATTAGAAAGGAGAGATGAAACAAAGGTAAGCTCTTGATGTTGGAGATAGATTTCAGAGAGGAAGCTGCTGACGGGGAAGCCCATTCCTATACCAGAGGGTTGAGAGTAGAAGGAATTATTAAAGGTGAAATAGTTTTGACTAGATCAATCATCTCGAGGGAACAGAAACGTTTAAAAATATTGAACAGGTATTTTTTTATTTTTTAATCCAAACTGCATTTCTCGAGAATTGCAAAAAATCTTATTTTGTGCAATTACAGCGCAAATCTATCACGAATCAAAAAAATTTTTCAGACAAAACTTATGTATTTTTTAGCATAGAATCCTAATCTGCAATAATAAATGGGGGTTCTCATTTGAAATTTCAAAGTTGCCCAGTTCCCCACCACAGTGTGGAGTTGGGGGAGGGTCAAGTTCTGTACCATTGGATAGCTTTTTTTTATGAATATTAAACACGTATTTTTTTATTCTTGTATATTAAGCGTATTTTTCGAGTTATTTTGAGTTGTCAGGTTAAGTGGGACACGCTGTATATCTACAGTTGAGTGAGTAAATTTATTCAGAAACGTTGTTGATAGCAAGGGCGTCGTGATTGATCGAATAGAAGTAATTAATGTAATGATCCACATGAATTACAGTAGAGCATCAATTATCCGAATCAATTAACGCCAAGGTGTTGGAAAATCGATTTGTCCAAATAATCTAACATATATATACATCCATAAGAAAAGAGCATAGATATACTGTAGGCCTAATAATTTTCAAAGGCAAATTTTAATAGGAGCAATAAATAAATGTAGACCTGTACTTGATGAGTAAACAATTTCGTTTTATATGTATAATGTTTTTTTTTACGGGTTCGGATAATTGATATTTAAATTAACAGAGATACGTAAATTACATTTTGAAATTTGATATTAATCGGATTTAATTCGGAATAATTAAACTTATATTTACAATCGGAATTGGATGATTCGCAAACGGGATACGTACTGATTGGAATAATTACTGATAAAAAACAAATTTTCTAAATTTTGGATATACAGGGTGAGGCATTTATCTTGAGACAACTGAATATCTCGGAAACTAAGCATTGTATGAAAAAATGTCCAAAATCAAAAGTAAATTATTTTGCGGGGGAAATTCATTAGTTAAAAAATTACTCCCCCCCCCCTTGTGAGGGGAGCTGGGGGGAGGGGGTAACGTAAGGGGTATGCCAGCAAATAGTTCAAAAGACGTAGAAGTTATTAAAATAATTTGCAGGATAACTTCCATAGAACTTTATTTAATTAACGTGCTTCAAAGTTGGGAACACTTAGTGAAAACATCTACATTCAAATAGTTATCGAGCAGCTACTTTAAACCGATAGCAAATTGTTTCAAGTATTATTATTTATTTTTATAAACTAGCATACCGCCTACGTAAAAACAGCAAAAAATTGGACCCTAGAGTCTGGAAATTAAAAAAAAAGTTGAAATTAGAGCAAAAAATATTTTTTTCTTTTAATTTAAAAGTCACAAATCTAGAAAACTGTTAACTTTTGGATAGTAGGTTATAGGGTCAAATCTATCGGCAACGACCTAAATAATAACGTCCTTAAATATCTAGGTCGACTTTCCCTATAACCCTATATAATTGGTTGGATATGGTTTCATTTCCTCTGGCAATGGTGGCCTTCAATTGACATCTTCCAAGCCCCACAGTCTTATGATCTGCACCCTATCGAGAAGGGTGTATGACTTGTTGGAAAACTTTTAAGACAGCAAAGTGTCGTTTCATCGAGTTTACTAGTTAAATTAAAGATAACATTTTTTGGACTTTTAGTCTGTTCTAGACATGGAAACACAGCAAACCTTGTCTAATACATTCCAGAACACAAAAAGCTTTAAGTCAGGATAAAAGAGTTCATCAAGTTTCTAAATAAAAGTTTTTCTAATTCACTACCCTGATTTTTTTAGAAATTAATAAGAATTGTGGATTTACAAACGATCATAACTTCATTATAAAAAAGACAAACTGCTATCTTTGTAACGGGATTATTATTTGCCCCCGATTCTGTTTCAGGAAACTTGGGGATTTAGGTTAATTGAAGATATTAACGGAACCACTTATTCATCCCCTTTTGGCAACTGTCGAAAATACTTCATAAGTAAGATACGTTTTTAAATCCCTAAACGTGACCAAAAGATATTTCAATTATACAAATTGAACATTTAATTTTTAGTATAATTGTCTGTTTAAAATTAACAACTTTCTAAACATTAATTTCTGACAGAGCCTCAAATGTACTCGGGCACTACGACTGCATTTATAAACGCTTTTAAGACGCCGGGTATATGTGATAATTCATTTCACGTAAGAATAAGAACTTCTTATTCTATTTGGTTAATCTAAAATTTTGAGCAATACAGAATAGTTTTGTTTTAATAAAATAAAATTGTTTACGTTTAGTGAATGTTCGAATAATTTCTATTTTCAGTTTTTGATTTATTCAACCGATACAGAGGACATTGAATACACAACGCGAATTACGATGCCAGGATCTACATCTTGTTATGTGGCGTTACAATCCACGAGGGTAAGTATTGCATGGATAATCGTATTCAGCATTAGAAGATGATATATAGAAGCTTATAAACGACCTGCACTTTAACGCCACTTGTATAGAGGGTGTTCCAGAACTCTGTGCACAAACTTCTCAGGGAGGTAGAGAGGATACAGATCAACTGTTTTTATCTAAACCCAGGTTGCAGATAATCCAACAGCAAGCATGTGCTGTAGCACGGCAATCATATTTGGAGAGCATGAAAACTTGCAATGAAGAATGCTGACTATAGGAATCGTTTGCACAATGGTATTTGCAG
Organism: Rhysida immarginata; assembly: GCA_023313115.1. Taxonomy (NCBI): domain Eukaryota; kingdom Metazoa; phylum Arthropoda; class Chilopoda; order Scolopendromorpha; family Scolopendridae; genus Rhysida; species Rhysida immarginata. Next base: position 591,952 of record JAHWFO010081720.1, on the reverse strand, counting down.
CAGAGTCAAGCTGAACCCACATTTCCAACACGCGTTCTGTTCAATTCGCACATGTGGGCATTCGACAACCCACATGCACAACTTCTTCGGGCACATCAGGAATGCTAGAGCGTTAACATCTGGGTTGGAGTTGTGCATAAACAATTGATTGGTCGGTATTTAATGTCTACTTACTTAACTGGGCATAATTACCGCATTTAACATGAGGACCTATTGCTGGAGCATTGGATGTACAGTCGGGTGCAAAAAAAAGTTTTTACCTGCTCCGAAGGAACTGAGCTTAATGGATGTTGATCAGTTATAAAATCAGGTAATTTTACTGAGAGTCAAGGCAGATTAGACTGGACCTATCCCTTCTGCATGAAAATAAGGTAGCAGGTATACGCTTGGGATGTGCTATTCACGTGCTCAACTAAGTCTAAATATTTTTGCACCCGACTGTACATGCCACTGATACTTCACCAATACATTTTCTTCCAACCTCCTGGGATGCCAGATTTCCAAAGAAATGGGCTGGTCGTCCATGTCCCATTAACTGGCCACCAAGATCATCTGATCTCACATCCATGAATTGCTTCCTGTGCAGCCATATAAAGAGTATGGTGTATGAAACCCCAATCAAGTCACAGAACTTCTGGGATACCTGGATGTTGCAGCGGAAATTCCAGTGATTGCTGGATTCCTTCAATGTTTAAATGTGATGCTTGACAGGAAGAAACGGAGCCAGACACTGTGGAAACGGAACGACAAGAATTGCAAGAAACCACTAATCCACATCAAACTTTTATTCGAACGAATGCGCATTTCGGCAGCCACCAAACTGCCTTCGTCAGCGTATACAAGGACTTGATTTGTACAGAGAATTCTGTTCAGATGAAGTAGAAGAATTACAAAGTCATATTTATAGAGAGACAAAAGTAAATACAATCCAATTACAAAATAAGTAAATAGTAGATAAGGTCCAATTGGTCAGTCCAATTCAGGTTCGTAGTTTGTGGCTCCTCTATTCATTCCATTGGTCAATTTGGGAAGATGAAGAAGTTTTGCCACTTCCTTCAGTTGTGTCATGTCCAAAGGGCCTGCCACTGTTCAGTAACCTGGCAGGGTCTTCGCTGGTGATGGCATGTAACTCCAAGAAATTTAATTGCCTCGGGTCACTTGTGTTGTGTATGATTTCAAAATCTTCTGCTCTGTAGTCATGTTTTCGGTCTAGAACGTGGTCCGCGAATCTCGAAACAGCAAATTTGCCATTCCTGATGCTTGCCAAGTGTTCGCCTAACCTCGTTTTTATTGCTCTTAATAGATAGCATCACATTTGGAACAAGGTAGTTTGTAGATTCCTGGCTTCTCTTCCTGAGGAATAGTATCCTTTGGGTTCATTAACCGTTTTCCCGTTGTGTTAGAGGTCTTGTAGACCACAGATAGGCCAAACTCTCTTGCGATCCTCTTCATGCCTATATTTAATTATTGTAGGGTAGGGTCAACACCTTCCCTGGTGTTTTTTCTTTCTGCAGTGTGGTGATGTTTTTCAGAATTATTTTATGGTTAACTTTTCTGGTAATGCTATTCACTATTTCTCCAGGATAGCCGTTGCGTCTTGCGAATTCTTTAATTGCTAGGAGTTTCTTACTTCTACTTTCTTTGTTTAGTGTGATGACATGCGCCCTATGCACCATATGGTAGAATGCTGCTAGTTTGTGTTGATGACAGTGGTTCGAATCATGCTTTATGAAGTTAGGCACAAAGTTTGCTTTTCTGTAGATGTCATACTGTAGTTCTTGGCCAAATCTTGTCAATTATATGTCCAAAAATGGCAGGCTATCATTTCTCTCATTCTCCCTAGTGAACTTGATATTAGGACACAAGCCATTAAGACTAGCCATGAATATCTGAATATTTTCTTTTTCAGTATTAAAGATTGCGAAAACATCATCCACGTATCTCAGCCACACGTTTAGGAAAGTATTTAAATTCATTCAATGCCTGGTTTTCTAATTTTCGGATGTAGATAAAAGGACTGATGCTACTTCCCATAGGAGTACCATCGGTCATCTTGTACCATTTGTTGTTGAACGAGAAAACGTTGTTGAAAAGGATGAGTCCCATGACTCTCATAGCATGACTCTCATGCAAGAATTCGCAAGACGCAACGGCTATCCTGGAGAAATAGTGAATAGCATTACCAAAAAAGTTAAACATAAAATGATCCTGAATGAAAAGGAAATTTATTGAACAACAATTTTTCGAAAGGGAAAATTTTTCAACAACTTTTCGAAATCACTCCATACAGTCTTTTTTTGCCGGAACATTAGTATCCAATGTCGTGTGCAACTCCACGCAAGTAGTCACGAATAATTCGTCGGTTCCCGATGCATATTCAGTCCTTTTTAAATATCATTGAATGGTGTAGAAGAAATTGTTAGATGAAAATTTTACGTGCAAAATTAGAAAACTTACTACTCTCGGCGCTTCGCGCCTGACATAACTCTCATAAGTCACTGTTTTCCGTTACTGGAACGCCTTCGGTGTTCTGTCTACGACGTTCTCCTCCAGGGGCAAAATAATGATACATACTCCAATCTATTTGGTTGGTTGGGCCGGCGCCCCCCCCCCGCCGGTGACAGGAGGTTAATGGTCAGTGTTTCGATTCGAAAAATTGAAGTTCGAATAAAATGTCATTCGAAATATTCGCTTCTCGAAAAAGTGCATTTTAAAAATTGAGTTCCAAAAACTGATTTCGGAAAATTGATTTTCGAATACTTCGTCGGTTCCCGTTTTAAGTAATTCTCATCTTAAAAAATGAAAAAATGCCTGAACGATTCGATTATCTTAGTGTAAACTGTACGGGAATTAGTGGAGAGTCTGTGGTCATTGTTCAGTCTACAACCACCAACACCATCTCACCAATTATGACTTCGTCGTAGCCGACGAGAAAGACAGGCCGGGGCACTAAAAAGTCACATGACCTAAGTAGATCTAGCAACAATCCAATCTTCATTGTTTCCATCTTGAATTTCAACAATCAGTGTTTATTCGTTTGTTGGAAACAATGAAAATTGGATTGTTGCTCGTTCAACTTTGGTCATGTGACTTTTTAGTATCTCGGCCTGTCTTTCTAGTTGGCTTCGGATATTCGTATTATGATGTAACAATGCATGACGTTTCTGTCCACAGGCTTTCTATCTAGGTGGTGTTGTAACCACCCTGTCAACAACAATGGAAGTGATAGGAGTGAGGCGTCTGATTATTATTTAGACTGTGGCCAAATTTACTAGACGACTAAGGTTTTATTAAGATAGACTTTCGTTAAACTAAATGTAGTTCAGATGTCGCGATAGCTACCTGAGATAAATAAAATTCGAGAAACAGATAGCATGTCCCTTCATATGGGTGGCAATGAATGTGATGTAGCTGGCCGTAGAGTTATTTTAGACTACGGGTTTATTGAGGAAAAGTGCTCATCTGAATACCTGTCTACCTGCCTGAGAAACTTGGACATGGAATTCTGGGATATCCTATATAATAGAGATTATTTATTAAAAATATAAAATCTTTGAAATTTTATTGAGAAAAACTTACGATTAAATCAAAATGAAATATTCACATGAAACGTAAACTTCTCTACGCGTTCATTTCTTGATGGGTATTTATTTTAATAAAATTAAATAAGCCCTAAAAATATCGTTTACGTTCCTGTCACTTTATAAAATTGCAAATATGAGTTTTTGTTATGTTTTGGGTTGTTGGAAAAGTTATGAGGCATTTTTGAAACATATGCTGATAAAGATGAAGCTCACTGAAAGATGGCAAAAGGCTATCGAACAAAACGGCAATTTAAATACACAGATGAGCTATTAAAGGACAACTCTACGGTCACATACAACTTTACTTAAATCGTAAGACTAACCTATTAATAACATCATAGCATATTTAATTTTTTTAAATTCGAATCCTAAATGTGTGAAAAACGAAAATTCCGAGCGCGATTTGAAATCGGGGGCATCCATCTTAGGTGGAGGCGTGACGTAGTGCGAGGATTGCTCTCAGCAAGCTTTGCAGTGAAGCTTTAACATTCACTATAGATCTACATTCACTCAGTACTGCGTTCACTACAATTTTCACAATGTTTGGACATGAAACCAGCGATTCAGATATTAGTTTTAAGACTTACGAAGATATGGAGGCTTATTTTAACAACTATCTATATAATGAATTGGACAACGATTTGGAGAACCTTGTGCGTAATGTGGATGGTTTAGGCGTGAAATCATATAGTTTAGAATCTCTCCTGCGCGATCACCCGTCATTAGACGATGAATCCAAAAAGGAGATTCACATTTGTGTTATTATAACCAAAGTAATATTTGGAAACTCTTTCTAGTTTTTTTTACTTAAAAAAATCACGCTGTGGAAGCTTACAAACAACTGGGATTAGCATTAAAACATGAAATCGACCCCAGCAGCTAACCTCGCACTACGTCACTTCCGGAAAAATAATGGCCGGCGCGAGGGGAATGCAAACGCGCTATTTTTCGCTTTTCAAAGCATTTTTTATATAGAAATTATGGACCAAAATTTAAAATTTCAACGGAATCGTGTTATATTTATATCAAAAATTGATATTCTGTAAAAAAATTATAATCGAATTTTTGCGTAGAGTTGTCCTTTAAATTATAACCACCTTCAATTTAGTGCAATGAGTTCGCCCTGAGACAAGAAAAGAGTCAATGGATAATAATAATAAATCTGGGGGATCAAGTAAATCTTTGTATGAAGAAGCAGAGGACTTAATAAACAAAGCATTAAATAACTTCTAATCAAGAACTAAAGTTGTTTTGCTTTAAATGGAACTAACTGCATATATTCCTAATTAGGAAAAATGAAAATGGAGAGAAGAGATGAAACCTGTTATTTCTGAAATGTGAATATATTTTGATCTCCCAAAAATGGACTGATTAGAAATGAAACGATTAATTGTCTTTATTGCATTCGAAAAACCATTCAAAAATAAAACCCTATTAATGTTTCCCTATTAATGTTTCCTAATAAAAATAACATTTTCCTATCACTTACTAAAAATTGAAATAATATGTTGAAAAAATAAAGGAAGACGGTCTAGCTTTGTATTTCATTATGCCAACTGTAACTACTAAAATGATTAAAAAAGGAAGATATAATGTAAAACCATCCCATTGGATCAGTATTTCATCAGGTTCTTGATATACATCACGTGCTAAAGAAAGACAAAAGGCTTTTAAAAGCAAGAGAGGGAATAAAAGCAAGAATTCAAGAAAATACCATGAAAGAACAAGGAAAGGGATGAAAGACTACAAGCGAATATTATGCAAGCAATGGAAAATTTTCAAATTAAGCGCACAGTACATTTTAACATTTCTGGCTTACATATCTTTTAAATTTTTCTCATCACTTATATTTTACTATTTTGATATTGGTGGTTTTTTTCTTACATTTATTATTTTCAATACATAAATGTATATGAAAAACAGTTGAAATTGAACCAAACATCACGCACCATATTTAGCGTACAGTAGAGATTTTAAAACATGTAGGGTTTTTGATAGTGAAGCGTTTGTCCCAACTCAAGCATTGAAGTAGCAAGTTAATTCCGTGAGCTTTGTTTGGATGTATTTTGCTTGAAAATGCATCTCCCACTTGCAGTGCGCCAGAAAAATCAGTAGTGAAACAGTGTATAATTCCATTTTCTTTGCTTATTTTTGAGGTGATTATGTGTGTTTCATAGCTTTTTTGGCCTGAAAATGTTTGTTTCACTTGAAATGGTCTCGATTTCGATGAGTTTTTCTTAGGTGCCTAGCAGTTTTTGAGGTGATTTTGCTTGATTTTTTGATTTTTTGAAAAAGAGTAGATTTGGTATTTTGGCAGATTTTTTTGCTGTTTCTGAGGAGCTTGGTAGTATTTTAGGTGCTTTTAGGGTGAAAAATCTTCGTCTACACGAAGTGATCTAGAAATTTTGGGGAGTTTTGAAAGCAATTTAAAAGTAAAATTTTATTATTTTTAAGGTTGTAAAATTGAAAATGATAACTTTTCCTATAAAAAATCATCTCCCACTTGAAGTGGTCTAGAAATTTTGGGAGTTTCGAAAATTTGAGTTTTTTTTTTGAGGTGAATTTGGGTGTTTTGGTCGATTTTAAGATTTTCGGAAAATTGTTAATTGGGTGAATTTTTGGGAGATTTAAAATTTTAGAAGTTTTTCTTGTTTTTGAGGTGTTTTAGTGTGATTTTTGGTGTTTTTGGGGGTGTTTTTGATGGTTTTTTTGTTGAAAATGCATCTCCCACACGAAGTGGTCCAGAAATGGCATGTTACTCTTTGCTGACCTGGAAAAACGGATTCGTGCTGACGCACGACCACCTCGCGATGTACGGGAACTCGAGGACTAGCTGGTGAATGCCTAGTACGAGATAGCTCAGACTACCTACTATCACCTTGTCGAGTCAATGTCTCACTGGTTGTCCGCGGTAGTGCGGGCGAAATGTGGTCCTACGTCGTATTAAACAGGTGGTCATAATGTAATGGCTCATCGATGTAAATGCATGACATTTGAAAAACATAGAAAAAATACCCCATGACTATTCCGACAACCCAGTAGCTACACTATATGGAAAGTAGTTATTATTTTTCACAGACAGATTTTGTCTCCACGCCCGACAACCCTTGCATGAAGAAACAAGCTTTTGTGAAGTGCAGAAAGAAGTGCCTAGAAGAAAAACTATTAAAGACAATATATTGCAGGTAGATCTTCAATTTTTTTTAGGAATGTAGGATTTGATCCTTAAAAATTTTAAAGATTGAATTGCCCCTTTCAGTAAATAATACTCTACTTTTAAATGCTAAAAAATTGTTGTCACGGATTTTTAATACATACTCAAAAGGAAAAGTCCGGATTCCGACAGAGGAATATTGCCGGTGTTTCCAGGACTTAAACAGCCGCTGTCAGAAATACGTGACCTTAAACGGAGATTACTTTGAAGGGCAGTAATGAAAATTACCAGATTGGTCAGCGGGCTTCTTTTATGAAAAAGAATATACTGTAGATAGGAAACTATTTATCGTACGGTTACCAAATTCGGTAGGAATAATGTGGGGCGCAAGATCTGCATGCGTCACAGTGCACAGTGTTGCCAATTTAGCGTATATCGCGTTAGATTTAGCACTTTTTCGAGCTCCCTAGCGCGTTTTTCTTATTCTAGCGCTAAATTTAGCGCGATGGTATATTTTAGCGGGATTTTAACGAGGTTTAAACAGATGAATTATCATTTTTGTAAATACAATAAAACTCCTCCATTCCGGACTTTTATTGGCTTTGCCCTGGATAAATGTACACTCCTCTAAGCGGAGTCCACTTATATGAGTCACTTTTCATTTCCCTCTAAGCCAATGGGTGGGGGCAGGTGTAGCTCGGTTGTCTCGCCTTTCTTAACGTATTGGTGGAGTTAAGCAACCTTGAGCGCGGTTAATTACAGGTTGGGTGACCGCCTGGAAACGTCCATCGCCCCCCGTGCTTCGGAGGGCACGTTAAGCCGTCGGTCCCGGCTGCTACTGTTTCCTGTGGCAGTCGTTAATTGGGGATAGTACAATAGACTCATAGAGTCGCAGTGCTCTGGTTTCTCGTATAACCACTTCGGTTTTCTCGTATAACCACTTCGGTTTCGTGTTAAACCACCCCTTACAGTTCATTAAGCATTAAGCCAATGGGTATTGCTGCTGCTGCCCAAAAGTATTGATTGGTCAGTAAAAGCATTGCAACCATTGTACGTCTTTATAAACTCCGTTTGAGAGATTAAAAAAAAACAGTTTTTTGAAGAATTTACCTCAAAAAAGAATACACGATATTGCAAACGTGATTAATGACTGCTGGAAGAAAAATTACGTCCAGGACACTTGGAAGCAGTCGGTTGTCTTAAGCATTCCTAAGCCAGAACAAAATCCTGCTGGAAATCCTGTAAGCTACAGGCCCATCAGCTTGTTACCATCAATTTCCAAAATCCTGGAAAGAACAAGTATCACTAGATTTATTGAATACTGTAATGCCAACGTTCTTATCCGCAATGAACAATATGGCTTTCGCTCAAATCATTCCTGTCAACTCCAAACGTGGAGCTCGCAACCGATATCAATGAGCTCCTTAATCTCTCTATATGCTGTGTGGTTGTCTTCCTGGATGTCCACTCACTTATACACAAATTCGTTCATCAAGAATTCAAGACCATGTTTTCGATATGCATGCTTTAAGAGGGGATATCGAAGAACTACCGACTTTTGTGTCAGCTCCTCAATTTTGCATTGGTAGGGATTTAAGAGATTGTATTTTAGCACTATTTATTGATGGAAATCTTTATTGTTGGACATTATTATAATAAAAACTAAACAATGCACAACAATTGAAACTTCGGATATGAAAAGCTCTAAATTGGCAACACTGAATTGCTGAAAGAGACGAATCCTTTCAGTAATGGAGAGAACGCAGTTGGATAAAGTAATTATCGCGCATGCATTTCATTTTCCAGTGGTACTTGTTCTCTCGATTGTTGGAAAGATTTTGGGGCATGTCAGGACCGTAGCCAGGATGTTATCTTGGGGGAGGATCGATTTTCAAAAATTCCACTGAGTCGGGCCTTTTTTCAAAAATTCCACTGAATCGGACCTTTTTCCATAATGGGTTGGTCGTCGACCCCCCTCGACCCCCCCCCCCCCCCTGGCTACGGGCCTGCATGTGAAAGTGCATTTTTGGAAGGGACTATCTGTGACCATACCACACAAAATCCATTGCCTATTCCTGAAATTCATTCCGTCTATCAATACTGTATGTCTACAAGTGTTGGAGACAAAGTGCATACTTGCATGACGTTATTGGCTGTGACATGGGCAAGTTAATAATAAGAAGAGGTGTCTGGATATCTATGGTCAGATAGAGCAGTCGTTCCCACTTTAAAATCATATTTTACATCTGCCCCACCCCCGAAACCTATAGCAATTTTATATTGTATTTATTTTTCTAAATAAGTTATTACCATATACTTACTTACTTACTTTTCAAACCCGCTTATCCGTTAGGGTCGCGGGGGCAGCAGCCCTATGGAGGATCTCCAGCGATCGCGATCTTCCGCCATCAGGCGCATGTCATCCCTGGTAATATCCAAGCGACTCGAACCCAGATTCTCCATGTAGTCTAGCCACCTGGTTCTAGGCCGACCCCTTGGTCTCTTACCCACCGGCTTGGAAAATAACAACTGCCTAGGAAGACTAGTTTGCGGCATCCGTATCACGTGGCCATACCAGCGCAACTGAGATCTCTCAATGCGGAGAAGTAGCGGCTCAACACCTAAAGATTCCCTTATTGTGCTGCTGTACACTCTATCTAGTAGGGTAACACCTGCCACACCTCTCAGGAATCTCATTTCGGCCGCTTGTACCCGCGACCGCACTCTTTCGGTCATTACCCAAGCCTCATGACCATAGGTGAGAATGGGGACAAAGATAGATTTGAAGACGGAGAGCTTGGCTTTGTTACCCAGCTCTCGTTTCGTTACCACGGATCGCCACAGTTCACGTCTGACACAGCTTGCTGCACCGATCCGAGCATCCAATTCTTTCTCCTGCCGTCCATCACTCGTGAATGCAATCCCGAGATACTTGAACTTCTCCACCTGTCTCAATGAGGCTCCCCTAACATGGAGAGCGCACTGAGCAGGCTGTCTTGAAAGAACCAGAGCTTCGGTTTTAGCCACACTGATCTTCATCCCAGCTTCTTCACATTTGGCTGCAAACCGGTCTAGTGCATGCTGAAGGTTCGTGCGAGAAGACCCAAGCAGGACAAGGTCGTCCGCAAAGAGCAACCTCTCCACCAGGCAGTCGCCCACACAAACACGCTCATCGCCTCGGCTGCCCCTGTCTATCCAGTCCATAAAGATAATGAACAAGATGGGCGACAGTACGCACCCTTGGCGGAGTCCAACACCCACGGTGAACGGTCTTGACTTAATGCCATTTACACAGTTAAATTAAAATTACTAGAACTAATGATATATTTGCTACAAATAATTATTATATTTTTTTAAACAAAAAGGATAAAATATTTTTGGATTCAATATTTTTTCCGTGGCTCCCTCGGAACTTCCTGTGATCACCAGGGCTGCCATTGAGAAACGCCGATATAGAGTATACCTTTACTGATCTTGTGGATCTACCTATTCATATGATGGCTTTTTAACTACTATTCTATATTTTAATTTCTTAAAATTTATTTCTTTCTCTTTCAGGTTGCCCTTTCTGTCCTATGACTTTTTACCAGATTGCAAGACAGCAGAGGAAGCCAAAGCCACACGTCAAGAATATTTGAAAATCTACACGGGAACCGATGTTACCAAGGAGTGCTCCTGCCATAAAAGTTGCACAACTACAGCCTATAGGGCAGTTTTACAAATAGACACGCAGATAACGGAAACTAGCCATTCAATTATAGTTATCACTTTCCAAACCAATATTATTCGAAACATTCACACTATACAGACTTACGAAATCATCAAATTTCTGTGTGACATAGGAGGAATTTTAGGTTTGGCCATGGGTTTGTCAGTTCTTAGTATCTGTGATTCAATACAAATCTTGTGCATAAAATGCAGTTGCAGCAAAAGCAGAAAACTTTGAATCGCATTAGCATGTTTAGTCTACTTATAGATGCTAGATAACATACCCAGAAAGTTTTTCAATTCATAAAATTTTAATAGTTCATATGAAGTTTATTTATGAATAAAAACCATTGATGAGCATTATACCTATAGACAGAATGTTCATAATGTGTAGAAAAGAAAACTTAAATAAGATTCAATCCGAAATGTAGAGTTTAATTAAATATTGTTGTCTCTTATTAATTATTGTTAAAGGGATCTGTATAATACTTTATTTATTATTTTGTAGCATAGAGTAACAATGAAAAGGCCAATTTTAATCATATAGGTTTATAGCTTTTACTGATGGTAAAATAAACTATAATTATGCACAAAAACGTTTTAGTGTTGAATAAATAATATTCCACTAGTACCCATTTAGAATTTAGATTACACAATGTATATAAGCTTAATCAATGAAACAATTGACTAAAATGGGTACATTTAAAAAATTGGTTAAATATCTTCATTACTTATTACTACAGTACATGTATCATATAGTAAGGATATGGAGGGAGGAAACAACAGATACCAGTATACAAAACGTAATTTATAAACTAATCCTATTTACTGTATTAATGACTTTCCCTTGCTTGCCATCAGACATTTTTAACCGCTACGGTGTGCTTAATTAATAATAACATTGGTATGAATGCATGTATTTGATTAAAATGGGAAATATCCCAGAAAGTTCTGTAAATACGTTATATACTCGCTGTTTTTTCCACAAACTTTTTTGCATCGTTGACAAAAATAAAGTACATAAACTTAATTTTAGAAGTTTTTCTTTGATGTTGTGGCGATGAAATCTATTTAATTTTTTTCTAAATACTGTTCATATTAGTAAATATTACGCAAAACCTATACGTGAAGACGAACCCTTCAACTAAATGGTTGAACGCAACATAAGTGTTCTTTTACGTTGACGGACGTATCCATCACTACCGTCGAACTAGATGTGAGAGAAGGCTGAAGTGCGATTTAAGACGTAGCAAAATCAATCTTGAAGAAATGAATACACAGACGAACTTTAATTACAAGCAGAATCAACAGACTGAATAATTCCTAAAGTATGGCTAAGCAATACAGCCTAACTCCGCAACGTGAAATGCCGAGTATCCCCAGGGAAATACACATACTACACAGCTGTATTTATAAAAGTCACATTCTGAAAACACGCCTGGAGTCGAGCACTGTTCCATAGCACTAATATTAACTACACTTATCTAGTAAGTTTATGTTCCATAATCCAGAGCACGATAAAGAATACAGACGGAAGACAAAGTCGCAATTCGCTTCACAGAATTGCAATTACTTTTTGCGGACATGGGGATATTCTCTTTCCGGAATTCCCTCACTATCGTTTAGAAGCCTGTCACGCACAAAAGCTTTCTTTCTTTTCTGTCTAGTTTTCCACTGACTTTCTTTCTTCCGCTTTCTTGCGTGATTCCGCGCTTTATTCTTTTACATCCTCCTCCTCCTCCTCCTCCTCTTCCTTCCTGCTCCGAGCGAGATGATGATATCGCGGGTGCTGTTCTCATAGAGAAGTACAGGGTGATTCAGTCAATTTCTGACCATTTCAGTACTATGATTTATTGACCCATTAATGTTTACAAACTTAGCATTTCAGTATGATATTTTAGGCAGTTCGGAGTTTTTATTCCCGTGGAAAAGTCTTGATGATATGCTCAATGTGGCCACCACGAACGTTTTGAACTGCTCACAGCCGAATGGTGAAGTTGTTCATAACTCTATCCAGGATTTCTGCATCCACAAGGGTGCAGCAGTCGACGATGCTTTGTCGCAGTTCTTGGTGCTGTAGTGAACACACTGTCTTTAAGGAACCCCCAGAGATAAAAATCACATGGGTTTAGGTCAGGACTCGTAGGGGGCCAAAGAAAGCCACCGCCGAATCGATCTGGAAACCTGTTTGAAATGACACGATTTCCGAATTTCTGATTGAGATAGTCTAGCACTTCATTAGTGGTGTGAGGCCTAGCCCCATCCTGTTGAAACCATTGATGTCGAAGCGGTATACGCCTCCTTCGCAGCTCGGGGATGAAGAAGGTTTCCAACATGTTAAGGTAAGCCGTGACGTTACGGTGCCCTCAAAAAAGAACGGACCAATGATGCCTCTTTTGGAAATCGCGCACCAAGCCATAACCTTTCGTGGATGAAGAGGTGACTTATGGATTTCATGAGGGTGCTGGGAACCCCCAAAAACGAACGTTTTGTTTATTAACGTCACCTGACAGATGGAAGAAGGCCTCATCTGACACCCACAGGTTGTCCACAATGTCCTGATTGGCTTCCATTTCTGCTCCAAACTCCATCGCAAATTGTTGTCGCTTCTGTCTTCCAGTGTCTGTTAACTCCTGATAAACATGGATCTTATACGGGAACAGGTGTAAATCCTTTCTCAAAATTCGCCACGTCGTGGTATACGACAGCCCTTCTTCAATGGATAGGCGGCGAACAGATTTTTTGGTAGGGGAATCGACCAACCTTCTGCGAACATTTTCGACAACTTCGGCCGTTCGAACACGAGCTTCGCTCCCGCCTTTTTGCTTTCCTTTAACACATCCAGTGGCACGAAATTGCTTGACAAAATCCATGATTGCTTGCCTGCCTGGTGCGTCTCGACACTTATACTCCTTCCGGAACTTTCTTTGCACGGTTACAGGTGACTTTGTCTCGAAATACCATTAGACAACCTTGCATTTCTGCTCTGTTGATAAAGCGGGCGCCATTTTTCAACAATACGTTTTTCATGCAGCGCCGTTGCAACAATATAAACTCCACCTATTTAGAAATTCGATATGGCGCTCATATTCTTTCAATTGTTTATCCCTAATGCACGTCATTCGAGTGAAATGGTCAGAAATTGACTGAATCACCCGGTATCTTGCAGGGCCGTAGCCAGGACGTTATCTTGGGGTGGGGGGGGGGGGGTCGATTTTCAACAATTCCGGACCTTTTTTCAAAAATTCCACTGAGTCAGACCTTTTTCCATAATGGGTTGGTCGTCGACCCCCCCCCCTGACTACGGGCCTGTTTTGTGCGATATTTCTTAAAATTTGGGCATGACACCCTGGTTCTAGACGTCCACGCATTCCTGAGCCACGCTAAGACCGTCGGATTGTAAGGAAGCACTGAACACCCGCACAGCATCCACAGCAGAGATAACGGCCATAGTAGCACCAACCACATCAAGTCGGATCATTTGCAATCACTCACTTGCCGTAGAACTACAGTCACGTGTCTTTCTAGCCAGACTACAAATTCTGCAAGAAAACCCTTCTGTGCGATTGCAGTGGTGTTGCAAAACTGACTGGCGAGCTGAATGGAGGTCTGTTGTCTTCAGTGATGAGAGCAGATTCTGCCTGCGTATCAGTGATGGACGTCAACGTGTGCGACGAAGATCAGGAGAGCGACATCTTCCACAATGTATTCGTCTAAGGCACACAAGTTCAACATTCGGCGAAATTGTGTGAGGTGTCGTCAGTTACAACTTGCGTTAATCCTTGGTCTTTGTGAATGGAACATTGAACACCACAATATATGTCTAGGAGACTGTTGAATCTGTTCCCCTGCCTTTCTTGCAAGGGGATACCGACATTTCGTTACAAGACAATTCGCGACGAACACAGCTCGTTCCGAAAAATTTGCGAGACTCACAGCTAGAAATTAAAAGAATGTACCACAAATTTAATCATAAATTTATGCAGCAAACCTTGCATATTTTAACATAAAAAATGCGAATGTAAGGTCATTTTATTCGATCCATAGTCTATTTAAAAAGCGTCGCCCATGATTAAAACAGAAGAAATCTTAAAATCATGCTCTTTTTTGTTAAAACAATGAAAAAATCATTTTTACAACTTCAATTATACATTCAAAAAAGCAAATGTTAAATCATTTAAACATTTTAGAATCTTCAATGTCTCGTAATACGACTTGTCACAGGAACGAATTGCCCGTCGCGAATTATCGTCGGTATTCCCCAACATATGACTCGACTTCCCTGTCCAACACGATGTCCAGATTTGAATCAATTGAGCTTATTTGGAATATGATTGGACTTTACATCCATGGGCGCAGCACACAAGCCATAACACTTGTACAATTGCGTCAATAGGTTCTGGACGCTTGGAACAATGTATCCCAGGATGATTTCCAGTATCAGTACGACCGTATGCATGCAAGAGTGGAGGCCTGCATTCATGCTCGTGGAGGATATACGGCATAATAAATTGTTCTATTGAGACTTTTGGGAGACCCTGTACTAGGATCCTGTGCACAGATTGTGTTGAAATTTAAATCATGTACTGTATGCCATCCACACTTTGCTCTTGTGCAATTTCATTAAAATTAACCCACTCATTCCATTAGTTGCCAGCAGTTTAAACCTAAAACAACTGTAAAAATGAATGGAGACGATATCTATGATAGACACGATCTGCGGAAAGAACCGAAGCCATTTTTTAGTCGGCAACAGGGTGGTAGCTCCATCATTGCTTGTGGAGCTTTTTGTTTTAATGGGGCTTCCGAATTGGCGATTATTTGTGGAAGACAGAAGTCGGAAGATTATCAACACACCTTAGAACATTATCTTCTGTCCATTGAACAAGGGATTGGTGGACGCAATTTGATTTTTCAACATGGTAATGCTCGCATCCATGGTTCAAATCAAAAATGGCTTGGCTAGAAGCTCATCATTTATAAGTTATGGGGTGGGCAGCTAGAAGTCCTGACTTGAATCCCATTGAGAATTTAAGAGAGTTATTTCTAGGCAGATGTATGCTAATGGGATTATTTCCAATGCATTAAGTATAAAATATTCCTCTGTATTTATTGCTAAACCTAATAAATTCCATTTCCTGTTATATAAATGCTACTGAATTTTGATGAATTCTACTTAAGTTTCATTTTTGGCTTGGGACTTATTAAAAAGGGTTAACAGCATCTCTGATATAGAAATATTGAAAGATTGATCATAAAACTTAAAGTAAGTGCAAACCAATAAAACAAAAATAAGAACTTTGATATAAGCTTTATACAATTCCGCCTCCGAGCTTCTTTTAAACTTTAAACAATAATTATTCAAATTATAGAACAAAATATAGCGGTTCAAAAACAGATAACAATTTTTATCTCTCCTTCAGGTGCTTTATGAAATCTTAATTATTAATCAACACCATTCGACCTCCAGTACATCGCTAGAAAATCTTGAATCAGTTATCTCGGCATTGTAACTAATCGTACAATCAGTAACGTTATCACAAACATGATAGGTCGCGACGCATCGCCAGATGGTTTAGCTCCCATCTCGTGACTCGACAAATGGAGCCGCGGTCTATTAAAATGTTTCAACAACTGTTAAGCCTTAAAAAGAAAATGCTTTGCAGTTGTTAATGGACTACGATTCTAGCAAGTGCTATTCCATTTAAATAGTTCATCGACGCCGTCTAATACCATCCCAAGAGTCCCGAGAAATGACGTTGTCATGGCATCCTTCTTTAAAACAATTGTGACGTGCATCCTATTTGCATTACCGCTATTTTTCTTTCATTCCGAGGGACTGTTAAGTAAAAGTAAGTAATTTCTGTATATACTTGAACAAATAACAAGTTCATGATTTTGACTGGCTTTTATTTTGCGTTCAAAATATCTAATGTGATATAATTCCATGATAAAATATTCATAGAATAGAAAATAAAAGTTACAACTCGACTAATATCATCCACACGAGTTTTAAAGAAAACAGGAAATACCGTTTGGTTATTATAAGCCATTACATAATAATATTTTTTTGTGTTTTATTTGTCATGCTTTGATGTTTACCTCTCCATTAAGTTTATAAAAAAAGGAGGTAAAATTTATTAACATTTCCACAACCGAGATGATAATATGAATATACTGCGACAGCATGTAATGGCATCTGTACTCACTTTTAGCATCTTTAAAGTCCACTCTCATCTTTTGACTGGTTAACTTGACTTTGGAGTTTAACTATTACATTGAATGTTAATGTATTAAGTACATTGCATATTATATTAGACTTATCCCTTCCGGGATGCTTAACAACGATAAATAAATAAATAAATAAATAAATAAATGGAGATAAATTATGATTCATTGATCCAAATAAACTTAATTTAAAAGCAAATCGTCACAAATTTCTTAAATCGTTTATTTAGTATTTTGCAAAGAAGACCGAGCTTCATGACTTTTTAATGATTCATCTTAAAAATTTCGATACTTTTACGCTTACATTGAACAATTATACAGTTTAAAATTGCCAAAAAATAAATAGAAATAGATGAAACAGTGCAGATATTGCACTTTCCTTAACAATCAACTATTCTGGTAATCTTTACATTATGCGCCATTAATTACCAAAAGAAATCCTCTAAATTTCGCTTTTCGTACACACCCACAACAATCACGTTGACATAATCTGTTATCAATAAGCAATCTGGAAAACTCGCCATCTCATCAAATGAGATTAGAACCGAAGGATGTTGTAAATAAATGTTAATCTTAAACAAATTTTTAAGTTTTTCTAATGTAATGACTCAAGCAGGGGCGTAGCCAAGGGAGGGACTAAGGAGACCCTCAGGGAACGAAAATTGCGACGAAGGAATTTTGTGTGATTTCGTTTTATTACACGTATTATTATTTATTAATTAGTATTATAATTGCGAGTATTATTGGTTGACAAAATCTTGTAGGGATCGCGATATTTTATCTAAATCTTCTTCCAAAATTGAAAGTATCCCCTCCCTCCCAGAGGAATTTTGGCTATGCCACTGTACTCAAGTGAATTATATACCAAAACAGTTTGTTGGGAAGCTGCCAAAGATGTCAAATAAAAAATAAACTCTCGTAATTCTCCGTCATGTAAAATTTTTGTTTGAGATGCTTGAAGAAAGGTTAACTCTTTAAAAAAGGACCAAAGCATATGAGAAGTTTTCCCTGTTCAGTAGATGAGAAACAACGTGTTTTCGACTATACATGATACCATAATCCGAAATTCGGATGTTGCCTGAATAAGTTATTCAAGTGATCGCCGGAGTCTACTAATGTTTGGAAAATGTTGGCTTTGATTGATAACTTAAATAGCTTAGATCAATTAAGTCTTGTTATCATGGATTGAACTTTGACATTATTTCCAATTTTTTTTTTTTATTTGTTCTACAGGTACAAATTATGACGACAACTTGAGACATAAGTAAGGAATATAAACAATTTCATAAAATAAATTGATAAACTTATCAAGGAAATTGATTCCCACTTTAAATTGAGTTTCCATTTTTCGTAAAAACCTCAAAAATGCGTCCTGGCATTGATAGTACAAGTTTTTTACATTAAGAATAAAGAAATAAAAACACTCTTTGACCACAACAGAAAAGGTTAGGTTAGGTTGTAATCTTCTGTTGTGGTCAAAGAGTGTTTTTATTTCTTTATTCTTAATATTGTAATCCACATTTTTCCCTTTATTATTTTTTCTGGTATTTTGCCTTTATTTCACTCTGTTTTAATATTGTGCCAATTCCCGGAAAAAGTTTGTTTAATTAAGTTTTTTACATGTTTCAATTCCCAATTTCTTCCCAACATCCAAAAACAATTTGTTTCACTTATTCGAGCTAGAATGCCCGCATGTTCTCCATTGGGTTCAAATCAGGACTGCGGGCTGACGAGCCAAGAACCTTAACTTTATGCTGAGCAAACCATTCTTTCGTATATTTGGAAGTGTGGATTGCCGCAATGTCCTGTCGAAATATACACCGCTTGCCATCAATTTTCTTTCCAAATGGCGTCAGATGAACACTAAACACTTATTGGTATTTCTCTGAATCCTGGCATCCTTTCATAACCACAATATTTGTCTGACCATTAAAGCCAGATGCAGCCCAAACCATGATTGAACCGCCACAACCGTGTCGACTGAAAAAACTTCGTTCTTCCTTTCTCAGATCATGCCAATAATTTCATCACCCATCAGGACCGTCCAAATTGAATTTTTTTTTCTCATCCGAAAGTACAACGTGATTTCACTCTTTTGTCCATGCCATCTTGCTCTTGGCTCACTCCAAGCGATTTGACTTATGCGCTTCTGTTAAATATGGTTTAACCGCCATTTTATGATATTTAATATGGTCACCATTTTTCAATCTTCTTCGGATGGTAATTTTGATACCCCTGTATTAAATGAGTAGTGGATTTCAGCAGCAGATAAAAACTGTGGATGCAAGCTGCAAAATCTTCCGATCAACTCGATTAGTTGTTTTCTTTCGCCTTCCTTTTCGTGGTTTCACCCTGTGTGGCACGTTTTTCTGTCAGAATTTTCGACATTGTTGAAAGGCAATTTTTAGTCTAGTAAACTAGTTGTGTAAACTCCAGCCACCAAATATCTTTAAGCAAGATCAAATGAACTTGCTTTGGAACGCAATGACAAATACGTAGAGAGATTTTCCATATTTATGTCGTAGAGAGGTAAGTATGCGTTATTTTGTCGTAGGGAGGTCAGTAAGCAATTTGAAGAGTTATCAACCAAAACCAACTTTTCCTAAACTTATATTTTTCTTTATGCTATTTAGCGATCTCTATTCGCAATGAACAATTTCTCAAATATTAATTTTACTTGTTGTAATTAATTATAATCTAAACCAATAAATACATCAGACTTGACTCCGTGAAAAAGGATCACTAATCGTTTGCTTCAACTGACGGTTCTTCGCATGTAAATGGCGATAATTCTACTAAAAATTCAGTTATAAACCAATTTTGGAACTATCAAATTAGGACTCTCACCCATTAAAAAATAAGGAAATTCTTTAGAATGTCTATGATGCGTTTTCCCCTTGTGTGTGTGTGTGTGTGTGTGTGTGTGTGTGTGTGTGTGTGTGTACGTGTGTGTGTGTTTAAACAGCGATATGTTTTCATTAAAAAGTATAGAATTTACTTTCAATAAGATTGTAGAACAATTCGCCAGGACAACTGAAGGTATAAAACCTCACGAAAAATTTGAGACATCAGCAAAATACACAGTTGGAAAGAAGCAGCTCTTTTGTTACTGCGTTTATATTCACATTACTGATATCTCTCAGAGTACTTCTGCGTTTTAAAATCGTGTTCCCATGCCTGCTTTTCTGCCAATTGAGGGTGCATTTCCTAAGTATGTGAACGTATTTTCCACCTTTAACAGAAGTTAATGGCACTTGTACTCTTCCTCTTACAGTATTATGCGAATAGAAACTTCTGATCGATTTTAACAAATGAAGTTTCCATCTTCATTAGTTCTAATCTATGTGAATTGTAAAGAGAAGGGATACAATTTCTTTTGCATAGAAAAACGACGAGGTACAATTTATATGAAATGCAATGATTCATTATTTCTACAAGTCCTTATAAGTTATTCAAAACGAATATTACTCTCAAATTATACTTGTTAAATATTACTTCATTAATAAATAAATAAATACTAAAGGGATCTTTGAAATAACAGACAATTAATGGATACACAATGTATTATTATTCACCAAGGGGAAGAAGAAATAAATAATACGAAGACTCATATATTTCTTTTATTTATGAAACAGGACAATTCCTGAATGTCACGTGTGGTAACAAATTTGACTGTCTTCTCCAGACGAACCATTCATGGTGTGCTGACAATGGCTACTGCTACTGCAACGATCCATATTTTCCAAAACGACGTCATTGTGCCCTAGACAGTAAGTTATATATTCACACTTCAAGGAATTACTCATATATATTACAATATACGTATGCGAAATGTTTCAAGTTTAATAAGTTAAATTAATAACTTTTATAGAATATTTATTTCAGCAATTTATTGATAAAATACTTGCATCCGCTGAACAAATCAAATCGTTTACCAGTTTTGAATCTAAACATAAGCATTCGCATTCCTAACATCCTGGCAAAATTACCACTGTAAAACTATGCGACTATGGTCCGGATTTATTAGTTTTAACTTAATCAGTTTTTGAGAGACTCATTTGCAACAATACATCAGCACAGTTTCAAGTGCGTTCATCGGTATCGCGAAAAGCATGCGGAATATCCCTGTCATTGTATGATAGGCTGACTTATTGCTTGTGAGAAAGACACCAGTTCTTGCAAAACAAGTAAGTTCTATGGAAAAAAAATATGGGAACATATATCAAACCATAGACAAATATTAAGAGATCAAACATTATTTAAAATTTTAGAAATCAATTTTAAGTTACAAAATTATTCATATTAAACAATTAAATATGAATATGGGAACAGATATCTTTACTTTTTGTTTTGTTTTTCCCATCTGTCGTGACATAATGTTCACTATGTGCTCATTTTTGATAGAGGATTTATTGGAAATTTAATGTCCTTATTTGGATAGAAACTGCAGTCTTTTTTTTTTCTCTGGCCATTTCCGAGATGACCACTGATGAAAAGATAAGAAGGAATTGTGGCGTGGAATTGCCTGTATATGAAGGAAAAAACTTCTTACCACAAAAGAACATCTGAGATCCTTCATTCTCAATGGCAAGCTTGAGACTAATCATTAAATTTATCTAACAATATGCAGTAAAGGTACTAATAGGGAGGATCGGGGTACATGGCTAGAAATATTCTCATTGGTTGAACTCAAAAGAAGGATTCAACCAGAGATTTTATACAAAGAACACAAGAGAAAATTCTAGCAAAACATACAAGAACACAACAAGAGAAAATTCCTAAAACTGGAACAAGAAAACTAAAAATTAACAACTTATTAGGCTATTTAATATGTAAATCTGCCATTCCAGCCGCTGGAATCCAGCGGCGAGGCAGATGCTTAATATGGTAATATGTTATGATAATAGGGTGGTGCCCCATCTTGTTGGAACATCTCGAGTCTTTGTCAGGATTAGGAACTGCTCTAGGATGTGGCAGTAGGCCGCAATAACATGCGTATCAAACAGTTATAAACTTTAAGAATTCTCCTGTTTATTGATAGGTACGTTCTTTTGTAGTAAATAGAACACTGCAAATACAGTCCCATAGAATATTCAGTTCTATTAGTTCTATTATTGGTGCATGGAATAATGAAATGAAAACTTGCTTGTGAATGAATCTCATAAATTATATTCTTTCTAAGTTATCCAAATTTCAGAACATTGCATCGTTGTCGCCTGATTTAACTCTTTATAAGTTTTTTTCTTTAATTTTAACCATTTATTTGGAAGTACTCTATTGGTAGCACTAACAATATTTCTCTAAAAATACATTAATAATCATGACTTTTCGAATGCAGACATTAATTTATTATTAACCGATTACTAACGATTTCTTTTGCGTAGAACAGCTTGGTCAAGTGTGCGAGACTAGCTACGACTGCACCGTTCGCAATTCGGAATGTGCCAGGAGTGGAGATCAGTGGGTTTGCCTTTGCAGCGAGGAATATTTCTGGGCTTACGGAGACTGCCTCGATTTTGACCAATTTCAAGGTAAGAACTCGTGAAATATATTTCTGAAAACAAAATTTCTTGACCTCTTTTACTAATCCATTATAATAAAAGGGACATGTATTATGACTGATTAGGATATAATCCCATTCACATGGAAGCTCTTCGGACAGTTCGTAAATTCAACTCCTAAAATATTAGACAGTTTTAAGGTATGCATTCAGAAAAATACTCCCGTATGAGAACTGAAGATCGGTCAGTGAGGAATGCCATCTCGCATTACCTCGCATCTGCTTTGTAGTAGAAACATTCCAGCAAATGCTGCTTCCTCAACGCGGTTTGGGGAATTACTGGCGAATGAGTCACCTATATCTGTTTGGCTGCAAACGCCATAAATTGTTGATAACTAAATTCAATATTAACACTGCCTTCCAAGCCTTACCCCCCTTAAAGGAAACCTGAGGAAATTCACCAAATTAATTCAGAGCCCGAAAAACCTAGTAAGTAACCCAGAGGATAAAAGTGGAGTACTTACCAGCTAAGAGATCCATTAATCTGGAAAAATACCCTTATTAATTTCGTCGAAGACGACTTCTAGGATGTGACATAACCTGCGATGCCGGAAGGAATGCCTTCCAGTGAGGGAGTGGTTCAGTTTGCCAACAGGAGGTTGACGTGGTCCTCAATCTTTAAGGAACTTTTTAAGTTACCAATATGTGACATATCGTAGATGGAAAAGTAACTCCAATAGTGAAGTTGAGCAATGGTCTTAAGAGTAACATTTCGAAAGATTTGAAGATCCTTCCATCTGAATTAACAAGTTCTGCGCCAAGCTGGTGTACCTTAAAGCAGAATACATTATGTGATCAAAAGTTTCGGAACTTATGCACCGCAACAATGATTTCATGTAAATGAATAAGGTCTTGGACCTCCCTATGCTTTTAATACGGCCTCTATTCTGAGGAATTCTTTCCACCAGATTTTGATAGATAGCTTCACCAATTTTCTACCATTTGAACCGAAGAGCGTTGATAGGTTTAGTCAGTTGTTAGACGATGTGGCCTAGCCTGTAGTCATCGCTCCAATTCATCCCACAGGTTTTCAGTGAGATTTATATCGGGATTCTGTGCAGACTAGTCCATTTCTTTAACCTCTGTCTCATCAAACCAAACCTGCGCACACTTTACTTTGTGACAAGGACCATTCTCATGCTGGTACATGAATGGCCCAATCCAAAACTGTTGCGAGCTATGTTGGTAATACAGAATTGCCCAAAATGTCAAGAATAGTTGCAGATGTCATAGTTTCTGTTACTGAATCAAAGTGAACCAATCCAAACCAAGAAATGAGCCCCATGCCTCCTCCTGCCTGACCATCTGAATGCAAGATTGTGTACTGAGATTTGTTGCTCCATAAGACACATTTCCATTGTTCTTGGTTCAGTTTCGGTGAGCTGTATAGCATTTTAAACGTCGCTTTACATTGACTGCTGATGACCAATACCATGGCCATGGAAAACTAGAGTGCTCTTTCTTAGCAAATGGTGATTGTACTGGCAGTACTTGAAGTGGTATTTAGAACTCTGTTTCAGTTTATTTTAGCTGAAGACTTCAGATTGCAGTAGTTTTGGAAAAAACCCAGGACAACAATTCTCGTAGGTGGTGGTACATCAGTAACTCTCCGGATGATGAAGTTGTCGTTCACTATAAATACGAAGGGCAAATCTACTGGAAAAGAAAGAAACACAGAAAGTTTAGAGCAAACCTTGATTAGAAACAAAGCATAGAAAGCCTCTTCTTGTATACACTGCTGGCAATGAAAATCGCTATACCTTGGAGTCATCCATTTGCAATGAAATGATTAATGTGACGTCATCACTGCAACACATAATATAAAGGGTGCTTGGAAACTTTAATCATGCTTTAAAGAGCCATTGCTTTAATTCTGCTAGTTAACAGATACATCAGTAAGCCACGGCGTCGTGCTGGCGAAGAATATCATCACCCAGACCCATTTGAACGGGTTAGACTCGTCGTATAACCATGCAACTTGGCCGTGCAGTCACCATTGTGACACGTGTGTTCAAGCGTGGATACTTGCAGATCGTTCGTCACGGAAAATAGGTACTGGTTCTCCCAGGTGCACGCGAGATAGAGAAGTTCGTCATATCTGCCGACGTGCAGTTGCAACAAGTGGTACCACATCCAGAGGGTTCTTGCAATCAGTGGGGCCTGCACTGCATTTTTTGGTCTCAACAAGAGCCATTCGTCGCTGTTTGAATGAGGCTGTACTACAGGCACGACGTCCACTGCGACGTTTGACTTTGACCCCCTCGGCATCGTGCGATACGTCGTCAATGGTGCCAAGAACGTCAACGTTGGACAGAGGAATGGCGTCGCATTGCGTTCTCCGATGAGTCTCGCTTCAATTTATCGCTGCAGAGGGCAATGCAACGAACCTGCACTGATTCGTACTGTTCGTGAATACGTCAGTGAGGTTCTTCGTCCCCTCCTTCTACCATTTTTGCGCAGCATACCCAACGATATCATGCAGCAAGATAATGCTCGTTCCCCTACAGCTCATATCACCCAGATTTGTCTTCTATTGAGCACGTATGGGATCTGAAGGGGCAACGTTTGCACCACCGACAACCACCTGCCCAAATACTGTATGTTCTATGTGTACAGTTGCAGGAAGCATGGTGGAATGTGCCTCAGGACACTATTCGCTAGCTAGATGATGGAATCCTTCGACGCATCGCCGAAAGAAGCTCTGCCCCCTTATTGATCTCGAGCTTTGCGGATGCTAAACAACGCGCCCTTCAAGCGTGAAAGACAAATCACTACTTATTTGTACTATCATCTATCCGCCTGTGATGGTTTAATAAATTTCATGGGTATAGCGATTTCTATACACAGCAGTGTGTCATCAATCATTCAATACATAATCTAGATTAATAACGTAATTCACGCAATATCGAATTAATAAAAAAAAAGAAAGAAAATGGGTTACTCACAATTTGAGTCACGAATTTAATGTAGTAACAACGAGATTGGTTCAACCTACTAATTCAGCAGGTCTTCTTTAAAATAGCTACTTTCCCTAAGTCGCCGGTAATTTCAGTTCTACAGCAATCAAATTTCGATAGATCACATTAGCTTGATTAACAAGCGGGAGCGATTAGTTCGGGCCGAATCCATAATACAAGCGACGGGTAGGCGGCTAATCTACGTCTCCAAACTTCGGAGCTTAGCTCTATCAATTTAAATTAATTTTTACATTAGCAGCATAAAATTCTACTGGACGCAAAAGTATTCTTACTGTGAGAAGAACTCGGTTGTTGCTGGCAGCAATTATTTTGCACCGTCTCTACCTTTCTGAAAACGATAACGTGCGTTGGATCTGCCCCGACGGAACCATTGGCTAATTTGTGGTGAATGAAGAGTTCAAGTGGTAGTAAAAGTTTCGCTCTTTAACTGGATAACCCGCTTCCTCGAACTTTGTATCAGCCCGCTTTTTTTGCGTTTGCCAGTCTCATTCTCGGTACTTTGATGTTTCTAAATTTGAATAGCCTCTCCTCGTGGGATATTGCATCTCGCGATATTTGCGTAACACTTTAGACAACATGGATATTAAGCATATGGAGATAACTTTATGAGGTAAGTTAATGAGAGCTCTATCGGCAACAGAATCATTACCTGCTGGTTTTTTTAATTCTTAGACGCTTTATAGTATCAGTAACTTGTTGGATTTAAATACTTTGAAGTGAGTGGTGGCTTTACAGTATAAAAGGTGGACAACAGAATTATCGACTAGTTTCGCCATTTATTCCCGGCTTCTTCAGGATACACAACAAGAGGCTCGCAGGCCTTTATATAGAAAATTTCGGTACAGAATAAGCAATGAGCGTGGAAAGAAAGAAATAAAAAGGTGACCAATAAGGAATAAAAGGGGAAGGCCAATGGGGGTAAAATATACACAAAGTACAAAAAAAAAAAAAAAAGGAGAGAGGGGGGTCGCGACATTCGCGGACCGAAAAGAGAGACTATATCCGGTTATCAAAAGGACAATGGATACAAATGAAGTATAAAGAAGAAAATACAAAAAATACAAAAAATTTACAATAAAATAAAATATATTTATACAAATAATAACATTAAAACCGGTAAAAGAATGACCAAACCGGTAACATATATAAAATTCAAAGTACAAAAAGCTATAAGAGATCTGCCAAAGGATTGAGGACAGCACAAACGTCGAAGTCGGTCTGGCAGTTGACAGTTGATCGGGGTTGGATTTCTTGGCTTTGTAAATTTCTATGGCCTCTAGGATGGCAGTTTTTGAGGGATTATTGCAAACATGCATGACGGACATCACCTCATCTTGTGCTCTGAGGGGGTGTCCAGTGCATGCGAGATGGTTTGCGTAGTGCGAACGATTATCCTGTCTATTGTAGGATGCGTCGTGTTCTCTGAAACGTATATTAAAGCTACGCGTAGAGAGGCCAATGTAATACTTATCACAAAAGGCACAGCTCAGACGGTTATCTCAACCAGCCGAAATACTTTGAGGAAGATAGGAAACTGATGAATGAGGCCATAAGCGACGCATCCATCAGACTGAACTTGATGAGTATTATACTCTGTTCAACGAAAGTTGGAGTGGGCGTGTCCAGTTAAATTTCCTATTTCAATTGTTAGACATCGTTGGATAGAGTATAGTGACATTTTCCAAACCTCTTTGGGCGTTGGCAAATAATTCTTTAGCGAGCCGCCGATCAGTGGTGACAAGACTACCTTTCTTTGTAAGAAAGGGCGGCAGTTATATGGGCATGTTACTCTTCTAAGCTTCGGTTACTTCAGAGAGTTGTCATGGATACACTTTAATTTTCGTTCCACCTCTGATTCCGCAAAATTCTGACTTGCTTATTGAGAGCTTGCGAGAAAGTCTGCTAAATTTAATTTTAAAAAGAGAGCCGTGTATGCCGCCACTGTTTTCTGAAGGAATTTCCTTAGTGGATGAGACCCTAATGTAAAGAGGAAGGCAGATGTGAGACAGATGTTCATTGAGGTAATGCCGAATTACGTTGTGATAATGGTGTGCTGTACCATCTTTGTTGGAACAGGAAATGTCTCGAGTCTTCATGTAATAATGAAATTAAGAACGGCTCCAGTGTGTCGTAGCAGGCCACAATTTTGCAATAACAGTGCAGAACGTAACGGCGTATGCACACCAAACATAAATTATGACACCAAGGTTTAGGTGTAGGAGGCATGTGAAGTTCGCTATTCGTAATTTCATTAATTTTTTATTTTGCTCTCTCATTATAAACATTTATTCGAAGTCAATTCGGCATGCTTTATAATAATAATTACTAATGAATTGTTCAAAATTTCAGATAGAAAATGCTTGGACGCCATCATCTATCTATGCATTTTGACTGGTGTACTTATAATAATCGGTACACTTTTGTTTCTTTATGGAAGGTATGAATTAATATTTTTCATTTAATTTTTATAAATTTTAATCGTACTATTGAGATTTTACAAAGACTGTAATTGGTTCTAATTAAAGAGACACTTGTCACGGTGATCTAGTGCGGGCGATAGCGAGCGTATGGCATTGATTTTTGGTAGCTATGCTAACAGAATTGTGGGCTCGGTTCGTCATACAGTCCGCGACAAAAGTTTAGGTTCACTGGTTTTTCTAGTTTATTTAAAAATGGTTAGTTTTAAAAATACCAAATTAATAATGTAAGTTTATAATGTATATAATTAAACTACAAAATAAAATTTGAAACAGATTTACCAACTAAAATCGAAGTTTATTGACAGAAAATAACAAACAGGATTACGTTAGGTAATTTCTACGAGGTCATATATGAGCATACGACGTGGACTGAACTGGGATGGAACATCTTAATTTTGTAAGGCTGGCTTGACCTGAAAATAAACGGAAAATGGCTGATGTCATCCAGTTGCTTCACCGAAGAACTCCGGTTGTAGCTGCGAAAGTTGACACGTACTGAAATTATTCCCAACGTAGAATACACAATAAACTATAAATATTCCAATGACGGCTATCAATAACGATATTAAAACTATCCAACACCAAAAACAATACGCAATTCAATTCTTTCATTAGATTCATATCGAGCAGTTAAACTAAAAACATTTAGTGATGAAAGAAAATAGGTTTCAATATGCAATATCTCCAGCGTATTCTTTAAGATATGCAGTAAACGAAAACGGAGATATTTCCACAAATAAGTAAGTTACGAATGGTGATTGAAAAGAAATGAATGGAGATAATGACATACAAACAACATTTATTTTTCAACATAATCTCCATACAAATTTAAGCACTTGTCCCACCGTTTCACAAGTCCCTGGAAACCTGTGGCGTAAAATTCTTTTGGTTGCTGTTGGAACCACGTGCGCACTGCTCTTTCAACCGCTTCATCGTCAGGAAAGCGTTCTCCCGAAAGATGCTTCAAAGGGCCAAACAAGTGGAAATCGCTCGGGGCGAGGTTCGGGCTGTAAGGTGGATGTTGGAGGACCTCCCACTTGAATGACCTCAGCGTCGCTGTGGTCTGATTGGCACTATGAGGACGGGTATTGTCATGCAGCAGCATCACTCCTTTATTGAGGAGGCCTGGTCGCTTCCGGCGAATGGCGGCACGAAGTTTCGTCAGAATCATGCAGTACGAGGCAGACCTAACTGTGTGGCCACTTCACTGGGATTCGGTGAACAGAACAGTACGCCCTGGCAATCCCAGAACACCGTCAACATGACTTTCCCAGCCGATGTTGTCACCTTAAACTTCTTGTGCGCTGGGGATGAGGGATGTTTCCACTGCATGGAGGCACGCTTCGTCTCAGGCTCATAATAGTGCACCCAAGACTCATCACCAGTGACAATCCGAGAAAGCATGTCGTCCCTTCAACCTGGTAGCGCTGGAGATGCTGCAATGACAAGCCCATTCTCTGGCTTTTGTGTTGTGGTGTAAGCTGGCGTGGCACCCATCGGGAGCACACTTTATTGAAGCCTAGCTGCTCAAGCATCTTGTTGTAAGCCTGACCACGTGAACAGCCAATAACGGTTGCTACAGCGTCGATGGTTACCCCCCTATCTGCTCGGATGATGTCTTCGACACGCTGCAACGTTTTTGGCGTGGCGATCTCCACGGCCGACCGGTTCGATGTTCGTCTTCGATACTTGTCCGCCCTTCCGAGAACCTCTGCACCCAATTATGGATTGACTGACGCGACAGGCAATGTTCACCATACACGGGCAGCATTTCCTTGTGGATATTCTTTTTTTCCATATGTTTTGCCCACAAAAAACGCACAACGGCACGCTGTTGTATCGTGGTACATGTACTCAGGGACGCCGCCATCTTGTATAGTCATGCGCAGAACCCTTCCTTCTTCCATGCGCAGAACGATCGTTGTGCTTCACAATAAAACTAGATAGTGCTGCTATCTAGCGGTGACAGTTTCCCGCACTTAATTAAAAAATGAGGTTGATTTTAACTATCCGCACAAATCGCGCGATGACTGATTCCGCAAACTGAATTGTCGCGATTCCTGTAACCGGCCGGGGGGAAACCAACTGCCCCCTGTAACCAAATAGGTTGGGGTATATATCAGTTATCTGCCCGCTGCTAGTGTCGTTTCGTGAAGATTAAATTGTATACACGTTAAAAGCTTCTCCAGTCCAATAGATAGTTATATAACAGAAAATTATTACCAGGAGATATTTAATTCTACTATCTCCATTTAATTCAGTAGAATTCTTCTTAATACCAGGAAAATAGCTTAAGTTCGTTATGAACTACAAGGAGATATCAGAAAGTAACGCCATTTATTTTTTTCAAAGAAAACTACAAAACATACAGGTAAACAACAAAGTGCAGCTGAACCTACACATTCCTTTATCTATTTTTCCACATAGACTACTTGAAGATTTAGGCATTTATGTCAACGCTGCACCAGTTTCAGAATCCCCCCTCATAGAACTCCGTCGGATGTGAATACAGCCAAAGGCGCACGGCAGATTAACTCAAATCCTCTTCACTCTCAAACCTCCGACCACTCAGAACTACTCTTCATGGGACCAAAGAATTGGTAGTACGAGGGCGCTAAGTCCGGACTGTAGGCTGGGTGGTCCAGAACCTCCCAACCGAAACGGACCAGTTTTGCTTTGACGACATTGGCCATATGCGGGCGTGCGTTGTCATGAAGAAGTCGAACATTATTTTCTCTTTCTGGTCGCTTCTCCCGAATAGTACGCCGCAGTTTAGTCAACGTTTCACAATAGATAGCGGCGTTGAGGATTGATCCACGCGACAGGAACTCTGCGAGTAGGATGCCTTGCTTAACCAAAATTGTAAGCATAATCTTCCGAGCTGAAGGAGAATCTTTGAATTATTGCGAACCAGAGAATTTGGATCTTTCCACGCTATGCTTGCAGTTTTAGGCTCAGGTGTGAAGTGCAAGACCCTGTACTCATCTCCTGTGTTAGGTGCCATTCAGAAACTCATTTTCCTCTTGGTTGTAATGCTGCAGATGTTGCAGACTGCACGCTATTCTGTTGCCGGTCTGTTCTGGTATCAGATTTTTGGAATCCAAAGCGAACAGACTTTGCGGTATCCAAGCTTCCATGCACTATATCCCATGCAGATCCATATGATATGAAACTGTTCACGCACTTCTATCAAGGAAATGCGACGGTTTTCTCTGATTGTGTTCTCGATAATGGCTGGTGTTGCCGCTGACGCAGGCCGCCTAGAACGCTGTTTATTGGCATGGGGTTATCATAATTCTTCCTTTCTGAAACATTTTACACCATTTGCATATACTGGAATAGTCTAGACAGTCGGCACCGTAAATTTCTACCCTTCGGTAGCTTACCTTTGCTACCCCTTGTCGCTGTCAAAGGCCTCTCGAAGTCACCACCCTTAGTCGAGGTTCCTTTTTTCCCTTGGCTGGTCATCTGCTCCTCGGAGGATCCATGCTTGTCTGCTGGAATTTCACTCTTCCTCCCAGTATTGCCAGCGGAAGTGTTGCCGGAAATAAGTTTTCCCCCACCCAGATCTGTTTTTTTTTTCTTTTGCGTCACGTGGCTATATCTCCATCGTGCTCAGGTGTCATCAGAGACAAATTGAAGAAAGAGACTGTCAGTGACCTCCCCTCTAGTGGTGCCTTCGCGCCGCCATATTGGGATTGGCAAGAAACAGCTGATCGCCCGAGGCAATGCATGTGAATCAATCGGTTTGGTTTGGTTTGTTTGGTATTAACGTCCTTTTCAACTTCTATGAGCCACCGAGGCCGATTCAAACAATTTGGAGTGAAGTCTTATGAATGAATATAACGTGAAATTAATGGTAGTCGTAATTGTTTTAAAGGCACCTGGTTTAGTGGAACCAGTATGGTTCATTGGAAATTTGAATGCTGAGATATGACATGTTATATATCATACAATTTGGAGTGACGTCTCATGAATGTATATAACGTAACATTAATGACAGTCGAAACTGTAAAAAAGGCACCTGGTTTAAATGAACCATAATGGTTCATCGGAACTATCAGTGTTTAGATTTGGCATGTTATATATCTAAGAACTTGGATTGACGTCTCTTGAATGTATATAACGTAAAATTAATGATTCTTTAACGCAAAAAAACATGAATTCTTTCTAAAAATTCTAATCTTTCTTCATGTGTTCTTTTTCTGGATATTAACTCGCAGAAATTGCAACTTTTCATCAAAAAGAGCCCGAGCAACGCCGGGTAAAACAGCTAGTTTTTAAATAAACTAGAAAAAAATCAGTGAACTTAAACTTTGTATATTCACTTTTATAGAATTCGTTCATTAACTCAGCTTTATAGCTTCGTTAAAATGGGTTTTATTTTATGAGCTAGTATTTATCATAAAGCTATGATGTAACAATAAAAAGCTACAACAGGAGTCAATAGATGTAACAACAGCTTTTTCTATTTATAGGATATTAAAACAACGAATGCTAAGAAAGCGTTTGGAGTTTCAGCAAAGTATCGTCGATAATGTACCACCAGGTCCTTCTAACGAAGAGGATCCAAACCCCGAGTCATCGAATGTCACTCAGGTATTCCATCATATCATAAAGCCATACGTATTTTGGAATAAAAGTACAGCACAGAAAGAGGATACATTAATGTCACAAATTCAACAATAATACCTCGGAAATCATGGACAGTTTTTTCAGTAAATAGGGAAGTTTCACATATTTGCAGCTGCTTCGTATGCGAAATATTCATTTCTATTGGATTTTCATAGGTATACAGTAGATTATTAGTTTAGACATTGTCTGAAGAGCAAACAAGATAATGCCAATTTTTTGGAATCCATGATTTATTCGTACGAAAAGATAACCAAAGTTTAGGAGCTATTGTTTCTTCTTAACCTTATTTTATAATCATGCTTTATACTGGATTGGCTGTAACTGTCATTCTGTCACGCGCTAGATTCACTATAAGAACCATACCCATGTAGACATGTTATATATATAGAACGTTGGCAATATCTTAACGAGTAAGATTCCAAAGACTGTGAAAATAGGTCCTTTGTAGAAAATAGGCCATCTTGATTATCGTTAGAAAGGTTTTTTAGAGAAAAGTGTTTTCAGAGAATTATTGAATTCGACAGAGTGGGAGCTACTTAAATCACTCCGAAATATACAGGGTATACGGTAGAATTAGCATACATATTTCAACGAGAAATAATGCTGAATTGGTGAGGTCTGGTTTTTCTACACTGCTTTGCAATGAAATTGCCCCACCAACTAGGAGTTATCCGACCTTATCCATATTTAGTGGGGGGGGGGGGGGTGTTCGTCTACCTCCGACTAGTAAACGATTACATGCATGCTCACGGGACATGACCATTTGGGTTGATACAGGGTGTCCGGGCGCCTGTATAGGCTCATCAGTTGACACCTGTGCGAGACGTTCCATACAGTAGGGAGGAAGCAACTGCCTCGTGAACGTACAGTACTGTAATCCGCACAACAGTCTCAATGCCGCGACAACGACAACCGTTCACGCAATTAACGGATTTTGAACGAGGTCGGATTATTGGCCTCTCCGAGGCTGGATGGTCAACCAGACGGATTGCTGTCCATGTGTCGCGGGACGCACGGACGGTAGGCCGATGTTGGAGGCAATGGCGAGAGGAAGGCACACATGCCAGAAGACCAGGCTCTGGGGCCCGAAGAAGCACGTCAGCTCGTACCGATAGGCGGATACTGCGAACAGCGCTAGTGGAAAGAAACATCACCCTGCGGCAACTGCGCGACAACATCACTATTCCCGGTACTGCTCCAGTGTCAATAGCGACAACAGCACGCCGGTTACACGCCGCGACAATGTCTGCCAGGCGCCGATTGTTGTGTCTTCCTTTGACACCTGAGCATCGCGCGATACGACTGCAATGGTGTCGTGAACGAGTGGGCTGGCGAATGGAATGGCGCCCGGTGGTCTTCGGCGACGAATCCCGCATTTATTTGGACACCGACGAGAGACGCGGACATATGTGGCACAGACTATTGGAACATGCCAATGAACAATGCATCTGGTATCGCCATCGTGGACCAACACCCGGGATCATGGTCTGAGGTGCCATCGGCTACGATACCAGAACGCCTTTAGTCACCATCCAAGGCACCCTGACAGCAGCACGGTACGTCACAGAGATTCTGCAGCCCGTATTACTGCCCTTTCTGTCTGCCATGGCCCGCGAGGTGCCCAGACCTATCGCCAATTGATCACGTGTGGGACATGGTGGAACGTCGTTTACGATCACCCCAGAATCTCCATGAACTGACACTGTAGGCCTGGGCAGACGTACCCCAAGATGACATTCGCCACCTGTATGTTCACCTACACCTGCGGCTGGAATAATGCATCGCCGCTAGAGGTGGTGACACAACCTACTGATGCAGTTTTCCGGTGGGACACCCTGTATAAACGAGTGCACGCCTTGGCTCCATAACGTAATAAAGGTGTGTTCAGATGTATCTCTTGCTGTAGACCTACTTTTGGCTCATTCGGATAACTCCTTGTGGGTGGGGCAATTTCATTGCAAAGCAGTGTAATTTAAGAGGATACAAAAAAAAAAACTAACATTATTTTGACATGTAACGACTAGCTACTTCCCCTTTAATTAAGCTATCACCGATCCCTGAATCACTTTTCGATTGCTTGTTGCAGATAAGCGAACGGTTAAGAGTTATGTTACAGCAAGAGCTTGTTAAGAGTTGGTAGCACATCACTGGAACACTAGAAACATAAAATTTAGTTTCAACTTTTCAGTACGCTTTTTCAATAAGGAAAGAGTAATTAAGAAATCCTCTTCTAATAATTTTGTTATTTAATGTTAACATTTACATACTAAAAATTTTAATGCAATTCTAAAATAAAAAAAATATGATTATATAGATTTAGAATTTAGATTATAGGTATTTCGCGAAGAACTTTACACTAATTTACTCGGTCCAAGTGATGTGTATATAACACCACTTACAATTTCATGCAAATGAAATTTTGAATTAAGTTCTGACAAACATACTTTACGCTCTGAAATATTTTTATTGCCATTTTTAGTATTCTTTTAAATTGGATATCGACGCTTATGTTATATTCAATACGTATACGCACATTTAATGATTTTTGAAAGCCTGTATGCTCCCACATTATTTTGTGAAATTTGAGCTAAGTCTTAATTGCTTTAAAAATTGCAATAAAGCACTGTTTAAAAAAGGCAAGCTCTTTATCGTCGTATAAAATCGTTATGATTTTCTATAGAGCATTGATAAATTCGTCCATTCACTCTACGCTCTTTACAGCTTTAAGAATATAGCTTTTAATCCCCATCAACATGATCTTATCAGGATGTGCAGTGATCTAAAATATTTCTAAAGTATAAAACAATCTCGATTAGGATTGTCCAAAGTATGGCCCACAAAGTTTAGCCTTGCTATTGAAAATAACGACACAAGAATGCTGTTGAAAATATAATCGATTATACGTGTGCAATTATATTTATAGTTTTTACTAATGATTACCCCATGTAACACAAAGTTTGTTCCTGCATTGTAATCATTGTATTCCATTAACTAAAATGATGGAAAATAATAACTAAAATGTTCAAACTTTGCTTTTGTGGGCAGGAGAATGAGTGAGGATATTTTGAAAAACAGTAACAGGCAAAAGCCGAATTCGCGTGAACACTTGAGAGGTCAGCAGAAATTACGTCGCTATTACGTGACACATAGGTGCGATGCTTACAAAGCTTATTTTGGTATGCTTTTCAGAAAGTTTCAGGGAAGTAACTGTTACTATAATTATTATTTAGGCTAAATAAATACAGAAATGACAGTTTTAATCCAGGAACAAAGAATAAAGGCTTTTTTTTTTGTTACATGGTGTTATCCAACATATCAAGACCGTTAGATTGGATAAACAAAGCGGCATTCCGAAAATCATCAAAGACAAATATTCTTAAAACAACCTAAAAAATCATCCCTTGAATTTTTGCCGTGTGTTTACCAAATACTCTGCATAACTAAGAAATGCAATAAACACTGTGGGTACTGTCACAAGTCGAAAAAACTGGAACAGCACTTCCCATAAAAATATTTAATAGGCACGAATGTACTTTTCACCTGCTATGCAGCAACATTTAGCATAAATCAACAATTAATAAGAATTACAGTGAATATATGCAGAACAATAATCTATGGGAAGTAAATCAAGCTGTTGTCGGTTATAGCTTTACTAACTTGCCCGCGCTCAAAATGTTTGTACACCCCTGATTTAGATCTTCGCTAGTAAACTGAAGTGAATTCTAATAAGACACTTTGCATGAAAGTATAGCACTTAATCTTGATGAGCAAATGGCAATCATATGGAAAATCAGAGATCAATTAGTTATTTCATTTTTTTGGTACTGCACACAAATTAAGCTGTTGGGTTTCAGTTTCTCATAACATCTACATCAGAGGAGGCTTCTCATTTTTAACATAGAAGCTTTATATTAGCAGATACGTTACAAATTTTTTTTACGTAGATTCAAATAACAGATTACATAAATCTTATATATTTCTTTCTTTCAGGAGAATACTACAAATGGGAACGAATGGCGTTCTGTCGACCTCCATAGTAGTAAAGGTGAAATTGCTTTTGTCGGCGTCAGTGATAAAGTGAAACTTGTTGATCAAACGGATTCGTCCGTCTGCTAATCTCTTATTTAACGTGTAATATAAAATTATTTATTTGAACGGCAATAAATATCGTTACTTTTATTCAGTGATAGCTTTTCTCTGGTTCTGAACTAGCATTAAAAACTATCAAAACATTCTCAGTGGGAAGAAATTAGTTCCGAAAATCTTTAAATCATTTCTGTGTCCTTTCAATCGTGACCTCTTAAAATATTTTTTCTCTTTAAATTCGCTTGTTGTTGCCCACGCAATAAAGTTCTTGCGCTTTATAACAAATACTTGATAATGTATTTTTTGAAATGTTTGAACACGCGAACTTTAATGAGTTGTCCGAATTAAAAAATAACGCAATGCAATACATTAGCCAGACACAGAGAAGTTGCCTGTCTTGTATAGTTTTTGGATATACTATACAAGCTGATACTGTCCAGCTACATTATTAAGTACGCCCATCTAGTAACGCGCTGTGCCTCCTTTCGCCTTCAAACAGGCCGTATTCGTCGAGGCATGGATTCAACAAGGTACTGAAAGCGTTTTTGAGTGTTGTGTGCCATGCAAACATGAGTGGGAATTCCTCTCATTTTGACGGGAATGCAGGCGTGGAGGGAATTCCTTTCCAGCTCATCCCACAAAAGTTCAATCGGATTGAAATTCAGCAACTGGGCGGGCCACTGCAGCAAAATCATCATCATCTTACTGTAACCATTCCATGATGATGTGGGCTTTGTGCCCATCTGCTTGCGGAAAAACTGTCAACATGAATGGATGCACTTGGTCGGCCACGATGACTACGTACGCTCTGGTATCCAGACGTGAATCCAGGGCGTTTCGGTGAACCCAAGGCATGACACTGCCCCTACCGGCTTGCACAGTTGTCGACAGACATGGTGGGTCTATATATTCATGGCTCAGTTGGTAAGAGCGGTGCCAGTGAAAGGCATGGTTCGAGTCCTGGTCGCGGAATTTTTTCTTCCCTTTTCTCATTTGTAATTGTGATTCATATTATTTGTGTCAAATTCTCTGTCTGCCACATACATGATGCACCAAGAACTTCGACTCATCGGATGAAACAGAAGGTGTGCTTTCCTGTTCATTTCTGATACAAACGATAGCCGATGATGCTGATGCTGCCGGTTGTTGTGCCCTATCTGCAACAGCATGCGGCTGTTGTGAGCAGCAAAGTTAAATTCGAACGTCACTTGGGCAACAGTGACTTGTCCGTTGGCTTACACAAGCCTAGCCAGCCTCCACTGCACTCTTATCAACGATCAAGTTTCGTTCCACTGAGTTTTTTGTAAGGTGAACCATTCTTGTTACACCCTTGAGACTGTTGTACGAGAAAAGTTCAGGAGAACTGCCGTCTCGGAAATGCTTCGTCCAGCACGTCATGCACCTGCGACCAAAATGTGTTAGATCTTTCTCTTTCCCATTATTGCTATGAGTTTTAGTCTAAAACTGCCGACAGAAAGGTTGGAGCTGTATTTATACCAGAGACCGTTACAAGGGGGAACAGCAAGGATATACCTAAGAAGTCTATGTTTGAAGCGTGTCAGGGATTTAATGTACACCCTGTGTTTCTAGCTTTAATTTCTCTAGTAAACATGTATAAAACTGATATTCGCGCACCACCTCCGCCAATTATTCTTTTCAAATTTACTCCACTGTTTGAATTTACTCCTCTCTGATCAACATTTCTTACTAACTAACTCTTGAATTTACCTATTCTTTTGCCACTTTTATTGATCATCCTATTTCTTGGTTATTGAATGCAATGCAGTTAACATTGTCATTCGCAGTCGATGATAGTTCTTTATCGAAAATTGAAATGTAGGTCACACCTCTATCTTGATGCGTAATTGTAGAGGTTCTGACCTGGCAATTGATTATTTTAGATCGCGCAACTCCATAAAGCTATTTAGGCTTTTATTTTTCTAGAAGAACTAACTGATAGCAAATTGATTTTTTTATATGATAATGAGTGACTATAAAGTTAAGGTAACCTACTTAATTTACTTGAGAAATGTGTTAAAATTTTCAATTAATTGTTAATTGTTCACTAATACTTTATACAGTATATTCACGTGTATTAGTTACTTTAACTTAATTTAAAATATTTATAGAGATAATTTTTTGACATAAGTGAAAGGCAAAGCAGTAAGAATATCATCCATCAGGGAAGAAGTCACTGAACGTTAGCGTTCTTTCATGTTTGATTGGTCTGTACTTTTGATTTTTTGGTCAAATGTCACATCGCTAGTTTACGCTTTTTGTGACCCACTCTTTACTTTTGAATCTGAATATGTAAATAAGAAAATCTTATGCTATTTGACCCTCTGGCTGCCATTTCCTACATTATACAATGTTTCTTGAAAATCTACAATAAAATAAAGAAAATTGGAGCACTTATATGAAATTCCCTGTCAAACTGGTCAAACAAAAAGTATATTGAGCACAAGAATTAATGAACATGAAAGAGTAATTAGATTATAATGTAAAAATAACCATTCAGCACATTATAATAAAGATAAAGATAAAGATAATCCTTATTATATTATCAGAAAAAATGGAAGGAAAAATCCAACGACCTGAATTCGCACTAGGAACCACGAGTATTATGCTCGTTGCCTCTACCATCATGAACACGGTACAACAAGACTATAACCAGATGTTCTTAAAGACTACAAGGTAGTCAAGATGGAGGCTCGATGATAGGAATTCCTCTTTTCCAAGGCATCAGAAAAGTTAATGAGCACATATAAGAAATTATTAAATGGAATGATGGCCCTATAGTAGAGGCAACGAGCGTGATACTCGTCGTTCCTGGCTCGAATCCAGGTTGTGGAGCATTATCTCCATTTTTTCCTGATAATATCTTTTCCTTATCCTTGGAGCATTATCTCCAGTTTCCAGTTAATAATTTCTCATAATCCTAATTGGGAAAATATTAAAATGTTAGCAAAAGAAAAAAATCTACAAAAAGATTAATAAAAGAAAACCATATTAATAAAATCAAAAAACGAATATCTAGCCAAACCATATATAGATTAATTGCAGGGTTCTCAACCAGGGGGTACCCCCCCCTCCACCAGGGGAATTTTAGGGGGCTTAGAGGAGAATTGGTACTAACAGAACTATTCAGCTAAAGGTGATGTTCTGTAGACTATGTAAAATCTGTAAAGTTGTAATAAAGGGGGGAATTATAGCCTGAGCTATGAAAGGGGAGGGGGAGTTGACCAAAAACGGGTGAGAAACACTGATTTATCGGAATCATGGTTAAATATAAAAGCAATATAAGTTTCTCAGTCAATTTTAACAACAATTAAGTATATTCGAACAATAATAAATAAAAAAAAAGAGCCATTTGAACAATACAATCGACATTTAAACTTATAACAATTAAAGAAAGGTAATCAAATTTCTTAAAGATTTTCCCGATGTGCATTGTTTTTTGGGAAGATTTCCATTAGATTTTATATAGTATCTTCTGTGAACATACGAGATGATCAGCAGTTGATATTCATTGTGTTTATCAGAAATGGATCATCCAGAGAAGACACTGTTCATATTGCGCCGTGTTTATATTTAATCTTCAATCAGCTTGCAGGTGATATCGATTTGACCTTCTCGCTGCCAAGAGTTGAGGATCCCATGTGTGCATCAATGTTAATTATAGCAAAGCGCCAAAGGAAGACTGTTTTTTTCCTTTTTTTTTTCAAATCATAATCAAATCTTTATTAGAAAATGAAGGGAGAAATACAATAAAAATATTTGGAAAAGTCTATGTCGGCACAAATTAAGCAGAAAACAAATCATAAACAAAATTGAATTTTAAAAAAAATCAAAACTGATTAAAAACCTACAATTTAATTGCGATATTAAAAAAGCTTTTGACTTGATATTTTTTAAAATTTGAAGGAATAACAAATATTCTAAACTTTAGGAAGAATGCAGTTTAAATTTTGGGAAGAATATTTCGTTTTTACAAGAGGAGTATGCAAATTGGAGGCAGTTCTAGTATAGTAATTGTGAATTTTTGTTATAAAAAGGTTTTAAGGAATTAGAAGAAAAAGAAACATAAGCCAATTTAATAAGAAAATAAAAATAAATTTCCCTAATGGTGAAAATCCCACAAAGGGTGAAAATTTACGGAACTGTGACCTTCTACCTCTTGATTGCTACCCTCTTCCCATTCTCTTATTCAAAACAATCCAGAAATTCAAATCTTAAAATGGCCCAATTACTACTAGCTCTGTTAAAATTTCGCTTACTTGTATCAATCAGTCAAGGGCAGAAAGTCGGGTTCTTGAAATAAAAAGTGGCATTAGGTGTCTTATTTAAGGCAAAGTAAGATAAGCAGAGAGTTAAGAATCAGAATAAAATGTAAATCTTTTTTCAAGACACAAAAAAACCAAAACAGTACAAATAAAGGTAATCTTATTCTATGTGAAAGAAAGGAGAA
This sequence comes from Rhysida immarginata, assembly GCA_023313115.1. Classification (NCBI taxonomy): domain Eukaryota; kingdom Metazoa; phylum Arthropoda; class Chilopoda; order Scolopendromorpha; family Scolopendridae; genus Rhysida; species Rhysida immarginata. The sequence continues at coordinate 551,071 of JAHWFO010081720.1, read as the reverse complement.
AACATATCAATAATATAAGAAAGTTAAAACTAAATAAATAATGGGACCTAATTCTAATACAAATTGTACATAAAATAAAAAAAAGAAATATCTTAAGGATTACTTAATTATGAATAAAGTTTTTTTCATCAAAAAGAAAAATGAGTTCTTTCCACCACTCTGAGTTTTTTTTTTATAAATCTCTGACTATATTATAAAGAACCTGTTTCTTTGATCAATATTCTCCAACTCTGCCTTCTGGAAAATTTCAGAATGTTCAAAAATCTACTTACACTTGCTCGGTAGTCTGCTAATTCCAATTATAGACAAGGGTTGCTTTTACCACATAAACACACTGAACAGGCCATATACAACACTTTCCTTAAATCACACCACAGAAGAATCACTAGCATACACATGAAGGTCAACGCTGTACACTGGGAGAACCCGGATCAATCGATGAATGAATATTATTAATATGCTCAAACTGTCCTCACCGAGTTCTACAGATTTACTCCCCGTCCTCAGTTGTCTTCATTGATGCACATCTCGAAGGGCATGCACATCTGTACCATGCATGCCCATGCTCAGAGATTCCTTGACTTCACTATCCAATGCCAATATATCAATAGGTGCACTATCACGATGCCGATGATTTATGTATGCGTTTCACTCTCAACTGGTTTTAATAGATCTCAAATTTTCATATTTGGGGCCCTTCTTCCTCACTCACACAAAAAAATTAACTTACTGGAGAAAATGTTTAAATAAACAGAACGAATCTGATAAATGTTAATCAGATTTTTGTTGACACTCTGCTCTTTTTTTCTGGTCCTTTTGAATTTTCGGTTACATGCTGAGCCAGTTACCGTATATACTCGATGTATAGCCGCTCTCCTTGTATTGCCGCACCCCCCTTTTTTAGACCCAAAAATCGGAAATAGATTAACCCGATGTATTGCCGCAAACCAAAATTCACACTCTTGTCACACAAAAAAATAATTTTATTATTCACGTCAATTCACGTCAATAAAATAATTTTTCACTTCAATAAAATAACTTTTCACTTCAATAAAATAACTTTTCACTTCAATAAAACGTAGTTTCACGTCAAAAAAATGTAAATTCATTTCAATAAAACGTAAGATCGTAGTTCGCTGATTATTATTAATGGAAACGTTGCTACAGGGAGTCTGAATCAACATTGACATAATTTTTTTTATGAATTTGTTAAAAAATACTGTAAAATATGGACAATATAACTATATTAATAGTTAAATTATTGCTGTAGAAGTTGTTGCGTTCTTCATCCACACGATCTATATCAAGTTGCTAAGGTTTCGTTAGCAGTTGACTTTTTAAAGTAAATGTTTAATATAATTGACACTAGATGGCGCTAACTTCTCTACGGATACCTGGTTTTATTGAACGAATTTACATTTTATTGACGTGAAACTGCGTTCTATTGATGTGAACTATTATTTTATTGATGTGAATGTTTATTTTTTAATATGAAACTACGTTTTTTTGAACGAAACTATATTTTATTGATATGAAAAATTATTTTAATGATCGAAAATGACGTTTTATTCATCGAAAAAAACTGTATAAAGTTAACCGTTGTATTGCCGCATTCACTTTTCAGGGGCATTTTTTGGTCATAAATTTTGCGGCTATACATCGAGTATATACGGTAGTTCGAATTTGGGTCGAGCAAAGTGCCCCCTTCACCAGGGTTTATCCCACAGAGTAAACAGAGCGCTTATAGCCTCAAAAGCGCGTCGCCTCTTGGCAGCCATCTTGTGGTGGGACGATGCCGCGTTTCGTTTTACACTGTAGAAGCCATACTCAAAATAGCGAATAATCCGCTTTTTACATGGTATACGTTGATTTTCATGTGAAATTTTTAAATTTTCCCAAAACTATGTTTCATTGATGCACAAAAAAAGTGATTTTTTTAGGTAACATAGGAAATAAAAATTAATGTTCAACTGCTACATGGCCTTACATTTTCTCAGTTTCAACTTAATTTAAATAAAATAAAATATATAAAATAAAAATTTTAAAGCACACACTTTCACCTTAAAAAGTTCAGAAAAAAGTAAAAAAGCGAATTTTAAAAAAAGGTAAAAGTGTGGTGGCGCGTTTAGTATGTAGTAATTTCTTATTAAAGTTTAATATTAAACGCGCCACCATACTTTTACCTTTTTTTTTTAATTCGATTTTTTACATTTTTATGAACTTTTTAAGGTGAAAGTGTGTGCTTTAAAATTTTTATTTTATATATTTTATTCTTTTTAGTCTTTATTTATAAAAATTAAGCTTTTTATTTGATATCTACATAAACCAAAAAACCTTGGAAATCTGCCGTCTGATATCGGGTAAACGTTTAAAATACTTTATGCTGGCTAATCATAAACAATGCTCACCACAATCAACAACTTTGCTAGCACTGATGATCAAATTAACAACGATAACAATAAACAACAATACAGGTAGTCGTTACGTCATGATTGCACTGTATACATATTAAACTTAAATATTAAATAACTTACGAATAAACGAAAGACTAGTGAAACATGCATTGTCATCTATAAAACGCCGTTGGGGAAAGTTACAGAGCTGTAGGTAGTCAGGAAGTGGGCAAAATATTGATTACAAAATTTTTCCTTCCATTTTTCGATAGAAAAATTATACATCATGTTTGGAGGTCATCTCCAGTATATATTTAATTATTTATCTAAAAGTGAACTTTTTGAAAGCATTTAGCAGCATCTTACATTGATAATACTGCTGAAAAATGGCTGAAATTCTTTGATATTTTTATGAAACAAACATTTTTTAGAAAACAAAACATTTTTAATGTTGGGGACACAAAGAAAGGCTGGTGATATAATTTGCAGCGATTTGGGCATGGGTTGAAAACGACCCACGATTGACCCATATAACGCACGATGACTTACAATTCTCTTTTCTTTTTCTGTGAAAAGATAACCCGTTGTCTTTTGTTTTTCTCATTGCATCCGTATGCCACGCAGTAGTTTGGCATGTTGTTCACTCATTCCACGGTAGCTAAAGTAGAAAAAACCGTTGCCTACCCTCAAATACGTGCCTAAACACATGGAAAGTACCGTGGCATTTGCGATCTGAGTCCCACCAAAAGTTGGCCGCGCAAGAGTTTTCGGTGGCGACGCAGCTGGCTAACACATCTAATGCTGCATGATCGCTCTGTTTACTCTGTGGTTTATCCCATTAAATTTTATTGACGAGATCACTCATTCTAATGGAAAGAGAAGCTTGTAATGGATTAGCTCACTAAACAATGGAAGTTTCATTGCAGTAATACTAATATTTCAATACCCTCCCCCATTTTATCCAACTCCGGAGTGAAGTTGAGTTGCTCCACTCCATAACAGAAATTAAAACAATCTCACGCCTCCCCTCTCTCCGTTCTCCCTTTCACATCATTTTTGACAAAACCAAAAAAATAATTTCGCTCACTTTTCAAATTTTCTCACAAAAAATGCTCATCATGTCAAATTCATGACAGACACTCCACAAATCTTTTACCCATTATGCTAAAACATTAAGCTTTTCATAGACAAAATTCAGTGGAACTTAAAAAACATACACCTCCATATCCTGCAAAATGCACCTCCCCTCTCATCTTATCCCTAAAGCAATATACCCATATTTAGAAAATGTATTTCAAACAAGAGTGCCTATATTCAATAAATTCTACGTATTCGTGTGCTCAACAACAAATCCCTTCATTATGGTTTTGATTTAAAAGATCAAAACTCTTCCAAATAAATCTGATCAGAACAAACACGTGAAACGTTACAGAACAATCATTACGGATATGATACAGGAAACAATTTTGCAGCCCCATGAAGGTTAGTATAAGCACGGTCTTTCAATCTAGCTTAGCATAAGCACGTGCTAGATTAGATTGAAAGACTATGGTATAAGGAAGCCTATTTTCTTTTTACTAACTTCGCTAGTCTGGTCTGGTCCTTCTATCTATGTACTAAAATGCTCAAGCTGGTATCAATCAGCATTGGAAGGAAAGCTGAAACTATTCTAAGGCGTTTGTTTGATTCCCTGTATTTTAAACTTCCCCCTAATACAATAATTTTATTAACCAAAAAAAAAAAAACAAAAAAAAAAACATACATACATACTGATTTTTTTAATTTATTATATATGTTTCATTATGCAATATCGTATTGGCCCGATTATAAGCCACCCTCTTTGTGGCAAACATATGGGGGAACATGTGGGGGAATTCCAGTGGCAAATGGGAATAGCTCTTTATGTCCAATTAGTGGCCAACATTTGAAGGACTCGATTGTAAGCCGCACTTGAGTTTTAAACCTTCAATGATGGGAAAATGGTGCGGCCTATAATCGGGCCAATACGGTATATGAGGGCATTCAATACGAAATGCACAAAAAAAATTTGGGTATAACTCTATATCGAAACATACGAACCTAGTTGCTCAACACATTTCTCCCATCGTGGCACCAATTTCATTATACCATCTGCTTTCTGATGTAAAGCCACTTGCCGTCGACCGATTTCACGTCCTCATCAGAATCCAAAGATAAACCTCTTCATGGGACCAGATAAATGAAATTATAGTGAACAATGGCGTGGCTGTTCCGACCGAAATGTTGATTAGCTCTGCCAAGTCTCCAAATGAAGCCGGCTGTCCGTCCGAATTCCTTGCTCAATGCGTGTGACATTGCTTGCTGTAGTAGCGGTTACAGGTCTCCACGTTCCTTTGCCAAAAAAACCCAAAAAAAAACACCTGCATCACCTGGAGATGTTAGTGCAATCTAGGCAATCATCACCATAAACTTTCACCATTTCTTGTGAATTTCAGTCGGAGATTTCTGCTGAACCCACAAAAGACGAACAACACTTCGCTGAACTTCGATAGCAGACGAAGACAACACACACGCCACTTTTATTTTACAGTTCACGATTTTGCCCCAATTGGGACAGGAACGTCGAGCGTACCTTTCTATGGCGTGATATTCAAACGTCGTTTTAGGTAAATCTCAACCTCTTTGGCTAATTACTGGCGGCATAACATATAAAAATAAATACACGGTGAACTAAAACAACTGGAACAAACCTAAGGAGGTTATTCCTTTTCAGAAAAGGAACAAAACGTTTCATATGAACATTATCCGAAAATGGATGGTTTGTCTGTAACAGAGCAATTAGCACAGAACTTGGCATTACTGTGGTAGTAATTGTGTCAACGTTACAATAGATGTTTGAAGTGGCATCCTTGGGATGCAATGCAATCGTGTTCGCACATTAAAGAGCCCCTTCTCATACAAGCGCTGAAAGATGGTTGCAAACGTCTTAGATTATTAGATGAAACGAATAGATGTTACGTCCCACTAATGCTGTTACTTTTTCTTAAATATACCCATCCACAAGTGAGCAACAGCGTAGCGAGCGCATCGTCCTCTGCGTATAGCGCCGTGCATTCACGCGAGCAGGCCCGCATGCGTTTTGGGTGCCGTGCCAAAGACGACGGCTACTCCTACAAAAACAGCTGCAAGTGGATAACTCGTTTAAACTGTTATTTGTAATTCAAATTATTGAATTGTGACTTTTTGAGCGACTTCTCATATTGTCTAATATTATTGACTTTGACTTCACTCTCAGGTTCGACCCGATTAATGATGGTATCGTTAAGAAATTTATGCCCACGACACCAAGATTTGATTGAATCCAAACATCTTCATATTCAGCTGCCATTGTCTGAAAGACAACTTCGAATGATTCGGCCATCTAATGAAGAAAGCATCAAATAATTTTTTTGTTATTATTCATTTAAATTTAATTGTAACGTATGTTTCCTTTATTAAATTTGTTGAGTTTAATAACTGCTCCCCATTCATTCTGTTTCAGTAACACGTGGCATTCCTAGATTTTTTCCATAAAATTCTTCTCAAACCAATGAAAAATTGGTTTATACATCAATACAAATGTTTTTAGATCAGTATTTATGGGCAAATTAACCGCATAATTATCATCATTACTTTATTAAACTGTTACTCAGGTTTCATTTAAAAGATAAAATTAAGAAAGTATCTTATAATTATTATAGTAGTCATTTTATTTTATTTTTAATGAAATTAATTATAAAATAAAATAAAATAAGAACAAATTAATTAAATGATAAACAAATACAATAATTCAAATAAAATAAATAAAGCTATTAATTAAGTAATTAATTAAATAAACTTGACTAAGTAAATAAATAAATTTTGTTTATACAAAAGATTAGTGCAAAAGTGCATCCATCTGTAGTGTCATATTTTGGAAATATAAAAATTATTTTTTAACTTTTGTTTTATCCACGTTATAACGAACAATTTTGGTCCCTAGCTGTTCGTTATAACGAGGGTCCACCTGTAATAAACTTTTGTTATTTTATATTTATTAATTTATTAATTTTTATTTCTTTAAATTGTATTCAATTTAATTAATTTATAGGTCTTTTTGAATTTATTATATTTGTTTAATTTTTATTTTATTAATTTCTGCATTAAATTATTTTACTATATTTATTTACTTAGTCAAGTTTATTTACAAAGGACTCTCTACTTTTAAAACTAAATATCTCGGAAACGGAGATCGATAAAAGGATGAAACAAGTGGCATGTTTATTTCGAAAACCGTAAAAATCTGATACGGAAGTTTCAAAATTAGTTACAAATGTTGCCAACAGGTGGCGCTGTACGTAGCGTTCAGAAAATTTTATTCTTCGTTTGCGCTATCTCTGTGTTCGAAAGGTGCACATTTTAAATCGCCACATTGAATCGACTGCGATGTGATGCAATGACTACTTGGAAAGGACGGTTTATAGTAGCACCTCTTTAGGAGGTGTTTTTCTCGGGCTCCTTACTGCGACTACAGTAAAATCAATTTCGTTATAGTGAGACGGAACAACTATCACTATCTGCTTCCGAAATAGCGTTTGCAGCGAGTGCTGCTCTTTTTATACCGTTTGAAAATGTGCATAAACTTTTGTCTGTTATAAAGGCACTCTAATGTCTGTTAAAGCTCTGTATATATATATAGAGCTTTAATGTCTGTAACCTGACAACGCCATCTGTTGCTCAAAAACCGAACAATCTTTTTCCTGGCGTTTGCATCGCCATATAGTTGAAGGAGAGAGGGTTCCAAATTAATCAAAAAACAATGCAAAAAATGGATCTACGACAATTCGGTAGACGACAATTCGTTGGAAATGCAAATTCGGTCGAGATTTTAAATCATTGAAGAATTTTAGCTATTTTCAAGAAATAAAATGGTCCGGGAATAGCAAAACGGTACAGTTTTAATGTAGCCAGCGCGTTTCGAAATAACTTCATCATCTGGTCGTGGGTTCGAATCCCGCTGCGGACATGGTGTTTGTGTTTGTCCCGCTGCGTATAGATATAACCTGTGTAAAAGGCGCAAAATGACCTTAGTCGACGCCAAATATTCTAATAAACCAATAATAATAAACCATCAGGGCATAAGGACATCTACAAGGCAGGCAAGACAATCGACAATCGAACAGTGAAGTGAAAAGAAAGACGCGAGTAAACCAGAGGAGGTACACTGGACTGGGAGAGAAGCCTGATGAACCTCTTTAGTCTTCCAGAGAAGAAGTCCCAGAAGGGACGAGAGGCAGATTGTAGATTGACGAATAGAGAACCCAAAAATCAGCAGGATCTAAAAGATCCAGTAGTTGGGGAAGACGGCCTTGTTAACGTCATCAAAGCAGACATCCAGGATATGGCGGGGTCTTCAAAACCTGAGGGGACCCTTAACAACGAGTGGATGGTCCAGAATACCAGAAACCAGAGTATTTTCATTATTTTCCATCTTGGGTAGCATGTTCTTCATAAGTGTCTGGACAAAAGTGCCTATGTGGGTCATCCCCAAATCGTTATAGATAGAGTGGTTGTTGGCAACTCTTCTGTCAAGTTGGGCAGTGGATCGGAGAGCAACATTTTGGAAGGTTTGGAGATCCTTCCACCTAGATTTGCAAATAGAAGCCCAAGCAGGCATTCCGTGGAGTAAAATAGTACGAATCACAACCTTGTATATCAAGAGTTTGTTATCCACACCAAGAGCGCTGTTTCGCCCCAGAAGTGCAATCAAACTGAACTTCGCTTTCTTTGCTTTGTTGAGCGCGTATTGGACTTGGTCGTTCCAGTTTAGTTTGGAGTCGTTCATGACACCAAGATATTTTTAGCTTTTTACTCACTCAAGTTTCTTGCCAAATAAGAAGAGGGGCTTTGGAGAGTTTTTGCGTTTGCAAGTGATAAACATGACTGCACTTTTTGACGTTCAGTTTTAATCGCCACTTAGTGAACCAACTCTCGCACTGATGTAAAGCTTTTTGTAGTCGAGTGATGACATGTGCTGGGTTTCGTGCCCAGGTCATGATGGAACCGTCGTCAGCAAACAAGTAAAGATTACACTTTGCAAACTTGGGGAAGTCATGGATAAAGAAGTTGAATAAGGCTGGCCCCAAGACAGAGCCTTGGGGTACACCAGCATTAACATCGCAGGGTTCAGACAAGGAGTCCCCAACCTTAACATGAAAAGTCCTCTTTGACAGGAAGGAGCGAACCAGAGCAATTAGATCGTCAGGGAACCCGTAGGTAATCATTTTGTAAATGAGCCCATCATGCCAGACTTGGCCAAAGGCCTTTTGGACATCGAGGAAAACGAGACCACCAAACATAGAGCGGTTGAGAGGACCGTTTAAATCAGCAACGAGCCTCCATAACTGAAGCTGACAAGAGTGGCCTGGACGGAAGCCAAATTGCTCACTACGAATGAGGTTGTTTGCCTCGCAGTACTCATTGAACCTCTTGAGTATAGTGCGCTCAAAGACCTTCGAAAGCATGGGCAACAAGCTAATGGGCCTATAACTTGTGGGAAGAGCAGGATCCAGTCCAGGTTTAGGAATGGTGATGATGACCGAGTCCTTCCAGGCACTAAGGAAATGGCCGCTAAGCCAGCAGTCATTCATGACCTTAGTGATGATGCAGATAACACTGGGAGGCAAATTCTTGAGAGCACTGTTGGTAATGGTGTCGATGCCGGCTGCCTTTTTGCTTTTCAGGCGCTATATGATGTCCAATATCTCAGAGGTGCCAATGACATCAGGAGAGCCAAGAGCGCGCTGTGTGTGGCCATACCTATCACACACGTCCTTGACCTCACGAGAGATATTGACCAGATCATCCTCTTTGGGCGTAGAGAATTGGCTCATCAGTGAATCGGCGATAATTTTTGCTTTGTCCTGGTCATTGCTAACGAAATCGCCACCCTCTGTAAGCAGAGGAGGGAGAACAATAGTCCTGTTGCTTTTAAGGGCCCTGACCATACTCCAGAGAGAGTTACCCTGGACGGACAGACTTTTAACTTTGTCGTTCCATCTTTGATTCCTTAAATCCTTAATCTGATCACTTACCTTGCGGGATAGCCTGTTGTACTTCGTCTTGAAGTGGAGAAACCTGGTACGCTGCCAAAGTCTTCTGAAGGTGCTTTTTTCGTGGATGAGTTGCCTGATGGAGGGAGGAAGTTCCAGATGGTCTGGCCGCTTGCAATCCACCGGAGTAGCACTAGCATTTGTAGCCATCTTGATGGAGTGAGTGACCTTTTTGATATTTTCGTCAATGTCACTGCTGGTGACGGGATCCTGATAGGGAATGTTACTGTCGTTCATAAGTTCTCTAAAAAATTTCCAGTCCTGCTTATAACGAAGATTTATTCTCAGGTCGATATTTATGAAAGTTGTACTCGACAATCGACAATCGAACAGTGAAGTGTACATTTGTTAGGATGGGACGAAAGCAGCGCTTTCACAAAGCTCATCCAACCAGAATAAACTCCAAATGAAATACACTGAGGTAGTCAAGAAGCCTAACCAACCCAAGCGGTCTTCCATATTATACAAAAAAAAATAAGATTGACGATTGTCAGAAACAAAATACAAACGAAATAAAAAACACAAGGAGGAAGAAGATTATCACATCTTCCAGTAGTCCGGGAAAGAGACGTTGCTAATATCTTCAAAATTGACGTCAAGAACGTGCCTCGGTTTACGATACTTCTTATGCCAGTTCATATTCAATGAGTTCTTCAGTATTCCATTCACAAGTTTATTGTCGTGAGTCTTCATCTTCTGTATCATAATCAAAAGGAGATCCTGTATAAACTTTCCGATATGGGCCATGTTTAAATCCATGTGGATGGATTGGTTTTTTTCACCGTCCTTCTGTCCATGAAAGTTGTACTAACGGACGGGTTTATATATAGTTTGCATGGGGAATAGTAATACGGTATTGGCTGAAAAACAAGAAGAGAACAAATGAGATTAATTAGAAGAACTGTTGGGATAGGACAGGACGGAGGACAAATAGGAAATAATAAGGGGGCGACGAAAAAAATGCAATAGGATGACACATATGAAATTGAACTTATAAAAAAGTTTAGGAATGATAGGGTGCCTAGCAAAAAGATTTCGTAAAATTCCCTGAATTTTCCTTGATTTTTCCTAATTATCAGCAGACAAAAAAGGCTGTCATGAAAGAATATTATTGACATTGTTCAAAATTTTCGATTTTATGATTCCCTGACTGTTTCCGGTTAAAAAAAAAATTCCCTGACAATTCCCGGTCGCTAGTCACCCTGTAAAATAGTCCCACATGTAAGAGCGTCGGGTCAAAGGTAGAAAAATATGAAAGAACATTGAAAAGAAGAAATAAAAGATAAAAATAAAAAAAAAAAAAAGAAACGGGCCCATAGAGCTTGCGGCAAATTAAGGAATAGCTGAAGTTGGAGAGGGATATGGGAAAGGTAATGAGGGAATGGTGCCTTTGCTAAGGTTAATGCCATTAGGGGTGAGGGAATTGAATTTCCAAATAAGAAATGACTCAATTGCTTTCTCTCTTTTTTGTTATGGAAGTTACTACGAAGAATATAAAGGCTGATGGCCTGTAAAGAGTGGCCAGGGGAATTAAAGTGTTTAGCGACAGGGGTGTCAGCATTGCTAAGGATGTCGAATTTATGTCCGGCAAATCTGGCACGTATGGTATTGCCTGTCTCACCGAGATACTGTTTCTGGCATACCTTGCAATGTAACAGGTAAATTAGATTGTGAGAAGTGCAGGTCAGGTTCTGGTTAATTTTGAAAGTAAAGGAGGAAGCACTGCTGGAAATGGAGGTAGCAGGGTTAAGAAAATGGCAAACGCCACAACGCTTTTCATTGCAAGGAGAACATCCCTTAGTGGAAATGCGTGGTTTAGTAATAGCACCATGGACCAGAATATCTTTAAAATTAAATGTCCGTTTAAAGGAAACTTTAGGTGGTTCTGGTAGAATGGAATGGAGAAGAGGAGAGTTGTCAATTATATGTTGATGTTTCCTTAGGATATTTTAATACTATTGAGGGTTGGATGATAAGGAAGAACTAAGGTAGGTGTGGCCATGGCTGAGAAGGTTTAGGATTGTTGTTAGAACAGGAATTGCGATGCTTATAGATAGAAGCGCGTATGACAGATTTGGGGTAGCCTCTTGCTTTAAGGGAGTGAGTAAGGGCGTTAGCATGGAAGTCCTTGTCAGACTGACTAGTGCATATTCTATGGATGCGAGTTAACTGACCTAAAGGGATGTTATCCTTGCAATGGCGTGGATGGCAGCTATCATAGTGTAAGTACTGGTGCCTATCAGTGGGTTTCTTATAGAGATTAGTAGACAATTTGTTGTTAGTGATAGAGATACAGACATCCAAAAAAGAAACAGTTGTGATAGAATAATTGTGAGAAAACCTGATAGAGGGGTGGATGGAGTTAGAGTGGGTTATAAAAGATAGGAGAGAGTCTTCATTATGTGGCCAGATCAGGAAAACATCGTCAATATACCGTAGCCAGACTAACGGCTTCAAGGGAGACATGGAAAGCAGTTTGGTTTCCACCTCCCCCATAACTATTATTTATCTAAGTTTGATTACCTTTTTCGGGAAGTAGTTGGCTTTTCTTAGGTCTTCTTGGAAGTCATCCAGATGATACGTTACATCCACATTACAAATCACATATTTCAACACCTTCTCAGACTTCAGTTGATGGTCTTAAGTTTTTAAGATATTGTCAGACTTAATTCAGATACTAACCTGTTGTGTGTTTCTTCATCTTCACATTTAACTTTGACGTTGTCTGCTCTACCCGTATGAACTGTGATATTTTTCCAATGGAACAAGCTTCTTGAGCTCACTTAAAATTGTCTTAAAAGGCACGCCATGAGTCTTCACGATAATTGGCGGGACATAGGAGCTCTTGGTGATGCTTTGGTCTTCATTAGCCGAGCGACTTTGTCCATTCTTCGGGTTCTTCTTTCTAAACGCGCTGATGCCTTCTTGATTTACACTGGAGATGGTCTTTAGGTTATCAATCCTTGTCCTCTTTCTGAATTTTTATTACGAACAACGGTCTAGGCACTGTGTTTTACTTCTCCATCAGGTCTACTTCTTTTCAGCCACCATTTTTCGAACATAACCTATTATCGATTACTTCCATGGACTCCATATTTTTAGCATAGGAAATACAATCTCTGACAATGAAGTTCGGTGAATGAGTTCACACAACAAAATACAAAACAGATAGAGCCACATTTACTTCATTGTCCTTCGAAATAATCACCCTGGAAGGCAATACACTTTTGGGATCGGGTGTATAAGTCCTGGAAGCTCCTTAGGGATGGCTTTAAGTTCACGTGTCACATTTGCTTGAATGTCTGGAATGTCCGCAAATCTGTGTCCCTTTAAGGCCCGTTTCAGGCGTGGGAACAAGAAAAAGTCTGCCGGTGCCAAGTCTGGTGAATAAGGTGGATGAGCTATGGATATGACCCCTTTGTTCGCCAGAAACTGTTGCACGATTACGGCAGTGTTCCTCTTTGATCCATTATCCACAGTTACGTGCGCACGCTACACCTTCAACTGAAGAAACGAGCATCTGCTAAACCATTGCACGCACAAACGTGACCTGTCTGAACTTGCTTAAACAATGACTGGGCTTGTAATCACATGCATTGTTACTCGCGTAAAGCTCGCACAGATTAGGGTGTGACGTCATTCACCGAATTTAATTGTCAGAGGTTGTAGTTTTAAGAACATTACTTACCTCGTTTTTATCGAATGGTATTTCTCCATGGTATTCCTGCTCTGTAAATGTAATTTTCCTACATTTTGCAAATAAAAAATTTCGAAAGGTTAGATGAGTGCTGCTGTTTTGTATTTATTTTTTTATTTATTTATTTTTTGCTTGTCTGTTTGAGCTTCCAGGATGTTTGCATCATCCAGGTGGCAACGCTGTACATTACTTCATACATTAATTTCATAAAGCATTTTACAATCAATTAAAAGATACTTTAATAAGTACTTAAAAGGTTGATAACAACAATATGGTTTTAAATTGATTGTTTATATTTTCACCTGTGTAATATAATAACTATTATTATATAATTAAAAAAAATTAACCTTCTGCTGATTAGAGGCTTGCACTAAAACTTTTTTAAAATATTGATAAAAATTTAAATCTCGTTTATAAATATTTTTCTTACATTAGACAAATTTATGTTTAGAAAATTGACCTTGCTCGCAGAAAGTATTGATTGAATTAGTGTATTTGAAACTTTTATAAACATTTACTCAGAACGTTTTTGATTCATCACTTTTTAAATTTGTATCGAAGTAAACATAGCACGTGCTCATGTGTCTAAGGAAAAAAAAAACAGGGAAAAATGACACATGATACGACCAAGGTTATCGCTACATATATAGAGCAAAGTTTTCTTCTAATAGATAATAGTAAGATTTCCATAAAGATCATTGCTGGTTTAAGCAAAACAAAGTTGAAAATATAAACTCCTAATTTGAATTAGAGATTATTTTTGATAAATTTTTAAAACGCTTAAATTGTATTTTATTTAATGGCTATAAAGTTATCTTTTTAATTTGAAATAATTAATTCATTGATTAAGCAAATGTACACTAATGTCATAACTCTAGTATTCGTGACTCCCTCCTTCTGGATTGTATTGTACTTCTTTTTAGATTTCATTGCACTTGTTTCGTTTTTGAGGCTAAATGCATGAAATGTTTTTCTCACATATCATATATATAAAACTAGCTGATTTACCCGGCGTTGCTCGGGCTGTTTGTGTGATGAAATTTTGCAATATTTGAAATTGAATATAGACGAAATAGCCTTAATAAAGTATATATTTATTCACTTTGGAAAAACGAAAAGAATTCTTTTAAATGCTCGCACTGCCATTTTGTGTCCAATTGGGTTCACCCAGGAAAATTCGACATTGCATCCTTAACATTTTAAAATATCAAAGAAAGGCAATGAGTATTGATTTATTTCTGCCTATATTAAAAAATACTTAATAGATGGATTGAGAGAGTTAAGGAACTCTGTTTACAACCTCATCAACATGTAACCGTTTCAATAGAGTGGTATTCAGTCATAGAGCGTGGAATCATGTCCTGAACGTGGTTGTTTATATTGATAGTATCAGTTTTAGTAGCCATGATTGGGGTCTCATTCTATCAGTTGAGATCTTTAGAATTTTTTAATGTTTAGATAAACATTATCTATAACTTCTCTAAAGAAAGTTACTATATCTATTACTTCTCTAAAGCAATTTACTAAATTGCAAAAGCCATATGAAAATAAATTTTCTCCAGTTATTAGCTCATGAGGAAAAGTACCTACACGTTTTCAGCAAAATGTTGAGCAGCTGCACGCCTAGAAGTTGTATTCTCTTATTTGTTTTAGAATAATTTCTTACATCTCTCCAAAGATTTTAATAAAAAAAAGAAATAATAATGATTTTTTATTTTATTTATTTATTACTGTTTATAACTATTTCTCCCCTTAAAACGTGAATCATTAAGGCAAGCATCGTACCTGACGTAAAAGACAGGCCCTAGCACAGAAAAGTCACCTCTTCATTGTTTCTAAAAACGAAAAAATACTGATTGCTAATATCCAACATGGAAACAAAGAATATTACATTGTTCCTTGGACTAAGATGGTCAGGTGACTTTTCAGTGCCAGGGCAATACCTTCTAGAGAGAAGGCCTGCGGACAAAAGGTGTATACATTGTTACATCATCATCAAGAGGCCAAATTTAGAGCTTATTTTTGGTAGAAATATGATTAATTAATAGCCGCTTGCGTAGCCCACGTGAAAGACAGGCCCTGGCGCGGAAAAGTCATCTGACCTTCTTAGTCCGAATAACAATGTAACCTTCATTGTTTCCATCTTGGATTTTAATAATCTGCAATTTTTCGTTTGTTGGAAACAATGAAGGTTACATTGTTATTCGGACTAAGATGGTCAGGTGACTTTTCCGCGCCAGGGCCTCTTTCGCGTGGGCTACGAGCCGCTTGATGATGATGCACAAGGTAGGATCAAAACGTAAGGTAACAAGTGCCCTATAAATGAACCACTATATGCCAGTAACTTTTTGTTTTTGTGTGTTGTAGGTATTGATAGGTAGTATCCCTGGTGACCGCTAGAGAGCAGCACGGTGACGCAGTTGCAGATAATCGCAGTTCGAAGATGGCAGGGCTACTGGAAACATGATCAAATGTTGAAGTGCGAAGTGTGGTAAGGTTTCTCCATGCGAAGGGGAAGAAACCAGCCGAGATCCATCGGGAACTTGTGGAGGTGTATGGCAACAACGTGTTATCGAGGAAACAAGTGTGGTGTTGGTGTAGGGAGTTTGATAATGGGAGGACTGATATCACTGATGAGCATCGAAGTGGCAGACCGTCAACGTCTGCTAGCGACCAGAACATTTGTCAGGTGGAGGGAATGATTAGGGAGGATAGGCGAATCACACTGTCACACATTGCAGAGGTACTGAACATTTCGTATGGTTCCGCTCACAGTATTGCTCACCAAGCGTGTTGTGAACGGATGTCTGCCCAGGAAGTAAGTTGGTGTTTATTTCAAGCCACCTAGGATTGGTCATCATGGTAATAAATAAATCTGCTCTACCATATTTTCGGACATAGCATAAAGCATCTTGAGTGCGCTCGTGAATATATCTAGGACTCCAGTGAATTTGGATGAGAGAATCACCATTCTTCCCATGTTTACACCATCGGTATCCCGCTGCTATTCGTCGCTAAGGTCAACATAATTTTCCGCACGTAATTGTCTTTGATTATTGCGGTTGAAAATCAATCGCTCAGTTTCAATTTTGGCGTAAAACTGGCTAAAAAGTCCACGAAATCTTTCAAGATAGATATGCTTCTTCGATGCAATGGGATTATAAAACTAAAGTTCAGCACTGCATAGCGGAAGTTTTCTTATTGAAATATGTAGCAACTATTTGTGGTGAAAATCACAATGGGAAAATTATAGCCATTTTCGCTTCGACAAAACATTAAAGGGTACCCTAATGAACCATAGGCGCGATGTGTTTCGCTGATCCTTTGAAGACGATCATCCTGTGTACGTAAAACAATATCCCTCCTATCGAAAGGACCAAAAGGACGGCTACTTCGTTCGTAGTAGGAACGCTGTATCGACCTAGGTGAGCTCCTGTTAGTCTTTTGTCGGCAGCAATTACAAACTTGTGGTTATTCCGATCATCATTGGGAACAGAATCAAGTGCAATTTTGAAACAGTTAACATACTGGCTCACACAATGGAGCATATTTTGCAACCCACTTAATAATTCAGCGTTCAAGTTACAAATATGTTTTCGCCTAACATTTACCTGATCTTGGTAATCGGCTACAAAAGCCAATTAAGTGATAAACTTGACTCTGTACTTTGAATGTGGGCAAAAATGCACCTTCAGTGATCTGATTTGTTCCGAAAAAAGTCATTTGAAAAGAACTATTATAGCCCCGTATGCAATCCAAAATGTTTTTCGATTCTGGATGTTCCCAATGGCTCTGGTAGTTCTTGCATTCTTTCTAGTCGAACTTCCCTGAAGAACAGCACATTCTCTTAGGTTCTCTCTTCCACTTGAACGCACGGCAGTATGTGCACATTTCGTCCATAGGGCCTAGTCGGGAATAATCGGAATATTTAATTACTGAATCGTAATTAAATTCGCTTTTTTCTTTTTCTAGCTATGGCAGCTCTTCAGGTTCGTAAATTATCGACTTGTTAAACAACCTGTAAACGGCATGACGCAGCCGATCTTCCTCTAACTATATAGTTCGGTTCTGGGTAGACTGTATTTGCCGCACTTCCTGCAAACGACTGCGTTCTCTTGTCAAATGATTCACGACCACAACTTGTCTCTCATGGTACCGACGCCGGGTGGCAGACAAACGAAGCTTATATTGCTCTTCTGTCTCCAATAGGCGCGAAAGTTCATGGCTGAAACGCTCAGTAGACAAATGTAATTCCCGTTCCTCATCAGTCTCCGGAGATTGTGATATTATGCTGCGTACGGTCAGAGAGTAAACGAAATTCAAAATCTTCTTGAGTTTCCACACTTCAGGCTTCACCGTGGCGAGACCGGTCGGCACTCAAACGACGTTCACGTTCTGCACTACTCTATTCAGACCGTGACGCAGCATTTCGGTTTCTATAGGGTGATCCAAAAATCGCGTACATCCTAATTCGATTGTCTACCATTAAATTAATAGTTGAAAAGTTCCATCGGCTGCTTTGAAACATTTATATTTTGTGCATCTGTTGTAAAAATATAGACGTATTGTGTAATTAGTATATTAAATAGTAGTAAATAGTATTATTTAATATCATCTGGTTTTTACTTATTTCGATGTGCACGACTTTTGGGTCATCGACACGATTTCCATTGAAATCTTAAGACCGCGTTAGTTCAACGACTTCTCACGTGAGGGCGCTTTTAGTGAGGGAAACCTAAAGCACTAGATAGTATTATCAACAGTGCTGCCAATGTGCGTGTAATTACACGATTTGTGTGTAATTTGAGTCAGGTGTGTGTAAAAAAAATTTTGTGTGTCATTGCGTGTAATCGACCAGACCATAAATCTAGATTAGATTATTAGATTATTCTCCGGTCTCCTACCCACAACCACTCCACTCCGAGCACCGAGCCGAGCGTGGTAAATTGTTCAATAATTTTGTTAAATTATTAAATAAAAAATTGTTCTACTCTAGTATTGGTATGATTTCTATAACTAATCTTAATACTTCATATTGTAAAAAATTAAAATTGAATGATCTTTAAATACATGAATTCATGAATGTGAAGCTGAAGCAATTCTGCAAAGGCTCGTATCACTTGCTCTCTCTTGTGTGTAATTTGTGTGTGTAATGCCGTTGTGCCTGCGTGTAAAAGCGTGTAATCTCGGATAGTGGGGTGTGTATTTATAAAAATTTCATTGGCAGCACTGATTATCAAGTGCTTTAGGGAAACCTAGAGCACTGAATTAGGAAAGTACAGTGCTCTAGGGAAAACTAAAGCTCTAGATAAGGAAAGTACGGCAAACCTTTTCCGCGCCGCCCGCAGCTGTTGATTGGTAGAACGGCTGTCACGTGAGTTTGTCAGACATTGTTGGCCCTTGCGCAGCGATAGATACCATTGAAATGCATGTGGAAGATGCAATTTAGATTAAATTTTTAATGAAATATTCGTTGATTGATCCTAAATTTTAATCCGAATAGGCAAAATTTCAGGATCCTTCAATCTATGCTCCTTGGAGGTTAATAAATTCGTTAAAATATCCGAAGAAGTAATAAGAAGCAAGTACGTTTATATTATAACTTTACCGAATGTTATAGAAATGTTGCATTGTGCAATTCTCAGACGATCAGAAAATATAATTTTTTGTTGAATATAGTTCTTTTTAAGAAAACACAATTTAACATAACAAGATAAAATGTCCGTGAAATGTGGAGGCAAAACTTGAAATAAAACGTCCATATTATTTTCGTCTTATTTTAGCGAAGTTAATTATCACTCATTGAACTTGAATATAACGTATGAAATTGAATAGCGAAAATTTGCCATTTGGGTGGGAAAAAATATAGAAAATTTTAACTATAAGTTTTTTGGTAGATTTTTTACGTCAATATTATAAACCTCCATAAAAGAATAAATTTCAAAATACATTGCATGTGTAGTTATTTTTTGTAATTATTTGTTGTAATGGACCACATGCACGGTCGAGCGGCGCCACCGTCGATTTTGTTTCAAAGCAAGGCTGGGCTGGCAAGCTTTAGTTAGGGTTAAGCTGTACCCATGTGTTGGCAGTACGGTGAAATTTTAGTGAGTTGTGATTTTTGCTTTTCTCTATTTATTGCTAACCTAATAATTAATCTCATATAAAATGGCACATTGCTGTGTGCCTGGATGTACAAATGATCACCGCTACAACAAAGAAAAAATTTTTCATCGATTTCCTACTGACAACAAACGTCATAAGCTATGGATAGTCCAAATAAAGAGGGATATTGGACCTTTATTTCAGGTAAATAAATTCATAAGTTAAACATACATTAAAGTAAATAATTTTCATGGCTCTTAACATATGTAATAAAATTAATAACATTTAAATAAAATTGTATAGATGGAACACTGATTTATAAATAATTAAGGTGATTTTTATTTTTAAAATTAAATAATCATACTTAATTTTAATTAAAAAAAAGGTTTACAATTTACTGCATGTGTCAATAAATCACTGCTTTGTGGGAAAATAAATATTGCTAGTATGCAAACATATCAATCAACAAAACTATGCATTTGCCATCACCAATTATTTATGTGGGTATGAAGCATTTATTTTATGTATTTTTCAAGCTAAGCATACACATACACCAAAAGCACATGCATAATAAAAAATTACCATTACTTACTAAACTTTTGTTTTTAGATTATCATTTTCTTGTCATCTGTTTAAATAACACCTTCCAAAATGTACAATAAAAAGAATTAAATTGTACATATTTCAACACAGTAATTTTTATTTTTGCTAATTTAATTTTGACTAACCTTGATAATCATGTATATAAGACTCCACAAAAAATTTGTATCCTCTTTGAAAATTTGCTTTAACTGTTTTTCCAAACAATATTCAATATCACTATGGCAAATATTGGGTAAAGACTCCAAACTCGTTAGTTGACATTTCAAAAACAGCAGTAATTTACTTGTAATAAAATGCTGCTATGCTAACAAACCGTACTGCCAACACATGGGTACAGCTTTCCTAACTCTAAAGCTTGCCAGTCCAGCCTCGCTTTGAAACAAAATCGACGGTGGCGCCGCTCGACCGTGCATGTGGTCCATCAAACCGTGGCCTTCGAGATATTAGGCCTCCGCATCGCCTCTCATTTCAATGCTTTCCTCCGTGCCAGCGGAAGTTCAACTTTTTAACGCTAGAGGGGGATCATCAGGGAGAAAACGATGATGGATCCAAGCTAAATCTATGGAAGCTACGAGCGTTGATGAATTTATTTCGTGAATTTAATGGAAAAACAAGCACTTCGAACGTAGTTTTTTTTATTAATTTGTATTTTGCTTTTTCATTGATTGTATATATTTGTAATTTATATTTTTTGCATTCTCTCATTGAGATATTTCGTTGTTTTTAAAGTGCTAATTCGTTGCGCTCGTGTACTTCGCACACATTTGCCTCCCTTAGCTACGCTCCTGATTCAGTGTTAGTGTAAACTTCCTTCTTTTCAGAGGCTGTGTGTTATTAATTAATCATTTAATAAAATTACTTTATTTTAAATGATCATTACTATCTAATTTCGCTTTATGCTGGCATCAGCCGAAACCTACATTAACTGGTATTTAGCTGCGTTTTGTTTTTTTGAGTTGAATGTACATTCAACAGCCTGTTGTTGGATGTTTCGATAATAGTGCAGACGATCTCGTTCGATAAATCGTCTAGAGCATGATATGAAAAAACAGATGAAGGTAGGTAATAGAACGATTACCCCCCCTCCCCCACCCACATACACTCTTCATCTGTTCTTGATGATATCGAATCGGGGTATCGTTTTTTTTTTGAAAAAATAATATTTTTTAAATTAGGAAAACGCAATAGACTCAAATCGGCCCACATATCAATGATTGTTTTTATGCAGACCATTCCAGATGATGTGTGGTGAAAAGTAGTTTAGCATACACATAATATTATGTGTAAGTTATGTTAAAATGATTGATAAAACTAAGAACAGATGAAGGTACGTATGTGAATACCCCCCCCCCTTCATCTGTTCTTGATAAAACATTTTATTTCAATATTTTGTGTGTGAATCCGATTTAAATCTATTTTTCACTTACATCGAATATATCGCTCATTGTGATAAATGCAGATCGGTTTATATTAAGATTCGATTCAAAAGAAAAACTAACAACACAATACAGTAATTCGTTTTCATTAAAATATGCGAGCGTGACGTTTGAAAAATGTTAAAAATATGTTGGAATAATTTCGTTTCATTAATTTCATTCAATTCAATGAAAACCAAGACCACATAAGAATCGTGTCATTTGCTCTTGCTGAAAATTAAACACTAAACCGGTGTAAAGACAAATTCATCAATATTACATAAAGATATACATAAATGTAAATGAATAAAGGAAATTCAGTTAAGTAATGATTTTTCACTAAAGTTTTAAAGTGATAATGTTCTTTTATAACAAGGAGAACCTCCCATAAGTACAGGCAGGGATGTATGAGGGCAGGGTTTTTTTTCACATATTTATAGAATTTTTATTCCACTGTCAATTTGAGCATATAATAAAAATTTCCCTATAAAATCATTTCCATGAAAGAAAGTTTTTTTATTAGACCTAATTTTGTCGTGAGAGCCAGAATTTTGCGAGATAAAGTCGGATAAATTAGCATAGCGATCAGGTAGAAAGTAGTCGTTTATCGCTGATGAGCGCCAACTAGCGGTCAAAAATTGAAAATGCCTCGGCAGGCAATTTCAAGCCCGATGCGGAGGCCGTATATCTCGAAGGCCACGATCAAACTGATAGTTTTTCCAAATTATAATTTTTAAAATTTTCTATCAAAATATAATTATCAAAGTAATTTTTATATTTAAATCAAAAACTTAAATTTAATAGTTCCTATTTTATTAAATTATATTTGATATTTTTATATATAATATATAATTTTTTTGATATATAATTATAGTTTTTTTAATAATTTAATAATTTTTATAATTTAATAAAATTAAAATTGGTAAAGTGAAATTTTTGATATAAATATAAAAATGAATTTGATAAAAGTTTATTAAGTTATATTTTAATAAAAATTTATAAAATTATATTTTGATAAATAAAATTACAAAAATTACACACAATGTTTTTTAAAGTTTATTAATTAGATATAAATCGTTTATTAATGATAAATAAATAAATAAAGTAAAAATAAACTAAAAACTTAATCTGGTTATCATTAAATTGCCTCAACGTTATCAGTATTTATATGTAAAAAATTATAATTGAAAACAACATTTAAAGAAAAATCAATACTTACAGAATTTACTGATTGTCAGTTATATTTCCAGACGATAACAATAAGAAAATTTGCAAAAAGGATGCATTTAAGCCGAATTTTAGAGGAAGCGTACTTCACTTGATAGGGCCAACTGGGCCAACAATGGCGGATTTGGTAGCAGACGACGAAGTTTGCCGTACTTTCCTAATCTAGAGCTTTAGGGAAACCTAGAGTCCCTGTATACTAATAAGAGTCACGACAACTGAACAATTGGACGCCGGAGCTCGAAAATCGTGTATATAAAGAAAAAAAGAAAGAAAGAAAAACTTTTTTTAATTTTATATTTTATTCAGCCTTGTTTTATTAAAGAACTAACAATTTCCGACATTCAAAAAGATTTTTTAAAGTTTCAAATAGAATGATTTTAAATCGTATCTTCTTGGTTACATTTAAAGTTTAGATAAAATGATTTTAAATTGTATCTTCATGGTTATATTTAATATTATTTAATAAGCCTTACAAAAAATACTTAAAAATTATAAATAAAATGTACCTAACTGGATTTTTTTTTATTAAAATTCAAAATTGAAAATTTATTTTAATGTATTTTTGTTGCTAAAGTCCTCATAGTCACACTCTTACTCCCAATGCTACCAGAATTACTTAACTTCTTAGACAGCAGCTAAATTATGCATTCTTACAGTTAAATATTTAGTAATTAATTTGAGTTTTATAAGCAGTAACTTAAACTGGTGCCTGAATCGCGACGTTAACAAAAATTTGTATCCTCTATTTTTTAGAAAATAAGCTTGTAAATCTAATATTGCTGATGTTGAGAGTAAGAGACCTGTTTGCCAGGGTTTCCACTGCTTTTTATCATCTTTAGCAACTTCCATAACGGAAAATATATCAATCACTGAATTTAAAAATTTTATAGCTTCTTCCAGTTTTGTTTCATTAAAGACACTTAAGGCTAATATTGGTGTTCTGGATGACATCAGATCAAACCAATGTCTCACTAATTCTATAAACCATGCAGTAGTTAATGCCTTATTTTCCATTAAACCTTGTTTAACTAAATATTTCAATCCACAGCTCACATCATGGTGAATTACTTGCAATGCAACTGAAACTTTCATTTTGTCAAAATGTCCTGGTTCAAGGGTATCCATTTTTAAACGTGGAGCAAGCTACAGTTCATTTTTTGCATCATGCTGTGCTAGTTCAAAAATGTATTTAAAGTCAATTAAGCTGCTTGGCAAATTATATGCAGGAGCTACAACTTCAGAGATTGTTATCATTTGCTTATTTACAATTGCCCCCTTAATGTTTTTTATGAGATGGGGAATACAGCCAGAAAATAAACTTCTTTAAATTCAGTTTTCCCTTTTAGAGCAATTTTCGTTTTATACACTGGCTTACTATATTTTCCACATACAATTCCAAACGTTTTCCATAATGCTTTGTTCATGCTTCCCATGTCACTTGTGATAGAGATAACATTCAGACCAATATCATTTGCCAAATTCACAATATCAATTATAATAATTTAGAACCATCTGTAGAATTACCTGTAAAATAATACCCGACGACTGTCTACTTCCAGCGGCTATTAATCCCACCTAGCATGAACACCAGTGCATGAGTTGCATTTCCACAATGGTCTGGAAAAGTTATATCACCAACAAATGTGTTCGTTTTCTTGTCAAAATC
>JAHWFO010081720.1:513856-526846 GCA_023313115.1 Rhysida immarginata | reverse complement strand
AAGTAATTAACTTTTAATTTAAAAAATACATTTTTGGAAGTACATGAGAAATAAATCACGTTCAATGTTTCATGCAAGCTTATCACGATGAACGATTTAATTTGAGCGCGTATACAAAAGTCAAATTTTGTGTAATTCAAATTGAATTCGCACCAGGGAAAGCTTATTAAAAATATTATTACGAGTTCGTGTAATATAAAAAAGTATTAATAATTAATTAATTATTAAATATGTTTCATATTTATTTATTAAATTGTATGATATAAATTTAGTTCGAGACGTAATACCTCGCAAAGCACATGATTGGAATTTTTCGATGGTATCCAAAGATTCCCGTGCTGATCACTTCTTTTGACAGCCCATTCTAATCTTCTTTTGTCATCTCCAGGAAATCGATGAACTTTGTGCCCACTTTTCCCTGAGTTTGAACAATCAACTGCTGCACAATTGGGCATTTAAAATTATCCTCCTGGATCAGATCTGAGAGAACTGTCACGTGGTATCTGACTGCTTTTCTGAGCGTCTGAGTGACTTGCCGAACGCGCTTTTATCTCAGAAAGAAATGGCTTTACCGACTTTACAAATATTGAGAAGAAACGGCGGTTTTACTAATTTTAGTGTACATGAAATAAAAATCTGCATCAAATGAACAACTCAGCATGATTAATATTCGATCGCGAGAAGAGTATATCATAAGGCCAGGGAGGAAAGGGTACACTGGGCATCGCCATGATTTCGCCTTTCTTATCGTCTTTGATTTGGCTCTCGTAGCTTTTTTGATAGCTTCGCATCGCAGTGAGCGCCGCCATATTCTATCTGAGCACTCAGCAAGCTTTTCTATTTCTGACTGTTCAGAATGAACATGGCGGTGCCCACTGCGATGCGAAGCTATCAAAGAAGCTACGAGAGCCACATCATGGCGATGCCCAGTGTACTCTTTCCTCCTTGGCCTTATGGAAAACTCTTATCGCGATCGAATATTATGCATGCTCAGTTGCTCATATGATGTTAATTTTTATTTCATGTACTCTAAAATTAGTAGATCCTCCGTTTCTTCCCAATATTTGTAAAGTCGGTAAAGCCATTTTTTTCTGAGATAAAAGAGCGTTCGCTCAGAAAAGCGGTCAGATACCACGTGACCGTTCTCTCAGATCTGAGCCAGATCTGAGTGCCGCCGAATGCGCCTACTGAATCTTCGATCCCTTGGTTCCAAATTTAAGCAGTCAGTGTTGTCCACGTTCATCACTCTTTATGTGCCGGACATTCTATTACCTCAAGAGTTCAAATTAGCCCCATCACAACAGTGCTTCATAATCTTCCCAACCTTCCTCATGGGCAGTTTTACATAAACTCTTCTTCTCCATACGGTCAAGGGGTAGGTATTACCTCACACAAACTGCTACTGGGTGCATTGGAGTGTCAAGAACGAGGAAACATCAAAATGAAGTGGATTTGCGAAAATTGAAAAAAAATATTCTTGTCCACACTGTGCGTCGGAACGACTATAATACAAAAGCTGGTAACGCAGTTGACATCTTGCACTGTGTGCTGCGCTTAACCTACTGTCTACCGTCGCGGGAGGGGGGGGGGGGATTATTCATATATTAGTGTTAATGGAATTTAGTTATGTTGTATAAATGGTATTTTTACATGATTCAACGTTCGTTATCCTTGTTTTCTTATTTTTATCATTCTTTATTAGAAATTTCTGCCCAGTTGACAAACCCGGTGTGGTCGCCGTTTTCTGGAACTACGATGAATCAATCCCTCTATGTTGCATTTGAAGACAATTCTATTCATTATCTAAGAATTGCATAATGGTCAGGATTGCTGCGTAAAACAAGAAATAAAAAGGTCCAGGAATAGCAAAACGGTAGATATTTACTGGAGCCAGGAATAGCAAAACGTTTCGAAATAATTTTATCATCGGGGCAAATGGAGATCTACAAGGTAAGTGAGCCAAAACTCCAGAATTCATGGTTTATGTCTGCCAATCGGAAAAAAAAATGGACAAGCCACTAGCAACATTATTGGCTTTTCTTCCAACCATCCCCTCAGCACAAAACCGCAGCTCTGGGATATTACGTTCGCCAGGCCCTCACATACTCAATCACCAGTAGAGACAGAACGGACGAAATACAACTTACCTTCGACGTTGCCAGGAACAGCTCTTTCCCTGGCCAGGTGACGCACGCTATCTTCAATAGGAAATACCCCATTCGAACCATAATGAGAGCGACCCCGAGAACTATGTTGCCATTACCTACACCATCCTGAAGTCACTAGGGTATGAAACATCTTCCGGGAGCGAGGTCTTAAAGTGGCTTTCTGAATCCGAGAACGAATCCTACAGACGATTCTGATTTCTCCGAAAGCAGACTATACAGATTGAATTGTCCTACATTGTGAGTGCTTCTATATTGGCTGTACGAAGAGATCTTTCAGGGAGAGGTACAACGAGCTCAAGAGATTCTGGCTGAACGATGATGGTAAGTTGGCTTTTGCGGACCACATCATAAAACAACAACACCAGTTTGGAACCATAGACGATGTGTTGTCGATACTCAAGGCGGAATCTGACCACAGGAGAATACTGACCCATGAGGCCCTGATAATCAGAAGATTCACGAAAGACTTCCCGAATAGGATCTTGAATGGCCAAACCAACTTTGAAAAAAACCCTATCCTAGACGCCGTAACAAAATTATAAGCCAGCATTACCGAAGAGACATTAACTCATCTAACCAAGGCTGATTTTCCTCTTGTTTCATTTTTAAAGTTATCCCAGTTATCCCTTTGTATAATTTGTTATCCCTTTATATATCTTGTATATTTCACTTGCTGTTATATAGCTACGTCGCCCGCCAATCAGTGCCTGGCTTGTCCAGTTTTTTTGAAAATCATTTTGTTGTATGAAAATAATTATGTGGACTGTCTGGTTTTTCCTGCTACAGGTTTTCACCATCACAGTATCTTGGGTCCATTGGAATATATTATAATAATGTGATTTAAATATTTCACATTTCTTTATCACTCTTAACAATTTGAGAATTAACTTTGTAAATAACTTAATTTACATTCAAGTAAATGTTTTTCAAACATTATCCCGTCTCTGGTCACGCTTAAATAGCTCTGGGTTAGTTATCAAGATGTTAAGTAATTAAGGAATGTGACAATGTAAACAAGAGGTTTTTCAACTTTAATTTTTAGACTCTATGGTTTTACATCAATTGATATCGTTATGACTCTGTGAAAGATTAAACTTCTTATAATTTTCTCAAAGAGCTTCAATCTCAGAAGTACAAAAAAAACGACGTTTTATTCTCGAAAAAGTCAATTGAAAGAATTCTGTGAATTTAGTAGTAACGACCAAGAATAATAAGCAAGGGTTAAAGTCTGAAACTTTATCAGGATTCCCGATTAGTTCTTATCGTGAAGTTTTGCTCTTATCAGGAATGAAGCATGACCGAACGGCGTCATAACTTCTGAAATAGATGGAGAGAGAGAGAGAGTGAGAATGAGTAATAAGCAAATGCGCTCCCTTCACTTATCACTGATTCATATAAGTTTAATCATTTCATATATAAATTTCGTTCTTAAAGAGAATATACTTAAAATGGCTTCAATACATCTCTAAGTCCCCCACTATTATAACTGGGTTTATTTAATGCAATGAACATCCTGGATGTATTATAAAACTAAAAATAAAAAAATTAGCGAATGCAATGAGATAAGTAAATTTTTATTGATTCGTTACAGTTGTTGAATTTATTTTTGTGATTAAATTTTTAATTTACCAGTAGTATATGAATACGATTTTACATATAAATTTAATAAACAGGTATTTGCTTATTTAAGCTTAAAAAAATGAAAATTGACCCTGGAAAAAGGGTAAAGATCTTGCCAAGACGCTATGGTATGACCCTTGAACCACGCTGTGTTTAATGTTCATTTTTTACTTTATTCCAGGGTTCTTGTGTCTCTTCCTTCTTTTTTTCTACATTCGTCACATGCCAAAAAATAGTATATTCCATTGCCAAGATATGTTATTGTTCTTCGTCTTATGAATATCGATATCTCGAATGCGAATTGAAATTTATCGCTAAAAAATTAGTCTTCCTGGAAAAGAATTAGAGTATAATAAAAAAATACGAAATTATCGAGAAAAATTATACATTCAACCGGTATTTTTTTTTTTGTTTTGTTTTTTTTGTTTTTTCTTACAGCTTTGTTGCTGTCTAAAATGTAGACAGATGGGAGAAATCTAACCTACTGAACAACTGCTTCTCTTTCAAATGCGAGTTGCGACTTTCACTTCAAACAACATCAACAGGCAGTGAAACAGAAATTGTTCCTAAACACAGTGGGTTATAAAAAGGATAGCAATGTTTTTTTATTTAAACATAACATTTTTACAGTAATTTTATAATTTTTCCATTGAAGTACTCTGTCAGATTTATATTTTGGAAGTTGGTACTTCAGGTGAGATACCCTGTATAGAGAACAGGAGTAAGGTATCTACCAATCAGGGCAAGTAGACCACTCACTGGTGGACTACAGTGACCAATAAGTTATTACTTGGAAATGACAACTACAGGGTGATCCAAAAGTCGCGCACATCCAAATTCGATTGTCTATAAATAGTGTAATAGTTGAAAAGTTTCATCGGCTACATTGAAACTTTTATATTATGAGCATATGTTGTAAATATATACATGTGTTGTGTAAATACTATATCAAATAGTATTAAATAGTATAACTTAATGTCATCTGGTTTTTATTATTATTTCGATGTACGCGACTTTGGATCACTTTGTATAAGGAGGACCTTGTAGTAGGTTCGTTTCCGGTTAACTAGATCGGGAAGATCGACCAGAAAGTCGATAATGGCGTCTCTGTCGAACGATGCCTGGTTATTTAGCATATTTTCTTGATTATTCCGTCGATATTTTCTGATTTCAATCTCTTCATGCACGGCAATTCTCACCTCTCCTTTTCCAATCCATCTGTAGCATAAACAGATTTCTTGTCCTTGTTAAGCCATGATCTTCTGTGTTCTTTGTAGCTGGCAATAAACAAACTTCTCGTAAACCCAATATAAAATGCGTCACAATCCGGGCAAATAGTCTGTATATTCCACTTACGAAGGGAAGTCAATAAGTAAGTTACAAATGGATATAGAAATGAAACAAATAAGAGAAGTGACTTGAAAACTACTTTTATTTCTCCACATAACCTCCCTGTACAATGAGCTACTTGGAGGATGCTCAAAAAATTTCCAGTTGAACTTTCTCAGCATATCGGTTGTCTTGATGGCAATATGAGGACGCGCGTTATCATGTATTAACACGCTTTTGATGAGTTCTGGTCGCTTTCGTCGAATAACATTACATGAAGACGTTACAGTAGAAGTCGGCTTTTACAGTTTACTCTCGCTGCCGGAATGTAGTAAGCAATATGCCCTAGTGATCCCAGAAGACTGTGAGCATCACTTTGCCGGCGATGAAGCTTACAAAGGGAATTCACCACCTTGTTCACACAGCAGCCCAAAGAATTTTCTACTGCTGGTTTTGATGGGATTATTAAACTAGGGGACAAGTGCCTCATTGTACAGGGAGATTATGTGGAAGAATAAAGGTAGTTTCCAAGTCAGTATTTATATTTGTTTCATTTCTATATCCATTTGTAACTTACTTACTGATTTCCCCTCCTAGTTTGAAATCACTTCCATTGTTAATCTTCTTCTTAGGGTTTAAGGTATAATATATTTGATTTTTTTATTAGATAAGAACGTCAAAAAGCAAATGACAAGTCAAAGAAACTTGCAAATGAGAAGCAAACTCAATTATTGTGATTGAGTAGCAAGTAGCATATTGGTAAGGTGAACAGAAGCATGTCCAACTGGACGAGACTGCCACACATTGACTGTTCAGTAGGGTGTATGGTCACCCTGGAATGCTAAAACACATTGACAGTGATGAGGCATGGACAAGATCAGATTGTTCAGCAGTTCTTGTAGGATCAAAATTTATTAATTATAAAAAATTTACTTAAATGACCGAAAGGCCACTATATTAACGTTTTTTTTTCGCAAGCTCTTGCAATTCCGAAATTGCTTTTAAACAATAGCCACAATTATATAATCTCTGCCCCGTTAGTCGCGATACCAGATAAGTCGCGGTCAAAGGCACCAACTGTTGCTGTATAAAAAAACTCCCTATATCGCAGCTCGATTTGTCACAGGAGTGAAATCTTGGCTTCCAAAATTTGCGACATAACGGGTCAGCAGTGTATTTATTTTGAGACTGTCTTATTAATCATTAATTAATCTCTTTCCACTCAAAGAGAAGATAATAATAAACTGAAGATATACTTTATTTATTTATTTATTTATTTATTTATTTATTTATTTAAACAGTTAGATACAAAGATACAACAACGCCCACCAGAGCCAGAATGGTCAAAGACCGACAAGTGAGGCTCTGAGATCGAAAAAAATAACAAGAGAAAAATAATAAATGTTAGTAAAAAAAACTATCAACAATAAACAATAGAATCCAACTATATATAAAGGAGAACATGTGGGTTCGTCACGGAAACAGTTTTGCATTGTTGTTGCACGTTTAAGCATTGTTGGCGCTCACTTAAAGCATACGCCGGAACTGAAAAGTCACCTGAGCATTGTTGTCTGAGCAACAATTTCAATTTTTAACATCAATCAATCACAAAACTATAAATAAAGGAGAAAATATGAGTTCATCAAACGAAACAATTTGAATGAATTGAATTTGATAAAAATAATTACCGCGCAAATTGCGCGTGGGCCCCGTTCATAAGACAATAAACAATCAAAAACAAAATAAAAACTGATACAAATCAAGATTGGCCGAGGGCTTAATTTACACGGCCTTAGCATAGTATTATAAAATTAACATAAGATTAAATAAGGCAAAAATGCAAATAATCGATATTAAAAAGTAATACAATATAGCATAGATACAATGGAGAGGGAAGGAAGATTTCCGCGACCTGGACTCGAACCAGGGACCAGAGCATGTCTATCGTTGCCACTTAACAATTGGGTTATCGCGGACAATGAACTGCCAAGCAGTTACAATGTGTCCACATGTAATTCCTTGAAATTACAAATTAGCTCAACCGACAGTTGAGGACTCCGACTTGAAGGTCGGGAATCCTCCTTACCCTTAAACCATCGAATAAATTGATGAAAATTCAACTCAAAGAGAAGATAATAATAAACTGAAGAGAAGGTTCGAGTCCAGGTCGCGGAATTATCCTTCCCTTTTCTCCTTTGTATTTACGAATTTGTATGAAGTATAACCACTATAGCTCAATCCAATACTCAGTTCATTGGGATCAGAAAATATCCGCATATGCACTTTCTTGGAAATTGTAAAGAATTGTTAAATAATAATTTAAAATACAAAGACGTCATCTACTTCAGCGGTTTAAATTAAAACATTTAAAGCTTCGGATCTTAATACCATTGTATGTATAAAACCATAAATAATACATAAAATCGTTTACAAATAAATATACTCAACGTCAGAAAAAAAGTTGCACCCAGAAGGAAATGTCAGAATGCAAAAAAAAATATTTGAAAGGAAGTTAGTACTCACCACCAACAACAAATGATTAAGCCCAATGACAAAATTTATTGGTCAAAATACCAAAATCATTGCAACTCTCAAACATTGTCTTGTACAGTAGCTCTTGCAGATCTTGTGCCAGCGGTGGAGTCTTAACAGAACATTTCATAGCATTCCAAAGGTTTTCTATGGTCCAACTTTGATTTTTGACGATGAGTGTATTTCATGAAAATAATCATTTCATGTCTACTTATTTTTACCGAAATTTACCGGTAAGATATATAGAATTATTGTTTTTACCGGTAATGCAAACTTTAGAAGATATGTAGGCAGTCTTTCCAATTTAACACATAATTCCATAGTTAAAATTATCAGAAAGAACATCTTAACCTTGAGATATATAATTCTAAAGGTGTAAGAGTAAAAATTATAAGAAACTTATATCTGGAGTCGGAGATGAGGTCGGAAATTTGTTATTATTCACCAGGGAAAGATATTTATACAAGCAGGACTAATTTTCACATGCTGGCTCGGGACTGAAGGCGCAGTTCTTATCTCTTCTGAGACCAGTAGGCCGCGAGTTTGAATCTCCCTGTAGGCATGGATGTAGTAGGATGTATGTGTCTGTCCTTTATATGCGGAAGGCAAAGGGAAGACACCGCATTTAACCCTCCCAAAAGTACAAGCACTATAAAAACTCCTGAAATGACAAGTCATAGCCTTTAAACACACAGTACAATATCCTACAATAATAGAACGGACTGGAAGTACGGGAAAAATGATATTTTATTTTATTTAATATCTTGTTGGACCTCCGCGTGCTGAAATTGCGTCAGCAACCCTTCTAGCCATACTTTCTTTAAGGTGGTGATAAATCGCTTCTGGCAGTGGCGGATTTAAGGGGGGGGGGGGTATAAAAACCCCCCCCCCCCATTGTTCCTAAACAAACGCCAGTTAGATAAATTGTAAAGAATTCTAATACTGCAATATTTTTACAAATTTACATTTACAAACTTCAGCATAGGAAAGACCCGGGGTGGCCGTGGCCTGATTGTCTCGTTGGTCGGCTCACTGATCGATGGAGTTAAGCAACTTCAGGCGCGGTCAGCTACTGGCTGGGTGACAACCAGTGGCTTGAGGACCACTGCTGGGTGAGATGGCTATTTGGGGTACAGTTGTTGGCGGACTTTAGTCTGACCCATTTGCTGAGTGACAGTGCTGGATGTCCAGCAGCTGGTGATAGCCACTGGTTTGTTCATCTGCCAGCAGCTCTTCCCTCATGAACCCCCCGTGCTTCGGAGGGCACGTTAAGCCGTCGGTCCCGGCTGCTATTGTCATCTCGTGGCAGCCGTTAGTTACTGGGATGGCGCAAAACTCCCTCAAAGGAGTAAGTGGCGATAATCTACCCTCTGTACAAGATAAGATAGGAAAGACCCCAGGATCATCACTTCCCTGGGGAGGGGAGGTGGTTATTCGAAATAATTTATAACATATTAGCCAAACCACCTGATTAGCCCCCTTCCCCTTGTCCTCTCCCCTAGTTTAAATTCTAGATCCGCCACTGTTCTGGTATCTGGATCCATTCTTGCTGTAAAAACTTAGCCATATCAATAGTGGATTTCGTATGTCGTTGCCTGACCCTTACTTGAGGCACCAAATCGTCCTATAAATGCTTGACTGAGTTAAGGTCAAGGCTCTGTGCGGGCCACGGAAGGAGATTGACATTCATATCTGTGTGCCACTGCCTGAGAAGCCGAAACATGACATGGTGCATTATCGTCCTGAAAGTAGCAATCCTCGTTATCATAAAGTTCCTACAGCGTAAGAAGCACCCAATTGTCCAAAATGTCCTTATAGGCTTCAAGAGTTCAAATTATCTACAACCACATGCAAGGGTCCTAAGCCATGCCCTGAAGAACACCTCCACCTTGAGGGTTGGAACGATGCACTCAGGGGCGTGCGGCATATTTTCTCAATATGATGCAAGTCTATGCAAATGCTACCTCTCTGCATCATAGCACGGCACAGCCCTGGATGCACTCCAGTAAAAGGCGCTCCCCTGGCATTTACCATATCCAAGCACATCTATCCGACTAGAATTGTGTGTGCCATGATTCGTTACTCCACAAAATGTTTTTCCACTTTTCGACAGTCCAATATCGGCGTTCCAAACACCACTGGAGAAACGGAACTGCAACGCGCAAGCAGCCTTTTTGTTTGGCGAGATGTTTGGCTTGTGTACGGCTACACATCCCATGAATGCATAGTGTTGCAATGCGCATGACGTCTGCTGCCTATTGGAACTCCTCGTTGATGACCTGGAGTGGTTTCTTGAGGTTTTCATGAATCTCTGCGCTTGAACACCCGCCAGTTAGTGAATTTTGGGGAAAGTCCGACGTCGGGCGATATAACCAATAGTTGAACGTGGCTGGGATAATTTTCCCGAAATTTCACGAATAGATATGCCCGAAATATGGCACCCGATTATTACTCCTCTCTCAAAGTCACCGAGTTCCCTTCATTTAACAATTCTCCACCTACGACAACGTTACACGAGCAACGTTATCACAATAACTATAAAATTACATAAACTTGCTGATATGCGACCATGGGTTCCGCCGCGCAAATCAGATTCATGTAAATCAGATGTCCATTACATTATTGTAAAGTAGTGTATCTTCATATATGCCATATGATAATTAATAAATTAAGTTGTCCCATGGATGGTTCTAAGGAAGGCGGGGCGGGGCAATGATTTGCCGAGAAAAATAATCCAAATGTACGAAATTCACTGCGAAAACGTAAATGTAGCTGGAATAGTTCCAATGTCTTAAAGTGTTAAAGAAAGTTTAAAAAAGTTAAGTTAGCTTAAGTGAGATACATATCCGATTTTGAATTTATAAAATGTTTTGATGTATTATTAGCACTGTAAACTGTAGGGGATAACCACCAACCCCATCCCTCTTAAAGAAATATTTTCGGATGCATCAGTATTATTTAAACGGAAAAACTGAAAGTTAATCTTATTTCATTTATATTTATATTTTTGGTACTAAAGCTATTTGGAGAAACTTTTTTCGATTCGACCCGTTTTTTAAAATTTTTTTTAATTATTGAAATAAACACTCTCGATTAAAGCGGCACTCTCGTTTATCTGTTATGGCCCAAATGTTTGTTGTGGTTTGACGTTTTTTGAATGAACGTCTTTAAATTTCAGATTTAAATTAGTCAAAGTCGGTTCAACCACTTAACTGATTAAAAGTGGCTACAGATAGATAAATAAATCAATGACAATATATCTTTTCAGAATGAAAAGTCGTAAAAATTTGGGGGAAAAGGATCCGCATGTGGGCGAACGAATTCAATTCTTGGTATCGTGTTCCTAAGCGTACAGATGTCCTCGTAAATCAACTTGAGAGTTCTCCAATTTCCTCATCTTCAACCTTCTTCTACTTCCCTGTTTTGTTTTTTTTTTTTTAGGTCTCTTACTGAAAGTGTTTAAGAAACATGTATGCAAACAGAAATAAAAACCTATTTCAAAAAAAAAATGTTTAGCGTTAATTATTGGCATTGTTAATTGTAGTAAAGGTGTAATAGATTCACTTACTTTCAGATACTTAATTTGTGATGTTATTAATATTGCTGCACTAAATTTCACATACGCATATAAGTAGAAATAAAATATTGTGGCCAAGTAGTGTTCATACAAGTGACAATAAATTCACCTCCCCCACTCCATTCAAGTCTCGCACGGATTTAAATTTACTGCGTTTAGAAATGATTAATTGCGTTTTTTTTATTTATTTTTTCTTAACATTAGTTTATAAGGGGGAAGATCAAGCAAATGTACTTTAAATACTATTTATATAGCCAATCGCAAAGAAGTCTAAACACTAGGGATGTTTCGAAAAATCCTTTCACCCCTCCCCTCGAATTTTGCTTTGCCTCCGCGATATTTTCAAGGTTGCAAACTTGTGGTCATTGCAACACAACCCACTCTTCAAATTTCTTTTGGCATGACCTACAGATACGTTATCATCAGTGCGACTACACAGTGCGCTTCGTCGGCTCTACAACGGCAACAGACATTCTTATGAAAATAAGCAGTTTCTTCTACATATGTTTGTTGTTTCGCTCGTTCTGTCTTAAAAGTTCATCGTGTGACAATGAATGCCCAACACCTTATCCTTCGTCTATCGCTCTTCATCGTCATCTTCTCAGAGACTAAAGGTGAGCTTTAGTTATTAATATTCGTTAAGTTATAATAATCTAAAAGATTATCCTCCGTTGATGATAATCGGGGAGTTCCACTTACAGACAACCACTCTTTAATTAATAAAATTAAAATCGGAGCAGATTATTTTGGCGAAGGAATAAACAAGAGCGAAATTCGGACATTTGTTATCTACCGGTGCTTTTAATTGTCAGCATCTTTCTGACAACTGTCATATTTGTTGGACATAACACTGAGTCCTTGTTTATTAAGTATAAATCGTTGATTTTTCACCGCATCATAAATCCATAAATTCGCGGCCTACAGGGATAGAGTAAAGTGGGGAGGAGAGGCGGTAGAAATAAATAGCAATCGACCAAGACCCAAGAGAGATATTTTGATATTTCGTCTTGTTAATCATACAAATTTAAAGGGACACGAAAATATTTCTTTAAAAATTATACAGAACTCGTGTATTAAAAAAAAAAAAAACATGAAAAGAGCATCTAAAGCTACACTAAAGTTTTCATGTAATGTATGATCTGCTAAGAAAACGGCATTTTAAGATTTAAATCGGAAGAGGGGAGTAGTATATATGCACCATAATAATGAAGAAAATATTTTCTTTGAAATTTTTGATTGAAACACACGCGTGCGCGCACGCACGCACGCACACACACACGCACACACACACAAAAAGCGCGTGTTCGCGTGTGGTTTTTATACTGTAGTTAGGATTACCCCTATGAAATTTCAAAGCATCGTTTTGAAGAGGATCCCTATCTATAAATTTATGTCACGTAATTTGTTTTGCATTAACTAATATCAGGAATGGATGTAATTTTTCATAGCTTCCATTCATTCCTGCTGATATTCATAAGAATAGGTGTTAATTAACTGACATCAGGGATGGATGAACGGGGGAGGGGAGTTCATCCATCTGTTCTTGCTGACATTAATGGTATTAGAATGTAATACAGTAGTCATCGATTTTCAATCGACTTTAAGGTATGTCCAAAAAGTCTGAAGGATGTACAAGTTGTGAAAATTACAGCTGTTCGAAATATCTTATATCTTCATATCACAAGTTGTGAAAATTATTGTTGTTTTATGAAGTGATAAAATAAAGGGGGGGGGGGCTGAGGGGGCTGCTACGAACACCCTCTC
>JAHWFO010081720.1:483039-513756 GCA_023313115.1 Rhysida immarginata | reverse complement strand
AGCCCCCCCCCCCCCCAAATAAAATTCTGGGTATGGCCCTGAGTTAAAGCAAAATTAAAATTAAGTCTCAAATGATTTCCAAAATTATTTCACAAGTTATGCAAATTTATTCAAATATTTGGTGTCCAGAAAGTCTGGATAAAAAACTATTACCCACATCACAATAATAAAAATCTTCCATTTCATTTGCAAGAGTCAGCTTATTTATTCTCTGACCTTTAATAAACTTATAAAGCTGATTGTACCAACAATTCTTTTCACATCTGAGCAATGGGTGACAATAAAGAATTTAATGCAGAACAAGGATAAAAATTTGGAAAATGAAGTCTGAAGGGACAACTGTGAAGGAAATAACTGCATCCATTGGTAAATCCATCTCTGGGGTATACAAGATAATGAATAAAAGGTGACAAGTGGAAGGGAAGATCCCATTCTGGACATCCAAGAGTAACCACTGCATGGGCTTCTCTGTCAGTGAGATAAATAGCACATGACTTTCAAGGGGAATGTTCTAGAAATACTGTGGATAATCGCCTCAAAGAGACACCTACTGTTATCTACAAAAGAATGTGTAAAATACCTCTTGTAACTGCTACTCATCAACTTGCAAGAAGAGAGTGGGCACATCACCAAACGTACTGGATATCTGAATGGAAAACAGTCATTTGTTTAGTGATGAAAAGAAATGGAATTTAGATGGCCCAGATGGCTGGGGATGTTACTGGCACGATCTGTGGAAAGAACCAAAGACATTTTTTTTTAGTTGGCAACAGAATGGTGAGTGCATCATGATTTGCAGAGCTTTTGGTTTTCATGGGACATACGAACTGGTGATTATTTGTGGAAGACAGATGTCGGAAGATTATCAACCCACCTTAGAACATTATATCTTCTGCTCATTGGACAAGAGATTGGTGGACCCAATTGGATTTTTCAACCTGACAATGCAACCTGACAATGCACCCAATTGGATTTTTCAATCAACAATTTGCAACACATGATCTTTATTGATATAATAAGTGACAAATGTATGCATTGTGGATTGTGAATTCTCCCAGTGAAAGCCTTGAGCAGCATCTTGGACAACAAACGAGTAATTCTCAGCAATATCCATCAGTACAATCAGTTCAAGGAATTTAGCAGCATCAACAATGGCTTGGCTAGAAGCTCATCATTTACAAGTCATGGAGTGACCAGGCAGAAGTCTTGACATCCCATTGAGAATATTTGGGAGTTATTTCTAGGCAGGTGTATGCTAAGGGGAAGCAGTATTCTAATGCTAACAGTCCGAAGGAAACAGTTTTAAAAGCTTGGAAAAATATTCCACATTTATTGCAAAACTTTATAAATTCCATGCCCAAGCGAGTGCATTATGTTATTGAGAATGAAGGAAAATAAAATAGAATGTAATTTATGTTTTGTTTGAAGAATTCTATTGTTAAGTATTTTTATTTTGTATCTGTTACCCAGACTTTCTGGACCTCAAGTTTTTGCATAAATTTGCATACATTGTGAAATATATTGAAGAAATTATGTGAGAATTCATTTTAATTTAGCTTTAACTATACTTTACCAGTTTATAAAACAATAATAATTTTCACAACTTGTTATATGAAGATATTTCAAAACAATCACATTCTCCAGACTTTCTGGACATACCTTATATTCGTTTGTAGCTAGTAGTGTATATTTATTTTTTTATGAAATCTGTTTATAACTTTAATATTGTACCATCAAAATTTCTTTCACAGTTCTTGAAATTTTAAAGTTTTGTTCGTATAGTTTCATCACCCAGTTTTGTTACACGTGTGTCTTCCTATTTTGGTTTTGATAGATCTGTCTTTGAAGTCTTATCTATTGTGAGCTCATATGTTTTGTTATTTGTTAGTGTATTTATGTATGTATTCCTTCCTTTGTGAAACCCTGCTTTCTGCTATTTATGATGTATAAAAATATACAGGGAGAGGTTCAAAAGTAGGATACAGCTTTAAGAGTTATACAGAGTTATTTATTATTAACTAAACACTGAGTGGCCAGTATATTATGAGAACCTGACAGTTTTAAGCAAATTAGTTATCGCATCACTCTGTTATCGCTAGAGGAGGAGATAGTATAAAGAAGGAAAGCTTAGTGCTTACGACAGTAGTCGAAGTGATTTTTTTGTGAAGATTGGGTAAACAGTACTTTGATTTGACAGGCTTTGATCATTGGATGATTTTAGGAGCTCAGAGCCATCTGGAGCGAGTATCAGATAAACCACCTCATTTGTGAAATG
This sequence comes from Rhysida immarginata, assembly GCA_023313115.1. Taxonomy (NCBI): domain Eukaryota; kingdom Metazoa; phylum Arthropoda; class Chilopoda; order Scolopendromorpha; family Scolopendridae; genus Rhysida; species Rhysida immarginata. The sequence continues at coordinate 511,481 of JAHWFO010081720.1, read as the reverse complement.
TTCAAGAGCAGCCGTCATTAAAGTGTTTAAAGACTGGACTGTCAGACAAAAAACTGGGCTGAAAGTGCAGCATGTGGTTGTCATTGACAGTGAATGCTCAGGCAGAACAGAGTGTGTTCAGAGTTATAAAAGGCAACCGTGCACCATATTATAGCACATATTAATCAAGGATCCTCTCAAATGATCTTTGAATGCACAATATCTAAATATCGTTGCAGGTAGGGTTGCATCTAGCAAAATGGCAGGCCAGGGAAGTGAACAGTAATTAGGGTATATTTGACCAGAAAGTAGGGCAAGCCAGAGGCATAGAGGCAAATTATAAAAAGAAAAGGCAGGGCGCACTTAGAAAGGGCAGGGTGCCATGCCCTTTTATTTTCACCTAGATGCAACATTGCCAAGTTCATCCTGTTATTTTGGTTTAATCTAATGGTGATGCCTATTTTCAACAAGGTAATGCATGCTAGTGCCCATACTGTACAGAATTGGTTTCAGGAAAATAAAATAGAGTTTACTTTGTGTAGGTGGCCCCCACAATCTGCAGATCTCAATCCCATTGAGCATTTGTGGAATGAAGTTGAAAAAGCCATCGAACCACTGTCCAATATATCCAGATTTTTGATCAAATAAAAGTGTCCAAGTTCCAAGTTCTGGAGGTGTCTAATAAATAGAGGAACAGGACAGCAGAAACGGACGGAACTTGAAAAAAAGTTTCCAATACACAAGGTTTTAATAAACATACAGCAAAAATTCAAGGAATGATTCTTTGGGTTATTTAAGAATCTTTTGTCCTTTGATGATTTTCGGAATGCCGCTTTGTTTTGAAGATAAAGGATGATAAAGGTTTTTTCGACAAAATCAATCTTTTATTACCTAATATTCCATGTAAAGCCTGTTACTGTACAATAACTGCTGAAAATGACTACCACCAGCTAGGATGCATGAAACCAATCTTCTCATGGACTGCCAAACTCTTTCCAATACACCAGTGGTGTTTCTTATTGCATTACAACCATCAACTACCTGATTTCTCAAATCTTCTACAGTTTCCATTGGGATAGTGTAAACTAATGACTTCAGATGGCCCCATAGAAAAACAATACAAGGGATTTAAGTCCTGGAATCGAGCAGACCATAAGTGAGGTCCACCTCAACCAATCCAACGGTCTTGATATGTAACATTTAAAAACTCATGAGCAACCACACTAGAATGACAAGTTGCAAGCGGCAATAAGTGAGGTTAGATTAGGTTAGTATCTTCTTATCTTCGCCTTGTATCTTCAAAACAAAGCGGCATTCTGAAAATCATCAAAGGACGAAAGATTCTTAAAATAACTCAAATTTGAATTTTTGCCATATGATTAATAAACACCCTGTACAGAGGTGTCTGTGGTGTGGTTAAGAGAAGTTGAGTGATGATAAATGATTATTGACGTTTAAACTAATTTATTTTCGATAAAAAACATGAGCAAGAAAACACATGTACAAGAAGAAGCAATAGCAAGAAAACAACAAAGATAATACATATATATACCTATAGTTAACAACGAGAGAATAAAAGGAAACACACTAGAGGGCATTATTTAATATGTCTGTAATGCTATACACTGAAGTGTCAAAAGTCATGGGATACCTATTCAATATCGTTATGGACTCTACCAGTTGGCGGAAGTCTTCTGAAGAGAAGTTCAGCTATTGAGTCTCAATATCCACCTATAATTGTGTGAGTGTTGCAGGTGCAGGCTCTTGTGCATGAACGTATCATTCGATAATATCCCAAAAATGTTCAATGGGGTTCATGTGTGGTGATCTATTTGGCCAATTCATTTGATGGAATTGTTCAGAATGCTCCTCAAACCAATTGCGAGTAATGTTGCCTGGTGATAGGGCACATTTTCCTCCTGGAACATCTCATCATTGTTTGGGTACATGCAATCCATGAAGGGCTGCAAATGATCACCAAGCAGCTGGGCATAACGTTTGCCAGTCAATGGTCGGTCAAATTTGATCAGAGAACACAAACCCTTCCATGTAAACATGCCCTACACCATGATGGAGGCACCACCAGCGTGCACAGTGCCTTCCTGACAATTTGGGGCCTGCACCACAACCAAACCCTACTATCAGCTAGCATCAACTCTTGAATCATGACTTATCAGACCAAACTGTGTGTTTCCAGTCATCCAAGGTCCAATGAATATGTAAAGGCACTCTGAGTCCAGGCGAGGCCTGGCGACACGCCCAGGTGAAGCGCATCTTCTGACGGCATGCTGTGAGTAAAAGCACTCTTGTTAGTGTTCTGCTTCCATATTCCCACCATTGCCAGATTTCACTGCACTGACTTCATATGCATGTTTCTAGTATGCCCGTCATTGAATGTGTTGTTAATTAACATAGTAATGTGTGTCTGTTATGAAGGACCATTCAGCTCAGATATCCGTGGTCACGAGCATTTAGCAGTTGTGGTCTGCCAGTGCACTGTCCATGGTGGAAGGTAATGCCTGAAATGAAGTACTCTCTGTACACCTTTGACACTATGGATCGACGAATGTTGAGTACCCACACCACTTCAGAAATGGAATGTCCCATGCATCTAGCTCCAACTATCATTCCGCATTCATACTCTCTTAATTCTCGTCATGCAGCCATATTCACGTTTTAAAGATGTTCCAAATACTGTATTTTACGACTGTTCATTAAAAGTTAGATGCTTCATAACTCCAAGTTCATTTAAACATTACAATAAAATAATTAACTTAATGATAATCTGATAACTTAATTAAAACTTTCTTCCAAGTCAATAATAAGTGACAACTATTTAAAAATAGTTGGAAAAATCCTTACTTAAAGACTCCCTTATTGTCTGCTGTGCACTCTGTCTAGTAGGGTAACACCTGCCACACATCTCAGGAATCTCATTTCGGCTTCTTGTAGCCGTGATCGCACTCTATCTGTCATTACCCAAGACTCATGACCATAGGGATGGTGCGCGTGCAGGATGCACGTGATAGACAATTATTATTAAGCTCCCCTAAATAAAAGGATTTCTTTCATTAGTAGGAGCTTATTATTTAGTACAATAACTTGAAAACGAATTAACTTTTTCACATTCAGTTTGCACCAATCTAAAGAAAAAAATTAGGACAAATTTTCACCACTAGATGCTGTGGAATGACAAATGGAGATTTTAAAACTAGTTTTATTGTTTTAAACAAGCAGACAAGGTTTTTATTTGATTACAGCATATCTTCAATAGACGAATTAACAGCACTGATACCGCTCTGCTATTTATATGCCTTTTATGTGATCCAAATGACACCTGAAAATTTGCATGAGACGCTGCCATGACTTTTGGCACTTCAGTGTGTATATAATAATATATTTATAAAAAATTTAAGCGTAGTTGCACAATCGCATATTTAGCTACTAAAATAACGATTCAATAATTTTATTCATGTTCTATATTTATTTCTCAGTTTTAGGCGTGAAAATCAACTTGCGTTAGCTAATTTAAGGAGAAGCAGAGACCCTACCATGACTCCCCTCCTTCCAGGTTCACTCGGGATCTTAATGTTTTCTACCTATACTGGAAGGGGAATCAAGGTGGCTCATCAAAAGGATCCAAGCGCCACATGGGGCAATCGCCTGAGCACTGTTTTCCAGCTTTCAGTAGGGGAGATTTTTAGCGTCAAGGGCAAGGGAGGGATTCACGTGTCAACGATCTGTGTGCAACTTCTCTTTAAGCATTGAACTAAGTATTTTTTTTTCTTTTTTTGCTTCAGCACAGAAAAGGTTAGTTCCTGCACAAGTGGAATTTGCTGCCAACAGCTTATTGAGGGGATTGTTTTGGTGCAGAAAGATTGGTATAATGCACCTCCGAGTGCTCAGTTATGGGGGAATCATTCCAGCCACTTTTGATAAGTGGATGATATAAAAGGAGGACCCATCAGAGGTGAACGAACTGATCGCTCTTGGCAGTAGATGGTAGAGGCGTACAACCATCCCATTGAGAAGGCTATGGAGATGTAATGTGTCATGCATCACCCTATCAACAGGCAGTGATTAAGATTCAATGATTTATATGCCTGAATTGACTGTCAAAGATGTGTAGAACACTAGTTTATCCTCTACAAGATTCATCCAGGAGGATGACTAGATCATCAGAAGGGAATAACTGTAAGTAAAACAAGAGGGGTTTTCCTAATCTGAACTATCTTGTCAGTTCATCTCAAATGGGGAGATCCCTTAGTATAATGAGCCATCATGCGCATTAGACTTTACCAGTGTGTTAAACAACATGTAAAGTTATTCATTAGAGAGAACTAACATGTAATAGTGCATTTATAGTAGTAGAGCAAACAAGAATAAGATTCAGACTGCGACGACTATTCACTCAATAGGGAGTGCAAGTGTGACTTTTGTCCTTGGAATTCTTCAGTCACGTGACTCGATTTGGTTCCAAACAAGTCTTCTCGCTTCGGGATTTAACATGGTTCCAACATAGGGATGGAATAAAATCGCTTTGTATAAGCCCAGTGTTTATAACACATTTAAGATGTGAAATTGTTTAGTTCCTCACTGCTCAAGAAGGAGCCAAAACAGCGATTTAGACATCTATCGTTTTCCCAAAGAAAGAAAGATCCGCGAACGATGGCATTCTTTTGCTAAGTGATTAAAAGTGATTAAAAAGCGTTCTAATATTAATGTATAAATTATATAATGGTATTAAATGTCTTAATAATAGCATCAATTACACAAATTAACATAATAATTTAAGAGATGTCATTTTTACTGGCCGCCCGTTTCAACGTTACTAGTACGTATATTGCGTGGTTCCAATGTTTGGAACCAGCGATCCCATTTCCTAGGCTCTCGGCCTGTTCATCGCGCAAATGACGTCAGCTGTGACGTAGTCACTTGCACTCCCTATAAAGGACTGAAGGACTATATCATAGAAATTTCTATTTTTCTTAATTTTCATGTGATACCTGTGTTAATTATCTCATTGTAACAAATAAAATTACCATTATTTTATTACAACAAAGTGTATTCATTCCTTCTTTTGGAGTAGGGACAACACAACACATCTGGTGCCGTGACCGATTGCTGGCCATAGTTTGTCACACTACAAATAGTATACAACGTGTGTTTGCACAAATGAATAGAGTCATGACGAATAGAATTTCTATATTATTTGCAAAGTTCGATTTTCATATATGCTTTCTTAATGATAACTGAACTTGGGGATTTTCTGAGGTGTCATGTCTGGTAAATGTCAGTTTAGATGCGATCAAATCAAAACTTTGTAAAGCTTTCTGAATATAAACTTGTTGTGACACTAATAGACCAAATTCTTGTTGTATGATTTGAACTGCCCAGGAATGAACTGCGTGAACCTACTGTGAATTTGAATTTTGAAGTCTGCAGTTCCAAGAATGAGTCGACTACTTTTTTATGTTGAGCCTACAATGAGATCACTGTCAGTGTGTATTGCAATCAATAGTTTCTCCGTTTCATTTTGTCAAATATAGATGCACGGATCGCAGTGATTTTCCAGGTAAAAGACCAACAGAGAGTCCACCTTTGTTGACCTTACATCTAAATGTTCACTTTTACTGATCTTCAAAAGTCACAAATAAAGGCCACTAGGTTGAAATATTATTTGAAAAGGCGTAAGGGTATATCACCATGCTAAAATGTCCTGGAACCATCATTGGATATATTGTCAAATGTATGAATACACATTGTCGAAACCTTGAGCAATAGGTTATTGTTCATATGAGTGTCATGGGCTCGACTGTGACTGCATGACAAGGATGAAAGGTTTAAGTTACATAAGGAGTATTTACAGTCGTTTCCAAATTTTTCCTTCTTATACAGAGTGATCCAAAAATCGCGCATATCCAAATTCGATTGATTGTCTGTAAATAATGTAATAGTTGAAAAGTTTCATTGGCTACTTTGAAACTTTTATATTTTGAGTGTATGTTGTAAAAATATACATGTGTTTTGTAAATACCATATCAAATAGTATTAAATAGTATTAATGTCGTCTGTTTTTTATTATTATTTCGATGTGCGCGACTTTGGGATCACTCTGTACATATAGCAGCATGGTGGCCTTTTACACGCTCCCTTCCAGCTGCTCTACACCAATGAATGCAAATGATTCCATTGATTCAGTATAATGCCCTCTGGTAGAGGGTTAATTGAACTAATCAATACTTTTCATTATTTGCTAGTTAACTTTTGTTTGATGTGTTCTAACTCTACCATCCAGTTGGGTCTGCGATATGTAGTCTAACCTCAACATCTTGAATTTCGCAGGACCAGAAAAAAATTCAAGATAAAGAGGGTTTGATATATTATTATTATTATTATTATGCACTCATAGTGAGTAAAAAATTTTGTTTAAAATTTATTTAAATTGGTCGTTTTGCATCATCCAATTAAAAATAATAAATTTGGCATGATTCTGATGGTTAGAACAGTTCTGTTTATCACAATTAATGATGATTTATCTCTTATCACAGGGGATTTTGTTCAATATTGAGATGATGTTAAATGGAAAGAATTTTTCTCTCCATCTAGAAACAATATATGGAGGATCTATAGTAAGATAATTGGATTTTTTTTACTGGAGTAAGATAAAATGAGCAGGATGTGTAGGTATTTTAATAGCTTTAATCAGTTCTTTCAATTTCATGTAAATCACTAAGGAAGGAAAGGTTAGAAGATTTGTTTCAATAGCAATTTGAGTAATTGACTGATACAAGGGAAGATTTAGGGCCATACGAATAATACTGTTGTACGCTACTTTCAACTTTTCCCACCAAACTCTGTGGGGTCTATCACAAAGGATCAAACCATAAGTAATTTTTGGTAAAATTTTGACCTTTAATATATTGACCATTTCTTTTTTAGTTAGTGTTGAACGTAATCTTTTTACAAGATATTTAAGTTTACTACATTGACAAATAATTTCTTCTATATGTGACACAAATTTTAACTTATTATCAAACTAGATCCCTAAGATTTTTTGGGTCTGGACTGGAATAGATGGGTTTTATCAATAATTGAGCTGTCTTGTCTACGTTGATTTTCATATTTCTTTTTTCAAACCAAACACAGATAAGGTCTGTGTCATGTCTCAGATCTTGTTCGATCATTTGGTATTCATTTGGTTACTTTTAAATCAAGATTTTTAGGTTAATAAAGGTACTATATACAGCAGCAGCATAGCAGTGTTTCTTAAACTTTTTGTCTTACGACCCCTTTTCACACTTAAAAATTCCAAAGGACCGCCGAACCATGGGTGTTCTAATATGTTTTATGAATACGAATATATATACTTAAAAAATTTTATACATTTTTACATTATACATTACTGAAAAATTAATCACCCATCAAATTTTCTGCGACCCTCCAATATAATTTTTTTCTATATTTTCTACGGTGTTTTCTAAATTTCTTCTTAACTCTGGCGCATTTGCCTATAAATACTCATGCAATTAACTAATCTCACATGATCTTCTACTCTGGTAATGGAAGCAGGTAATTTTTTCATAGATCTAATAGTTTAATGTTTTACCGACCTAGACTCGCTGAATTGACGAAGGTTTGTAACAATGAAACTTTTTTGAACCCTTCAAATGTCAAAAAATAATTTTTAATGATATATTTTATTTGTATTATTTTATATTATTCTTTTTTTTTGTTAATTCAATAATAATTATAATATTAGAGTTAGAGAAATACCAATATCAATTGAGTGTTAAATTCATTTTTTGCTTCATAATAAAGACTATAAAAAAATTCAGTTTTTGCTTCATAATAAACTATTAGGAACCAAACAATGATAATAAAAATAGAAATAAACATTCCAATAAAATTTTTTATTTATAAAAATACGTATTATTTAAGGGTACTCAATTCGACGAGGGTTTGTAGAGAGTGCTATTCCAGAAGGCTTGTATTCCAGGGCATACAGTACAAAGAAATGATATTACTATAGCACATGCATAGGTTAATAAAACAAGGTATTTATTATTGATTAGAAAATACAGTACACAGCCTACATTACTATACAGGGTGTTTCAAAATTATGTACAATAAATTTAGTGACATATTCTTCAGGTCAAAAGAAGACAAAAATGTTCTATAGCACTTTGTCTGGAAACGATTTATTTACGCGATACAGCCAACTAAACCCGTGGCTCCAAATTACACGGTATCCATTGGCAAAATCCATGACGACGTTGTATCCATTGGCAAAATCGTTGTCGGTGTGGATAGTCCATTGGGTTGCAGGTGGTATGGATGCAAAAGCTGACTGTGAAGAATGCGCCAAACAGATGAGTGCGGAATGTGTACCATGGAAGAAATACGACGGGTGCTTGTCTGTGGTTCATCATGTATGATGTCAATTATCACATCCTCCTCATCCGGAGAATGTGCTACAGGCCGCCCTTGTCCTGTTTGACGGCCAAAGGAACCACGCTCCCTCAAATGTCTGTCTACAGATACAAATGTTCGGTTATTTGGCAAACGTCTATTCGGAAAGCGTTCTTGGTAGAGTCTTCTTGCTTCCACAGCATTTCCGTCCGCAAGACCATACATTAGGTGCATGTCAGTGTATTCTGCACTAGAATACGTGTATATGACTTTTTTTTACGTAAATCGTAATGCGTATGTCAAAGCACGCAAACGTTCTGAAATTGATATTCCTAGTGGATGTACAGTAGTGAAACTACAGTAATGGAAACAACCGTACACAACTAATGGAACAACCCTAAAGTAGGTTTAAATGGAACAAACCACTCAACCTAGTGTTGGGTCGAAACGCTGGAACTGCTAAAATATCGTCGGCTAACTACCGTGCTTCCGTACTGTATGAGATTGGATTACTCGCAAACAAATCGTTTCCAGACAAAGTGCTCTAGAACATTTTCGTCTTCTTTTGACCTGAAGAATATGTCACTAAATTTATTGTACATAATTTTGAAACACCCTGTATATAGTCAAACCTCGTTAATACATAATCCCACTTTATATATGTTTTTCCTTTGGTCCCATCCTTTTGAAAGCTATTTCCATGTAAACTGATATGTCTTCCGGATAATACGTGTTTTTGCTCGATCTCTTGAAACACTTATTAACATGGTTCAACCGTACATGTAATAACCCACGTGGTCTAATAAGGAGAAAATGAAAAATAATAGATAAATTGACATGCGAATAAGTTATGCGAAGTACGAATGGTGTAACTAACATCAGAAACGCACAAACTTCACAAGCTCAAACATCTTGTACGAGACTTCCCAACAAGTTTGAAAAATTTTTTCGTTAAATTTTTTTCATAACGCATGTGATTTGCTTAATTTTAACAGAAGTGACGTCAAATTTTTTTCGTTTTCTTGGCCAAACCCTTCTTGATAATTAGAAATAAAAAATACAGCCAAACTTTGATAGCCTTCGGACTGGGAAGAAAGTATCCACTTACCCGGATTATCCGCTTATCCAGTTTAGGGATTTTGGTTTAAAAATAAATACACTACTGTATACTACAGGGTACGGCAGGTATTTGAGAACACATGAGTATGACATAATAGTCAATACGTCATACTATTTAACAATTCCGAAACGAGGCAGATAAACATGACGTATCTAAAGATAACCCAGCAAATGAAGCGACATGCTGTCGTCGTCTCCTTGGCTGCAGGACACTCCGACTCCGAAATTGCTGCATTCCTGAAAGTTGCCCGTTCATTTGTGTTCAAAGTTCGGGGAGAACTGGACACTGCGAGTGGTCACAGAGGAAATGATATTGTTGGTGCTCGGACCATATCAGGAGGCCGGAATTCATCCGTTCTGTCCAAGCTGCAATTGACGAGGACCTTGGAAAGTCCATAAGGGCACTCGGGAGGGAGCTGCAGGTTAATGAGGCGACCATGCGACTGTCACCTCCGTTACAAGTCGTATGTTTTACGGAGGGGACAGTTCATGTCTGAGAAAACCAAGAAGAATCGACTGGACAGGGCCAAGTGCCTCCTCAACAAGCTGAGGCATCCGGAGGAACCAGGAATGCTGTGGTTCTTCTCCAATGAGAAAAACCTTGTGCAAGACCAGAAGGTGACCCGCCGAAATGATCGATGGCTGTGTCAAACTCACCAGGAAGTTCCAGCCGTCATGCATACGAAATTTTTAGCCACAGTGATGGTTCTGGGCGTCGTGAGCAATGAAGGCGACGTGATGCCTCTATATTTCTTCCGTCAAGGTCTCAGGGTTAACGCTGCTGCTTACACTGATGTGTTGGCAAAAGTTGTGAAGCCCTGGATTACTGCTGTAGCACGTGGTAGGCTATATGCTTTTCAACAGGACTTTGCTCAAAGTCATAAGGCCCACAGCACCCAAGCATGGATGACCACGAATCTTCACGACCACATCCCTCCCAACATGTGGCCCCCAGCTCCCCTGATCTCAATCCTTTGGACTATTACGTCTGGGGCGTCGTTGAGAGGGAGTCCAACAAGCATCCACACAACACTGTTGAAACTCAGGCCAGCTATTGTGGAGGCAATGGTAGAAATCCAGAAGACCCACATCATCGCAGCCTGCCAGTTTTTCCGACAGCGTGTGAAGGCTATCATTGCAGCGGACGGTGGTTTTATTGAATAACAACATGTATTATGTAGTCCTTTGTAGAAAAATATAAATTGTATTAAAGGCTCTGTGATATCTTAAGTGTCTGCTCCTTTTACCTGCGGACGTCATTTTATTCTCAAATACCTGCGGCACCCTGTATTTGGTTGAAACAGCGTCTAATGAAGGATTAAGATACATAAAAATTTGGAGTTATCAATCAAAAATTTATATAAGAATTTACAGTATGTTTACTATATATAAAATTTATAATTATGGAAAAATGAGAAAAAAATTAATTTTCTACAAATATGGAAAATAATCTGTAGTAGATGATTGGACAGAAGTTTTTTCTGGAGAGTTCAAAAATAGTTATTTGTAAGTTATAATATACGAGGGTTGTACCAAAAGTAAGGTTCCCATATTTTTTACAAGTAGAAAACATTGTTTATTGTTATTAATTTATACATCGTTGAAAAGCTTACACTGTTGTCTATTTTTCAACATAGTCTCCATTTTTTTCGACACACTTTTGAAGACGGTGCTCCAGCTTTTGTATTCCTAAGTCGAAGAAGTCTCCCGCCAATCCGTTGAGGAAGCGTGTGCCGTGGGAACCTTCAGGAATGTGTTCAACAAGTTCACGGACAGTGACCCTCCGATCTTTCAGCAGCTCACTGTTGATCTTCTGGGCTGCAACCTGCGATCTTCCACTCCGTTCTTCATCGAATCCACTCCGAAACCGGCGATCTTCCACTCCGTTCTTCATCGTGAACTTCCGTGCGACCCTCAGCAAAAGCCCTGCACCATTTTCGGACGTGCTGAACGGACATGCACTTTTCACCATAAACCTCAGTCAGTTGCCGATGAATCTCCACGGGCGGTAACTTCCTTGCGTGGAGAAACCGGATTACTGCTCGAACCTCGCACTTGGCGGGAGCGGCCATCAACACTTCCATCTCTGACGGCTGCCAAGCGAACACTGAGCGCCGTAGCGAATCGCTCGAGAATGGGCTCGAGAGTGCGGGAACCACTGCGCACGGCACTGTTGTCGGATTTAGCCTAGCACCTTCCCTCGAGGCTGTAGCTCATTGGGAACCTTACTTTTGGTACAACCCTCGTAAGTCATAAAATGAACATCCATCACTTTTCAAATATCAGAGAACATTTTTCATCAATTTCTGTGTTTCTAAAAAGGATGCTACAGTGTCAAAGCTTCAATTTCTTCCTCTTTCCGTGACATAAGGTTTAAAGTTTTGCAAGAATATTATTGTATTTGTACACTCAAGCTGCTTAACAAATCAAATGAGAAAGAAAGAGTAGTTAATGAGAAAGAGTTAAATGGCAAGAGTAATTATTCTCTATATATTCGAACATTTTGAATCCTTTAATTTGTAATCATTCCTATTTAATGAAATGAGCATCAATTGGTGAAACATTCTGTGTAAGGGTCTCTTATTTCTTCATAATCTATTGCTAAAACATTTCTGCATAAGCATGTACTGTACCATAATGGTATCATTAAAATACGTACCACTGAACCAATTTGACTTTCATTAATTTCTTTAGGATTAAGGAAAGTGAGTTTCCTACGCTGGAGAGTACAGGAAAAGGTTGAAGAGGAGTAGCCATTTTTTAAGGCAAGGTAGTGGATAATACGGAACTCGGTGGTATGAGAGGAGGGGTAATTTTAGGGCACGGTCTATAAAGAAATGTAAGGAGGCATGTTTGTGAATGGAGGGGGGGGGTGCGATGAAGAACGATGGATCAATTTAGAGGATGTAGTGGGTTTCCGGTAGACGGAGAAGGAGAAGCGGTGGGTTTCACTTTGCTTCCGTTTCCTGTTTCCAATTTTATTTTATTTATTGTTTCATCATTATACTGTTGCAACGACTCGCTATTGGTTCCTTCTTTAGGCTGTCGCATCTTTTTCGAACATTTCGGATTTATTTATTTTATACCTTTCATTATTTCTTTGTATTTATTTAAAACCCCAAACTTTGTATACTATTTGTCATTTCTTTATCCAATCACGTTATTTACTTTGTACCATATTTCTGTATACAAAGGCATGTAGCCTCTAGTGTGTTATCCTTGATAAAGCCAGAAATTAATGGCGAAACTAGTCAAAAACTCTGTTCTCCCTTTATTGCGTTGTAAGGTCTCTACCAATTTTATTGATACTAACAGCACTAAGGTAAGGATTTACCACTCAAGGAAATAGTCAAAAAATTACCCCCCCCCCCCCACTTGTGAGGGGGGCTGGGGGTAACTTTGAAATCTTAAATAGGAACCCCTATTTTTAATGGTATATTCAGATTGGTACACAATATTCAAGAAAGTTTTATTCTTGGTGTTTTTTCAATTGATCCAACCGTTTAGAAGATAGAGGCCCTAAAAGTGTGGAACTTTTAAAGTTTTGAACCCAATTTTATCGATGAAGACAAAGAGATTGTGGACATTTTTTCGCTTTTGATTTTGGACATTTTTTCGTACAATGCTTAGTTTCCAAGATATTCAGTTGTCTCAAGATAAATGCCTCACCCTGTATAGTACATGGTATAATTATGTAAAACATTAATGGGATTTTACTGCCGAAAATGTGGACCGTATAGAAAGCCATCTCTTTACCAACCTAACCTAATGAAAATCAAAATGGGTATTAATGATGGATAATACTTGGGTATCGCATATTTTATAGTCATCGATATTGTCAGAATTTTCACATTTGATATTATCCGATATTAGAATTTTTATGTCTCCTCATAAAGCAGGACAGAAACCTGATTGTGTATGGAATAAACTTTTAATACACGATACTAGTATCAAATATTGCCATCACTAATGAGTATCTCATCTTATAGAAGTGAAATATTCATTTAAAAAGACATACAAAAAAGAATAAGTTTATAGATCCATACAATATGCTTGCTTAGTAGAAAGAATTAAACAGATTTGTCTCGTATATATATACAAATTTGTTATACTAAATAACCTCCTAAAAATTTTTTTTTTTTGCATTAAACGAATTACATTGCCGAAGACATCTCTTTATGTTGAATGTCCAAATGTCGGTGAAATGCAGGTATTTCTCTGTCGGCGAAATGTCCGGTCGAATGTCTGTTCGGCCAAATGTCTGTTTGGTCAAATGTCCATCGGCCAAATGACCAATAAGAGTAGCCTCTCATGAATTGCATAAGGTACCTGCATTAAGAATCAACTGTATTAATATTTTATAAGTTTTTAGATAAAAAATCGAAACCATCACTATTATTTTATGAATAAATAGCAAAAAATAGTAAAGAAAATTCCACGGCCTGGACTCGAACCATGGACCTTCAGTGTTACCGTCCCGATGCTCTAACCACTAAGCCACCGTGGACATGGAAGCTGACGCTATCAAACATGTCCCATGTGCAGGCCGTGGAATTTTCTTTATTATTTTTCACTATTTATTCATCAATATCGGAGGTAATGGCGTGAAAAAATCCTCTAAAGACCATTTTCCAATTATTTTATGATACCTACTCTTACTTGTTTTGCTTTCTTTGTCATTTATTTTGTGATAAGTTGAAAGAAATCTATAAATCCACATGGCCCCCCCCCCTCTCAATCATTTGTTAAAGTTGTATTTCTCTTTCCCATTTTGGTATGTTTTAAAACATTTTAATGTGCATAACTGTTGAAAGAAGCACTTAGTAATAGTAAATACAAACACAACATTTCTGAACATGAAGTAGAAATGATTGCCTAGAAGTAGCAAGATAAGGAAGAGATATGAAAAGGCCTGTACCAGAGTTCTCTGATAGTCTGATTAAGAAATTGGCCTGACTAAGGCAATGGTAAGAAAACACAAATATGTATTGTAATACAGGGTGATTCAGTCAATTTCTGACCATTTCAGTACTATGATTTATTGACCCATTAATGTTTACAAACTTAGCATTTCAGTATGATATTTTAGGCAGTTCGGAGTTTTTATTCCCGTGGAAAAGTCTTGATGATATACTCAATGTGGCCACCACAAACGTTTTGAACTGCTCACAGCCGAATGGTGAAGTTGTTCATAACTCTATCGAGGATTTCTGCATGCTTTGTCACAGCTGGTCTAGGGTTCTTGGTGCTGCAGTGAACACACTGTCTTTAAGGAACCCCCAGAGATAAAAATCACATGGGTTTAGGTCAGGACTCGTAGGGGGCCAAAGAAAGCCACCCCCGAATCTATCTGGAAACCTGTTTGAAATGACACGATTTCCGAATTTCTGATTGAGAAAGTCTAGCACTCCATTAGTGATGTGAGGCCTAGCCCCATCCTGTTGAAACCATTGATGTCGAAGCGGTATAAGCCTCCTTCACAGCTTGGGGATGAAGAAGGTTTCCAACATGTTAAGGTAAGCCTGTGACGTTACGGTGCCCTCAAAAAAGAACGGACCAATGATACCTCTTTTGGAAATCGCGCACCAAGCCATAACCTTTCGTGGATGAAGAGGTGACTTATGGATCTCATGAGGGTGCTGGGAACCCCAAAAACGAACGTTGTGTTTAGTAACGTCACCTGACAGATGGAAGAAGGCCTCATCTGACACCCACAGGTTGTCCACAATGTCCTGATTGGCTTCCATTTCTGCTTCAAACTCCATCGCAAATTGTTGTCGCTTCTGTCTTCCAGTGTCTGTTAACTCCTGATAAACATGGATCTTATACGGGAACAGGTGTAAATCCTTTCTCAAAATTCGCCACGTCATGGTATACGACAGCCCTTTTTCAATGGATAGGCGGCGAACAGATTTTTTAGTAGGGGAAACAACCAACCTTGTGTGAACATTTTCGACAAATTCGGTTGTTCGAACACGAGCTTTGCTCCTGCCTTTTTTCTTGCCTTTAACATATCCAGTGGCACGAAATTGCTTGACAAAATCCATGATTGTATGCCTGCCTGGTGCGTCTCGACGCTTATACTCCTTCCGGAACTTTCTTTGCCCGATTACAGGTGATTTTGTCTCGAAATACCATTCGACAACCTTGCATTTCTGCTCTGTTGATAAAGCGGGCGCCATTTTTCAACAATACGATTTTCATGCAGCGCCGTTGCAACAATACAAACTCCAACTATTTAGAAATCCGATATGGCGCTCATATTCTTTCAATTGTTTATCCCTAATGCACGTCATTCGAGTGAAATGGTCAGAAATTGACTGAATCACCCTGTAGTTTGTTTTTTTTTAATTTATTTAAATAGTCTGTGTAGTGTGTTTGTTGGCTTGTGCGGTGATCGATTTAATCTGACTTCATTATTAGTTGATATTTAGAAGGGCTAATTGAATGAGACTAATATACTAAGGCTACATTATACTTTTTCTAACATTACATAAATTGAATAATAATAATAACAACATGAAGTGGTATAAAACTTCGGATTGCTGACGGATCGGTTAGGGAGCTACCATGTGATCGGAAGAATGCCAGTGTTCATCTGTGTGAGAGGCTGTCCTCTCATCATCTATGTTTTTCCAAGAGTACCACGTGTTTTTCGGAATGGCCTCTGGTGGTCATCGGGTGAAGCTCGGGCTTCACCGCCGTCTGGTGACATCTGGAAGGTGGCCGGGGAGCTCGCCATAGCCTTATTAGAGAATTATTTTCTTAACTAGAATGTTTCTACTTGAAAGTTCTTTCTGCCTGAGAGAAAGTACATGTACTAGATATAATTGTGACCTGAATTCCTTCATTTAAACATTATTTTATTGTTCTTGACTTTATATATTACAACTGTAAAAAAAAAAGCATAATGTGACTATAAGTGCTCTTCTGTTTCTTTTTCTGTCACTTTCTCGTGCCTTTTTTTGTGATCCAGTGTGCTTTGATCCAATTGTAATATGCTTTATAACTTTTCAAGTAGCTGTGGAATTATTGCTATTGGTGCATTCAAATAATAATTTTTACATATTTTAAAGCTGTGTTTGCATTTCCTTTATATAATAATTTTTTGTGAATTCTTATTCCTAGGAAGTTTTGAGTTATTATTTAATAAATGTTGCACTCTGGGTCTGGAGTGGGCTCGACAGCACAGTGATTGCAAGAAATACTTCCTTCCTCTCAATGGGATATCATTAGACCAGCAAATTCCTTGCCTTGTAACTGTGGAAATTTGTTGTTCACGTTATTCTCGCTCAAGCCTATGTGAATCTGGCAAAGAGATTGCAATTCGTGGGAGCGAATGCAAACGCACACTCCAGCCAGGAGTTGATTTTCACAAGGTGGACTGATTTTTATTTATTTATTTAACTATTAGAGGTTTTAATTTTCTACAATGTAAATTATTTGTATTATGATAACTCTCTGTTTAAATTATTAAGATTATAGAAATTAAAATGAAATGTCTGAAATGACAAATTGAATGGGCTCTTCATCTTTGGAGGATAAGAGCCAGTTTTAATTATAGTTTTGGATAATTGCATTGGGGTGGACTTCTTTGCAGATTCAATATTCTCTTAAACTGAAGTTATTAAAATGTACAGTGATTCTTTTTATTATTCAGCACTATGACTTGATTTTTTTATTCCTGCTTTCTAAAACCCAAGATGATCCCATTCACATGATCACTTGTATTCATTTCAGCAATTTTACAGGATTTCTTTTAAGAATTATAAGATAAAATTAAAATTAAACAAAACACTATTTATTTTGAATCCCTGAAAGATTCGAAAATGAGACTACAATAAAATGTGAAGACTGTTTAAACTGATGAAGTTGTTTTTCAAAGATACCTACAGTATTTACAAAACTGTTTTTTATCAATTAGGTGATTAGTTTGTTTTATATATCTTCCTTTTTTGTACCCAACGTCACTCCACGCACAATTCGGAACCGTCTCCTGGCCAGGAACCTCCACTCCAGGCGCCCTGTGGCATGTTTGCCTCTTACCCCTCAACACTGTGCGGCACGTCTTCAGTGGTGTCAAGCCAGAGCGACATGGAGGGCAGAATGGAGGTCTGTGGTCTTCACGGATGAAAGTCGTTTCTGTCTGGGTCAGAGTGATGGTCGCACAAGGGTCAGGAGGAGGAGTGGGGAAGTCCTGTTACCGAGCTGTATCTGTCGTCGGCATACTGGCCCCACCCCTGGCGTTATGGTATGGGGAGGGATTTCCTACGACAGCGGTACCCCCTGGTGGTTATCCCAGTCACCATGACGGCAAATGTTTACATTCGGATGGTTGTTGAACCCATTGTGCTGCCATTCATGGCTGGTATGCCAGGGGGGCTGTTCCAACAGGATAACGCTCGACCCCACACTGCCGCTACAACCTAACGTGCCCTTCAGGGTGTCCACATCCTACCATGGCCAGCACGATCATCAGATCTGTCGCCCATCGAGAACGTCTGGGACATGGTCGGACGCCGTGTCAGGGCTCTTCCACAACCAGCAACAACTGTCGCTGATCTGACCATCCAGGTACAACAGGCATGGAATGCCATACCACAAAATGATATTCGGCATCTCTATGACCATTTGCATGCACGTGTGCAAGCCTGCATAGACTAGCGCGGCGACTACAGCGGTTACTAAAGTCCGTGCTTTTCACCATGTACAGGGTGGCGATGGTGGTGCCCCCTATAACTTGTAACCTTGAAACTTGAATCAATTGGATAAATAACATAGCTGAATATACTGTTCAAATTTCATTCATCTAGCACAAGTCCTTCGTGGTGTTGGGATTTTTTTTTCCGCCAGTGTATTTGAGGAATTAAAAATTGTGGACTAGAAGTGATTTTGTTTATTTATTTTATTGATACTACTAAATTTAAATTTAATGTTATAACAAAGAACACAAATTTAAGTCCCTAACAGCCAGTTGTTTTAACTAACAAATAACATTTCACTACTATTGCAAATTTAATAAAATTTTGGCAGTACAATACTCTAATCAATTCATAATGAAAAATAAAATTCTTTATAAATAACTCACTTTTCCACAAGAGGTTTAATATACATATATGCATGTTAAACCTTTTCTGAAAAAGCAATTGACTATCTAGAAAAAGAAAATA
The DNA here is from genome assembly GCA_023313115.1 of Rhysida immarginata. Taxonomy (NCBI): domain Eukaryota; kingdom Metazoa; phylum Arthropoda; class Chilopoda; order Scolopendromorpha; family Scolopendridae; genus Rhysida; species Rhysida immarginata. The sequence goes on along the minus strand of JAHWFO010081720.1, from coordinate 492,801 downwards.
AAGGGAGAAAACAGAATTACACAACAAGAGTTTATTACCTCGTATGTACATTTCGCTGACAATGTCAGCTTCTTCAGCAAGAACCTTGGATCATTCGATACCTCGAAAGTCGATTTATACAAAGTGAACGTGCGAATTTATATAAAACTGGCTGCACAAAACAACCAATAGGAAAAAAGAGACAAGAAGAGCTTATACAGTAGTTAATCCTTTTATAAGAGCCGATCCGGTTAAACCTCGTTATAGTTATAACTAAGTATAAACACACCAAAGTGAGGACAAAAGGTTCCACTTAGGTGATTGATAAATGAAACAAAGGTTCCTCAATTCGGTGAGTTTATACTTAGTCATAACTATAACGAGGTTTACCCGGATTGGCTCTCATCACCCAGTTGGCACAGAATGTGATGGTCACTGTATTTTGGGACAGTAGAGGCATCCTACTTGTGGAATTTCTGCCCCAGGTTCACACTGTCACCGCAACCACTTATTGCAGAACCCTGATGAAGTTACGGTCAACCATTCACAGGAAACGTCAGGTCTTTTCGAGATGGTAGTTCTTCTGTTGGATGAAAACACTCGTCCACACCGCGCCAATGTTACAATGGCTCACATACATTCCCTAGGTTGGGAATGACTGGAACATCCACCCTACAATTTGGATTTGCACCATCCAATTGTGACATATAAATATGTCCCTACGGATATTAAATTGAATTTAACATCCGTGTTATTTTAATACCCTAAATATGTTAATTTTATTTACTATTTTGTTATTTCTCTTAATCAACCTTGTGGCTTTTACATTAATTAATTAATTAAAAATGGGTTTCTCTTATAAAGATATTCCTAATTGTCAGTAGATCAAACTTTCTGTTTTATATTTAAATTTTGAAGCGGTCACTCTCATTTTATTTTTTTTCCTGTTTGCTCCGTCTGTTAAAAAGAGGGGAGGGTGCGTGCATCCTGGATTGGCAAGGGACGCTTTCTTGGTTATGAATTTTAACGTATAAGGGAGCTGACGCATGCTTTCGTTTCCTTTAACCCCACAACTTCGACCAATGATATTTTACGATATAATGCAAACACGAGGGAACTGTTAAAACTTTATTTGAGGTATAAATAGTGCGGCAAAATTCAAATAAGCACTCGGGAACCTCTCCTGCTCTAGGCTCTTGAAACTCTCTAGTCTCTTCCTCTGGACTCTTACTTCTTGAATCTCGGCTATGGCCTTCTCTCTAAAAGAAAATGACTCCATCACAAACACATAGAGAACCATGTCGGTTAATGATTCTTCAGGGATTTCAAAACTCCCACTAAAAAGAAATCCACGGGCAACTGTCAATCATGAGAGTTCTCAGCAAGGTTAATTACTACACTATAATAGACCGATGCAGAAGTTGATTAGCAGCAACATCGAGGGTCAATGCGGCAGAAACTAATGGCAACGACGGTACATCACGAGCATCACGAGTAGCGGTTCACAGTGGGCGGGAAAACGGGTCAGTCTAGTTCTCACGGGAGCATAGTGGAACAGACGGGCGGCCTGTAACCCACTGCGGTCAACTGCGGGAATCATAAGCTACTATGGAAGGAGATCTCAACGTCGGACTCAGAAAAGTTTCAACGTAACGATTCTGTGATGTGTCATTCTCTCAGAGTCTGAAATAAACACAAATTTCATAAGATAAGTGCACATTTTATTTAACGGGCCTATCGCGTGTGTTAGTCATAAGAACTATATTTGAACTGTTGAACTTTAATGCGTAATTTTAACTTAATGGTTGAGAGTGCCTGCTTCACTTTTTTCTTTGAAATTTTATTATAATCTTAAGATTTCCTTTTCAATGAAAATTATTTTGATTAATAAAAAAGGAGTTAAACTTTATTACTGCTTATTGATTCTTTGTAGAATTGTATCATAAAAGGGAATAACTTTTTGATTTGAATAGAGGGGAGTATTAGAACGTTTATTATCCCTTAATGCATGCTTAAATTTGTTTAAGATTTGCACGTTCTTTACTTTGGCAGGTCAACCAGGTTGAGACATTGTTCAATTGAAATATTGGAGGGAGGGTCACGATATTCCCTGCTGTTCAATGCATGAGTAGTTTTAAGACACCTGAAATTTAATAGTATTATTTTGGTAGGTCAACCAGGTCAATAGGCCTATATTGAAATTAAATAAGAGGCTATTTTAACTATTTTAGGCTATCATTTTATTATCTTGAGTTCATTCAACTCATTTATGGATATCTCTTAATTGTTAGAGAAGCATCCAAAATCGTGCTTATGCACTGGCGTCCGCGACAACCTTTTTATCTATAATTCAAGTGAACGCAAGTAGTTTATCTTTATTACCCTACTTCATACTGGCGTCCGCAGCAATTTAAATTTAATTGACTTTGGGATAAGAACTTTCACATTTCTTTTTCCATCCGTCACACTGACGTCCGCGACATTTTCATTTCTTTTACAAATAAACGCAGGGAAATAAAACAATTTCCTTTTATCCTATGTCACACTGATGTCCGCGACTATTTGAATTTAAATCATTGTAGGATAAGAACGAATCACTTTCTTTTTTTATCCGTCACACTGGCGTCTGCGACAGCTACTTGCTGAATTTTGTTTTGACTAGAATAATTGAACGTTGGGTGGTGGTAACAATTTCCTTTTACCCTATGTCACACTGGCGTCCGCGACTATTTTAATTTAAATGATTGTAGGATAAGAACTAATCACTTTCCTTTTACCCTACGTCACACAATTTTAACCTCTTCGGCCCACTGAAGAATCACCTGGGTGGTCACCGGTTCCATGATATGGAGGAGGTCTGTCTGGAGGTTACCATCCAGTTATAACACCAATCACAAACCTCCTTCTTCGCTGAGGGGCTCGTGAAAAACTGGGACGAGTGCCCAAATGTTCATGGTAAGGAATACCTGAGTGCAACTTTCCTATGCTTCTTGGATAGAAAACGATGGAGCAGTGGACTTTTCAGTCCCTTTATCCCTCTACCCATAGGCTACGATTAAGGGGTTGGTATCAGAAGAGTGTTTGCTAGCTTACCAGCATTGTTGTTGACACTTGGTTGAGTTGTCTTAAAAATGTTGTCTGGAAAAAAAAACAATTTCATCATGTAACTACAGTGTATTTCAGCTTTCGTTTCTATGTCATTTTGCGACTTTCGAGGGGCTGTCATAAAGTTTATAGAATCACATAGAAGGTATGATTGTAAGGCAATCGAATTTGGTGGGGTCACAATCCCTCTCCACACAAACACACTGCAAAGTCACACACATCTGCCATCGATTTCACCCATGAATGTCGTAAATGTAGAGGCCCATCCCCAGCTGCAGTAATGGCCTCATCATAGCTGTGAAGTTGCCCCCCACGAAATGGCTTCTTCGTTTTCCTAAACAGGAAATTGAATAAGCCACTTCGTGGGAGGCGGTTTAACAGCAATGATGAGGTTATTTCTGATTTAAGGGGTGGTTTTTCGAGCAAACGACAGGCTCTACATTTACAGCATTCATGGGTGAAATATCGATGGCAGAAGTGTGTGACTTTGCAGGGATTCTGTGTGGAGAGGGATTGGTGCCCGATCAAATTTGGTTGCCGTCCGATCATGTCTTCTATGTAATTATGACCTTTATGACCGCCTCTTGTATACATTGACTTACTCTCATACAAATAAATGTTGTAAAATAATGTTATTTTAAATTGTATCATGTTGCTGTGTAGTAAAATATATATACAGGGTACCACATAACCTTTTGCTAGGGGTCTGCTGAGAAAACTAGAATGAACAGAAAAACTTTTGGTTGATAATTACAAATCTGCTTTATTTATGGGTATGTTGACATCAATAATTTGCTTCGCGAACAGCAGGCACTCGATCTGGATATGAGCCCAGTAGACTCTCAAAAAGAGCCGTGTCATACTCCATATCCTCAAGCACTGTTGTCAAATGCCCCATGAGCAGATCTGGTCCAGTCCATGTTCTTGGATCATCAAAGTTTCCATGGCATCGTTTAGAATGGCTCCAAAATGTTCTGCAGCATTCAAGTCTGGGGATGCACCTGGCCATTCATTGGATGAAAAGAAATCAATACTGTTTGTGCGCAGCAAATCTTGTGTGGCGTTCGCCTTATAGCAGGGAGCTTTATCGTGGAGAAAGCAGACCTCGTGAAGATCTACAAACAGTTTCAGAAGCAACGATTTTCCCGGGCTGAACTTCAATGTCACACACAACACAAGTATTGTTGTGACGTCTCTTGCCGCTATTTTCCGCAATGACGTTCTGCGACAAAATTTCCGGCCTCCCACCTCCAAATTCTGCATGGCAGCTGTCATAACCTTTCTTCCAATTATCTGTCACCCACCTTTCAGAACGCCTTAGCTTCTGCACGATCCACTTGCGATTAATGAATGCCGCACTCGCTTCCATAGCCTCGTGATATGCATTTGCTCAAATCCGATCCACAAAACGCTGCTCTTCGCTGTCATTTAACAGCTCTGCCATGTTTATTTGCTGTCAACAGACGCACACCAAACTCTACTTTGTGGAGTGATACAAAATACGGGACATGCAGCTACGGTTTGGGCTATGCACCCGTAACAAAACGTTATGTGGGACCCGGTACACTACATAATATGCCATATTAATTAGAAAATAGAAAATGGTCATAGGAGGATTTTTTCATGCCATTACCTCCGATATTAATTAATAAATAGAGAAAAATAGCAAAGAAAATTCCACATCCTGGACTCGAACCAGGGACCTCCGGGTATACACTCCGACGCTCTAACTACTAAGCTGCCGCCGACATGGAAGCTGTTGCTGTCAAACATGCCCTATGACTATCTTTACTATTAAATGGTGAATATTATTATAATAATAATAATTGGAAAATGGTCATAGGAGGATTTTTCACGCCATTACCTCCGATATTAATTAATAAATAGAGAAAAATAAATAAAAATAGTAAAAAAATAATAATTTGCCATTTAATAGTAAAGATAGTCCTGGCTTGCGAACAAGGAGCCAGCTTTAACCTATGCTCATAGGGCATGTTTGATAGCAACAGCTTCCATGTCCATGGTAGCTTAGTGGTTAGAGCACCGGAGCGTATACCCCGAGCTCCCTGGTTCGAGTCCAGGCCGTGGAATTTTCTTTACTATTTTTCTCTATTTATATACAGTATATACGAGGGTTGGGTCATAAGTCATGGCAACTATTTTTTTTCTTGTAGATATGTGAACGGATCACAAACGTATATGTGTCGTGTGGAAGTTCTGCAGGCATAGTGTGTATGCAGAACAACAGATGGCTCTGTGATAGCTGGTAGTAGGGCAGCGAGGGCTGTGAAATCAGTCAGTTGGTGAATGTCGTGCGAGATGGAAGTAACCCGTGTTGAGCAGCGTGCTTACATCAAAATAGCCGTTCTCCGAGAGAGAAATGCGATGGAATGTCACAGTGAATTAGTGGAAGCCCTTGGGAATAATGCCCTACCATACCGTATAGTAGCACGGTGGGTAGGAAAGTTTCAGCAAGGACATGTGTCAACCAGTGATGAGCAACGTTCAGGCTGATGGTATTCAGCGCCTCCCACATCATTGGCAGCATGTGGGGGCCCAGGTTTGTCATGTCAACTTTATGTGTACTGTGTTGTCATTCTTTTGCACCGTGAAGGCCATATTGCCCTGTATACTACCGTAATAAATTAGTGTGTTACGATATTTCAGTGCTGTTCATTGTACACACATGTAGTTAACACCTTGTCTTTTCGTCTGTATGTCACATTTTCCAACCGGACTGGTATCTTCAAGAAAAAAAATAGTTGCCATGACTTTTGCCCCAACCCTCGTATTAACTTAATGGAAGGGATTGGAGTTTAGAAGTTTGAGGGTGGGGGTTTCATTATAGCGAACATTGGATATAACGAAGTAAAATCTATGGTCCCTTGAACTTCATTAGAATGAGCTTTTACTGTACGTGTTCTGCATGGACTGAACTTACTCGTGTAAAGAAAGAGCCTGATTTTTTCCTTTCCTTTATCTTTGCTGTCATAAAACCAAATTTTCAGAACCACAAGGAGACTTCATAAACTTTGATTCACTGATTTTGATAAACAAAATTTTAAGTTCCAATTAAGTCCCCCTCCCCCTTCTTTGCTACAAAACCTGCCAAATGGGTGACTATCTCTTTTCTCAGCCTTCATTGCTGCCACCTTTCCAAGTTCCTCGCTTTCTTCAACGTAAGTGTTTCCTTTTGTACCCCTCCATCCTGCAAATTTTTTCTCATCCCACGTTTACCTCATACTCCTAATCTGATGTTTACAGAATTGACTGCAGCCAATGCGACAGCTTTTACATTCAGCTCTCGTAATTTCGCTGTCAGATACAAAGAATACATAAAGAAAGATAAGAAGTCACATTCCATCCACCTTTTGGACGATGGACCTTCCAACCAAAAAGGCATTATGTCCATCATTCACTGATTCAATGACCTCTTCAAAACTGCCATGTTGGAAATAATGGAAATCTTAAAAGTCAAACGTGAATCACCTAATGAACTTATCAACGCTCATACAGTTTTCGGCGTACATTCCATGCTAACGCCCACTGCTGACTTGATTTAACTGGTTTTTTTTTTTATTATTTTATTAGTGTGTGTATGTGTGTGTGTGTGTATGTGCTTATGTGTGTGTGTGTGTGGGTGTGTGTGTGTGTGTGTGTGTGTGTGTGTGTGTGTGTGTGTGTGGGTGTGTGTGTGTGGGTGTGTGTGTGTTTACATTTATGTTTTAGTGTTATTTTTGTTTTAAATTAATATTTTCTCATTTTACCATTGCTCTCCGTATCATTTATTTATATTCCGGTAATTTTATTGGCATTTTGTTTCTTCTGTTATTATTCTTATTTTCCGATTTGCTTATTGCGTTCTCCAATTATGATGTTCCAAGCAATCACATCTATTTTACCAGCATAGTTTTAGCAAATTACCTATATTTTGTATCCAGCCAATCACTGATTGTTTATACCATCATTTCTGTATATAAAAAGGCATCTGTATATAAAAAGGCATCTGTGTATAAAAAGGCGTCCGTGGCTGTTCATTTGTTCTTTGATAAAACTAGGAATAAAAGGCGAAACCAGTTGAAATTCTGTGTGATTTCTTTCCCACTATATACAACAAGGCCTCCATCAACTCCATTAATTAAGTTCTCATGCAAAGCCATTTAATGCAACTCTCATAATTTGTAGATGAGGAAATTCATAAGATTGTCAATAATGTTTGTATGTTATAAATACCAAAACTGTTAAAGCAGCTTCCAATATTTTATACTGCTGCAAGTAGTGGGCATCTATCATACTGTTGTAGGGGATCTATGAAATTAATTGTCTTCTCGTTTTTTCTTCTTGGATTCATTTTTAATATTTGTAGAAGTGTAAATACACCAAAAAATTACAGACACTGAGTGGCCTAAAAATTAGAGACACCCCTTATTTGAAAGCAAAGCAGTCCAAAAGTGACGTAGAGTGACGTAACAACGCAGAGCTGCTTATATAAGGAACGCTCAGCTTCGGATGATACACGTAGTTATCAAGGAAGTTAATGTCGGGAAGGTAAGACGAAAGATTTCAGTGAGTTTGAAAGAGAGATGATCGTTGGTGCAAGAAGAGCTGGTGCCAGCATATCTGAAACAACGACTCTTTTATGATTTTCTCACCCAACAGTATCTCGGATGTTTAGAGAGTTACAGTTGAGAAAAAAACAAACTGCAAGCAATAATGACTATTCTGGTCGAAAAAGGCTGGTGAACGAGAGAGGTGAAAGGCGAGTAGCATGCATAGTCCGCAGCAACAGAAGGGCAACAACACGAAAAAATACAGCTGAATTCAATGCAGGTGTATCGCAAAGCATATTCCAATGCACAACAAGATGGACTTTGTAAAAGATGGGCGTTAGCAGCAGGAGACCATCAAGAGTGCCTTTAGTATCACAGAACAGTATGAAAAGGCACCTGTTGTGGGCCCAGGAATAATGTAATTGATCACTTGAGGAGCGGAAAAAAGTAGTCTGGTCCAACGAATCTCGTTTCCTGCTCCATCATGCAGATGGAAGGATCAGATTATGGTGCAAAGAGTATGGGTTCATGGACCCCTCCTTCCAAATGACAAATCTTCAAGCTGGTGGTGATGGAATTATTGTTTGGGGAATGTTTTCTTGGATTACACTGGGTCCCTTGATATCTGTGAACACAACTCTGAAGAGCACAGCTTACCTCAACATTGTTGCCAATCACGTGCACTCATCTGTGGCAATAATATTCCCTTCTGGAGATGGTCACTTTCAGCAGGAAAATGCACCTTGCCACCGTGCTTGATTAGTCACAAATTGGTTTGAGGAGCATCAATCAGAGTTTAGTCTGCTTCCATGGCCAACTCGGTCCCCTGACCTCAATCCTATTGATCATTTTGGGACGAAGTTGAAAGATCGCTTCAAAGCTTGGAAATGCCACCATCTAATCTGACCCAACTTAGAGCTGCTATTATGTCAGCATGGGACAACATTCCTCAGCAATGGTATCAGCATCTTGTTGAGTCCATGCCAAGAAGAATATCAGCTGTGATCAGAGCTAAAGGTGGACCAACTCGTTATTAGAGGGTGTCTTTATTTTTTTGGCCACTCAATGTATAAGATCATCAAACTTAATCACAATTTTCCAGTTTAATACATGTATCATTATTTTTTCATATTGGTATTTCTTCCATGTATTATATGTACCCAGTGTATAGTTAATATATTATACACTTTAAGGAATACTTATTAAAAATGAAGTCAGGAATTAAAAATGAAAAGAAACTCTTCAATCACTAGATGATGCAACTATACCATCACCACTGTGATATGTGAGAAGGGAAATCAACTGTTTGTATTCTTCTAATGTGCACACATTAATGATAACTTTTATGAATTTTTAGAGAGTTGTTTTAAATGACTCATGGGAGCTTAACTGAACAAATGCCACCCATAGAATTTTTTTTTTAATCAAATTTGTGAGTCAAAGTTGGAGTCTGCTTGTGAAATTTTCCTTCCTAAATCTTCGTCTAAAAGTTGAAATACCACTATCAGAATATTAATTTTCTCTCCAGAAATCAGTCTATAATTAAATATGAAAGAGAAAGAAGGAGTTATAGAGAATTATAGAGAGTTGTATTAATTAATTACGGCAAGAATTTGATTTATATCAATGATAACATTATTTTACAATTTTTTTTCAACGTTGGTGGCAGCTTGGAAGAAACTTTAAATTTTTTTTTAAAAAGTCATGAAGCTCGTCTAAAAAAAAAGGGAAAAGTTCATATAATGTCACATTGATTATAACTATAAAAATTATTGATGTAAAAAAAATTAACATCCTTTGAACTGCAATTGATCTGGGAAGATTATGTTATAAAAACTCTAAAACCAATTAAGAAAAAATCAGATCGAATCAGGTAAGCAAGAATGCCTGCAAAATTTATTTTCAAGGAGTAAAAAAAATTAGTTGTGTTTTTGCTGGTAAAGTATATGCATCCATAAAGTCGTACATGGAATCCAGTTCTGATTAATTACTCCATTCTCCAAATTCCCATGATTACAAGTTCAGGAGTAAATAGTAAATTTTCTATTTACTGTAATTTTTGGTATATAATACGCAAACCATATACAGGGTGTAAATTTTAAGTTGACAAAGCAGAATAACTCGAAAA
>JAHWFO010081720.1:464941-482639 GCA_023313115.1 Rhysida immarginata | reverse complement strand
AAAAAAAATGTTTCAGACAAAATGTACGTAGTTTTTTATGTAGGACCTGAATCTGCAATAAAAAATAGGGGTTCCCATTTGAAATTTTAAAGTTGCCCCCCGCCCCACCCCCAGGGGCCGGGGGGGGTGGGCTAATTTTAGCACCAGCAGATGCCCCCTCGAAAATAATCAACTTTGGATTATACGCATTTTTTCGTGTGAAGCTTATTTTTCGAGTTATTCTGCTTTGTCAACTTAAAATTTACACCCTGTATAATATGCCTTAAAGTTATTACATGATTCTTTAAAAAATTCCTATATATATAAAGCATCCGTGCATTACACGCACACAGCGAATTGTATTCAAAATAAATGAACTTCATAAACAAAACAAAAAAAATGTATTCATTATCTACACAAATCCTCCAAAATCGGAACCGGAATCATAATTTCAGTACAAAGTTTTCTGTTAGCCATCACTCTACTGTTTCTTCCTTTTCCTCGTCATCTTTGATTCCCATAGAATCATCGTCCACAGGAGAGTACTCCCTGCTTTCACAAAAGCATTCTGAATTGTTTTTACCTTTACTTTTTACCTGATGCCAAACAGGACAGAACAATGGTAAAATGTAACTTTTCACTCCCTGTAGTGGTGATTGTCACAGATTTACTCCCTTTTTCTGCTGTGTCGAACCCTATTGCTAGGAACGTAGAAGGTTAAAGACAGTTCGTCCCATGTTTATGCATCCACTCCTTGAATCTTTGCATTAATGATAGAATGAAATTCTTTAACCTATTGATATAAAGAAATAGTAATTTTTTTAACACTAGAGATATTTGGCTACTGGTTCCTTGAAAATAGCACAAATGAAAAAAGCGCACACGAAAATTGCGCACAAAAAAAAGTGCACATGGAAAATTGTGCACAGGAAAAAAAGCGTACACCAGGATGCACATCTCAAAAATCTAATGATGCCCATTTTCGTGCAAAATTCATTGCCTTTTGCCCTTATCTGAACTGTGCTAACAGCTCACCCAGCACTCCTGAAGGATAAAACCCAATTCTTATTATTAGGAAATGCTGGCTTTCTTCCTTGCAGACATTGGTTCACTCTTGGCAGTTTTAATAGAGTAACCTTCTTCTTTCACTGGAGACGCACATTGAATTCACTGATGTTGTTTACTCGTCTTGTTTCCGAATTTCCATTTTGGTCTGCATATTTTAGTACTTCTAATTTTTTAACAGCAGTGTAACTTTCTCTCCTCTTGGTTGGACCCATGGATAATAAACCTGCAGAAGGAGACAGAAATTAGAAAACCAAATAATTTTAAAAAAATAATGAAAAACAAAAAAAAAAAGTATCTTTTTTTTGTTGAATTGGTAAGAATCAGTGAATGAAGACAAACTTAATTCAATTCACAAGTTTAGAGTTTATATACGAAGGTTGGACATAAGTCATGGCAATTATTTTCTTTTTTGAGAATTTGAGCATGGGTGGAAAATGTGAAATATACAGATGAAAGGACAAGGAATGGACGAAATGTACAGACATTTAACAACACGCCAATATTTTGCTCCTCATGGTTATTAAGGTAGTTGACATAACATTACAGGTTTTATACAATTGATTAAAAATATATACTCCTTTTAATGGAAAATAGAATAACATAAAATGAAATAATAAAAGGTAAATAAAAGTCGTCCAATGTGGAGAAATACAAATGACGTGGAAGTCTTATGGAGACTGATGTGGACAAAAAAAAAAAAACCACAGGTGAAGAGAATCATGAAACCTGTAATGTTGTTTCATGTTTCTGGTAAACTTATTCTGGAACATGATTACAGGTTTCATGTTTCAGAATAAGTAACAGAAATCAAAATAGAGAACGGCTATTTTGATATATGAGCGTTGTTCAACTTGGTTTACATCCATCCTGCACAGCAGTTCACTAAGAACTGATTTAACATTACTCTCTGTGCAACAACAGTAAGGTGCCTGGATAAGTGCGGAGAAGGGTGGTGACAACTCTTACTTCTGTCACCCATTTTGATCCTGGATGCGCTCAGCCACACATAGGAGAATGCATGGTTTTTGCTCAAATACTCATACAATACTAACAGTCTCTCTTGGTAATGTTAGAATTCTCTTTATTTGTCTATTTTTCTAAACTTTTAAAATAAGTTACTAACATCGAATTTTAATGAGCAAAAACCATGCCTGATTGTTGCGTTCCTGCATTATAGCCTAAGTTATTCTTTGGCTATGCCTGCATGTAGCAATCACTTTGCCAAAGGTGGAAGGCTTTTTCATTCATGTTTTTTGCTTTCCTGCAAACGCTACAAACAGGAAATTATGGGTAATTCAAATAAAAAGAAACGAGTTAGGTCAGCCCACAGAAGATGAATATGACAGTTATTTCGAAAATGAACGTAACAAGTACTGAACACTGCATCATCAAATATTTAGGAGGCACGATCATTAAAAATATTCTGAGATGAATAAAATATTGCGTCATATTCTAGAAAGCTTTATTGATGAAGAGCACATCTGAGAGGAGGATATTAATGAAGGCAATAAGAATTTGGGCAAAGTTGTACGTTTTCATATGGTTGTACGTGGAGCTTGCTCATCGATCTACGTGGCTCGTTTAGGTCGACTTTGCTGAGGGGCCCTTCATCCGTTCTTGCTTTCGACTTACGATTTCATCAAGAAATGTAACCCAGCCAAAAACTTGAGTAAAACCTTATGGGAGTAAAACCTGTGTAGGTGAAATGTGGAATAGTTTTGTTGTTAATTGAAAATTAAAAAAAAAAAAAAAAAAAAATTTTTTGCCTTTTTTTTTTTTTTGTCATTTTTTTTTTTTTTTTGTAAATTTTCTTTTTCTGTGATATTTATGTAAAGAAATAAAATAAAACAAGTAATTGTACATACAACTACAGCCTTAATTTAAAATTGCATAGCTTCAGTCGACAATAAATTTGTCTAAAATAACGACGAATTTAGCATAGTTACTCAGTTGTCACTTTCGAGCATGGATTCAAAATGGCAGTCCACTCTTTAAGCTTACGGAATAGGTTGTCACCACCCTTCTCCGCTCTTATCCAGGCACCCTAAACAACAGGAAACCAGAGTCATCTGGTGTTGTGGAAACATACTAAGAATGTACAGCTTCTTTCAGACATATGACATTTTGTGATACCATCCCTTAGCTCTGAGGAAAAAACATAGTTGCCATGACTTATGCCCCAACCCTCACAGTGATTGGAGTGCTATTACCAATCAATAAAGACCAATCAGCACAAAGTGCATTTTAATTTACTGATAGTGTATTATATACCAAAAATTATATGTACTATCAAAGTAAGAAAACCACTGAATGCCCTTTTCTTAATGAATTATGTTGAGATTGCATATTTATAATGTAACTGACTTGAATTCTGTATGGAAACTTCTAATGAATATTTAGTTTGTATTGTTTTTGCGTGCCTAGTTTTAAGTAGGTATTGCAAGTGACTTTGTTCCTCTTTAATGAAGTTGTGAACATTGTTTTTATTTTCATCAAATTCAGACAACCTTTATTCAGTGCATTATTTTAATCCTAAATAAGTGTTTGAAATTTTAAAATAAATATATACATAAATAAATATATAGATGTATGTATCAATCTTCTACTAAGTCGTAACTTTTCTTGTCAATATGTTTAATATTATATAATTATTCTACCCTTAGGATTGTTGTGATGGTTGCAAACTAGGTTTAATAACGGGTTCTCATGGCTATTCGTGCAGTATGAAAGAGTTTGCATTCGATTATCCATGGGATGAAGCATTTGCTGATTGTTGCGAATTAGGAAAGCACAGCATTGGTACTGACTTTGTACCAGGTCTTAAGGAGCAATCAAATAGTGAGGATGGTAGGAAATAATTTTCTTCTTTAGATTGTTTATTTTTTAAAAATTATTTAAAGTAGACAACATAATTTAAATGTAAAATTTAAATTTGTCAGTTAGTGATCAGTAAATTATTGGATTGCTTTGTGAACAGAATTTATAAATTTCAGGTTAACTAATAACTTTGTTAAAAATTAACTAGTAGTTTGTGTATCCCTCTCGATTCCTTTGGGTATAATCTCTGCCAGATGATCTGACAATTTTAATGGGGAATATTGACATTCAGTACTTTAAGAATAAAATAATCCTAGCTATCATGAAGTTTATTTAAACTTAGTTTTAAAGTTAGCTAGAAATGTGCAGTCTCAGAGGATATTTATCTTTAACTGCCTGGAACTGCAATTTGAATTGAGAAATTGTACCTACCCAAGAAAGTAAATTGGCTATAATTCTGAATTAATTTGTGTGTCTGTTTTTACAGCTGCCTTTTAATATTTCGTATGTTAAAATTGAATCTATGGTTTTGTTCTCCAAAACAGCAGTAACAGCAGTTAGTCCAAAGTTTTGCTTTCCAAAACATTTATTTATTTATTTATTTATTTATTTATTTATTTATTTTAATTTCTAAGCATTTAATATTGGAGTTTGTGAAGTGAATCCACTATTATGGTTATCTTTAGCTAAAAGCCATTTATACAGGGTGTTGTTAAATTTCATGTCAAAAATGATAGAGGTGATGGAATATGCGATACTAAGCATATTTGTTCCTGTGAATGGGGGGTCGCAAATCAACCCCTTCCCTGTTAGATGGTTGGAAAACATCAAATCACATCATTCCAAGACAATTGCGATTCATTCCTCATTACAGATACAGCTCCACATTGCAGCCATGTAAATCAACACACACTTGCATTCGATTTAACAGCGACTGACGTGATCTACGAAACACTTCTGGTTGCTCACCGGTCTGTTCGCTTGCTTCAGCCAATCGTGCCACTAAGTCCTCTTGCGACATGATAGGAATGTCATAAATCAGTCTTCTTAGATGTCCCCAGAGGAAAAAGTCCAGTGGTGATAGATCGGGAGAACGTGGAGGCCAGGCCACAGGACCACCACGACCTATCCAGTGCATACCAAACGTCGCATTGAGGTGATCTCGTACACTTCATGCGTACTGTGGAGGTGCACCATCGCTTGGAACCACATACGTCGTCGTAGTCGTAGAGGTACATCTTCCAACAATTCTGGCACTATATCTGTTACAAATGTCAGATATTGAACGCTATTGAGATGATTGGGCAAAATGGAAGGCCCCACCAATATGTCATCCACTTTTCTAGCCCACACATTTACAGAGAATCTGTTCTGTTGACGAGTGGCATGGTGTTTGTGCACCCAAATGTGTTGATTGTGACTGTTTAACGCCTGATCTCTTGTAAAGCAAGCCTCATTAGTGAAAAGAACACAGGCTGTAAATTCGGGATGATCAATGGTCTGTTGTAAGAACCACTGGGTGAATGCTTAATGCACTGGATAATACTGAGGAGTGAGTGCCTGTACTCTTTGTACATGGAACGGATGTAATAAGTTCTCATGGATGATGTCCCAAGCTTGTCGATGGCTTCGCAAATGAAGTTGAGCGTCAATCGCTCTTGTGCTTGTGGATGGGTTCTATTCGATACAATGTAGGACAGCCTTTTCGGCATGAACAGTTCGCACAGTTCAAGGCCTTCCAGCATTTGCCATGCTTGCGCCCATTACACCTGTCTCTCGAAGGTGACGATCAATTGCAGCAAACGTGTGTCTATCTGGACAATGTCTTGCTGGGAAACAAAGCCTGTACAGTCGCTGTGCCTGTAGTCCATTCCCATTAGCTGCACCATACATTAGATGCAAGTCGGCTAGATCAGGCCAAGAATATTGTTCAGCCATTACTGCTGCTTGCCCATGAGCAATGACACACGTAAGTATTCCTGAACAATGCTAATTATCTTACTCTCCAACCCCTAACTAACCTATGGACTGTGCGTCTTGAAAGTTTCCATTCTACGTATTAATGGGTTTCGCCATTCATCTTTTATTCTTTTTCTTTTCTATTATCTTCGGATGTGCAGTGCAGCCAACTACTAAGTAGCGATGCCCAATGTCAACCCCATCCAACAGGGAAGGTAAATTTGCGACCCCCCATTCACAGGAACAAATATGCTTAGAATCGCATATTCTATCCTCCTATCATTTTTGACATGAAATTTAACAACACCCTGCATAGGTAAAGGTAAACATGAAAAAATTTATTTTTTATGTTAAAATTTATACATTAATGTCATTATTTTTTCATTTTTTTTCTTTTTACTTTTTTGTTTTTCACCATTATTATTCGTTTGCACTTTGCATATTAACATTCACATATATAAGCAAGATTGCAGGTCAAAAAAATATGCAAAATGCATTGTACAATTTTTCACGGACGGGTCGTTGCCGTGATTGGCAGCAACGTGGCGATAATGGATCCTTTCTCCTCCCCTCCCATCCCCTTAAACCCGTTTCCATAGTAACTAAAAAGGGAAAACAGATGCTAATTTGACATGTGAAATGAAAAAGAAACGATAAAGATCTATTCGCGCTATCCATGGTCTATGCGCAATAGTTGTTTATGTATGTGAATGTTACTATGCAAATTGCAAACAAATAATAATGGTGAAAAACGCCAAAAAAAAAAAAAAAAAAAAAAAAAAAAAAGAAATGACAGGAATCGAATCCAAGCCAGGAAATCACAGAGGCCCCTGACATTAGTCACTGCGCCACCGTTGTTAAGTTGAATACCTTTCTTCCCACTTGGTTTCTCTGGCACAATAATAGTAAATGTAAAAAAATTTATGTTTTTTCTCTGAAACGAAAGGCCATTGATTCAAATTCTTTTACACAGAAGGTAAATTAATATTGTAGATTGACCTAAAATTTCAACCAAATCTGTGATGACATATCCGTGTGGTCTCCTTGTTAGTTGACTAAAGCTAGAAGACCTTTTGCCATTTGTTGCTCTAGTCAAATCCTTGTTGTCCTTTGTTTGGGCTCAGTTTGGATATTTCTCCTTTTCTGGAATAAAAACCTACGCCGTTTAATTTGTTTAACAAATGGGAGGTGGGAAGAACTACTATTGATGTAGGGATGAGAGGATAAACACCTTATTTTTACACTAAATAAATGGAGCCAGATACTGTGGACAGACGTTAGAATAAAAGAGAGGAAACCACTAATCCACATAAGGTTGGATTAGTGGTTTCCTCTCTTTTATTCTACCTTATTTTTATTTGGCTTTGTGGCATGTAGCGCAGCAGCTCTGATCAGGAATAGAATGACCTTCCTGACCATTGTGACGCTATCTCCCCTCAATTTTGCTTTTTTGAAATGTTTATTTTTTCTCTCAAGGAAATACAGTAAAACTCCTCAAATCTGGCATCAGTGACACCAGAGTATTGCTGGGTTTCACAATTAGCCAGATTTCTTGTTGATAATGGCAAAAAAACAAAATGGTGGCTTCCTTTTTATAGTGTATATATATGTACTAGTGTTTATCCTTTAAAAAAATAGGGATAAATAATAATTCAGTTAATTAAATAAAGAATGTATTAGTATTTTAAAAACATTGTTTCACTAATTTTTGTTTTAGCTTACACCGTGTGAACTCGGTCAAACACAATTCACTGCTAAATGAAATCGGCTCCAGTGCGGTTTTTGCTTGGCTCCCGAATTCTGCTTTTGGTTTCATGAAAAGCATCTTCTTGCGATTTTTGACTATTTACTTTTATAAGTATATGGGTCTTCAAACACAACAAGTAATTTTATGACATAGAGTCGACACGTTTCAGCTGTAGCCTTCTTCTAAAGGACTGTGTATAATTGAATGCTACGTGGCAACTTAGCCTTCTTCAGTTACACACAGTCCTGAAGAAGGCTACGGCTGAAACGCGTCGACTCTATGTCGTAAAATTACTTGTTGTTTTTAAAGACCCATATACTTAAACTGTATTTACAAACAACTAAGACCCAACATGTTTGAAGATATTTACTTTTCATTTAATGACATTTATGTTATATGTATGCATGTTATATGTTCAAAACTTTACAAAAATGGGCTGTTTTCTCAAATTTTTGTCCATTTATCTGTCACTGAAAGAAGGCAGCAAACTTTCAAAAGCAAAATGATGACAATCATTTGGAAATGTATGGCTCCAAACCTCATGCGTGATCATTCATTTTCAATATGAACACCTCCTCTAACAAAGACAAATGTCATTTACTATTTTTAAAAATTCTTCCATCTCGCCACGATTTATTGATTTTCAGTTTTAGTGTTCGCATTCACTTTTGATTTGCACAACTGCAGTGGCTTCCAGCCAACGTGAAAGATTGCTGCAAATTTTCTTCTTTGTGTGGACATAAAATTAACGTTGAAAAATGAAATAAAAAATATTTTGAAAAAAGTGAGTTCTATATGCGGTTTCAATTGTATAGGATGTCTACATTCTTCGTAAATGTTCTGAGATGAAAAAATAAATTGTCAAAATTTACAAAGAGATGTCTTTTGAAAATTTTACTTAACAGCATTTCTCCTCTCTTTTCGAGCTAGCATGCTTTTAAATGCAGGATGCCTCCTCGAAAAGCTTTATTTATTGAACCTTTATTTCATTTTTGAACTTTAATTGTACGTCCACATGACGAAGAAAACATTGCAGCAATCTTTCATAGTGGATGGCAGCTATTCCAGCTGTGTAAATCGAAACTGAACGCTAACACGAAAATTGAAAATCGATTTTGTTGATTGCGAGTGTTCTAGTAGATGGGAAATAGAGCATTTGAGCATTCTATTTTATTTCACTTAAGAAAATAATGAATTTTAATTTGATTTTGTTTGTTTTATTTTTGCTTAATGGCATCAATTCAATATTTGTCATTTACCACAAACGCTGTCAAAATATAAAGCTCCTATCAGTGTTCTGATAGGTTTCATCAACTTCTCCTTACATAATATTAGGTTTTAATCAACGAACTTGGTCCATTTCTGAAATCCCTCTTTGTATTTTGCCTGTTTGTCTGTTGCCAGGTTCTCAATTGATTATATATGAGGGTGGTCCAATATTAAAAGTACAGGTGGTTGCGTCAACGGTTTTCTAACGCATACACTTGTTCTTCGTCATGAAACGTCTCTTGACCTGTGCTAGTAGTAAGGTGCATATCTTTATTCTCCGCTCAGTAGCTTCGGCGTAGTAAGTGGACAAAATGAGCAATTTTATAGAAAATTATTCCAATATTAAGGTGCATGCACTTATCCGATTTTTTCAGGCAGAAGGATTCATGGCAGCTTCATGAAGTTTATGGGGAGAACCATTTTGAGTCGAAAAGAGGTGTCTGTTTCGTGCAGAAAATTCACAGACTTCTGAACTGAACTGCATGATGATCCAGAGGATTGAAGAGAATGACCGAGGTCTGTGCACACACCAGAGAATTGTGAAGTGGTAGAATATTTGATATGGGAAACTGAAGAATCAAAGTGTGAGAATTTCTTATTCAACAAGAGATTCCAGGATCAACTTTAGAAATCACACTTCAGCAGAACTTTACAAATTTGGGCAAGGACAGTTATCATGAGGGCATGCTTAAATGTGTGCAACGGTGGGATAAATGCCTGAATGCAAATGGTGAATTGAAAAATGAACATAACCATGTACTTTTTGTAGCATGATTTTCAAACTTTACCAAATAAGTGTATTCCAATAACTTTCATATGTACCTTTATTATCGGACTACCCTACAAGTTCTGATATGCTGGGACAGTATGCATTTTTTGCCCTTTGCACAACTGTTTTGGCAAATAAATCGGGTCGCTTAATTGTCTCCTGATTTATATTAAATGTGTGCATACAGTACCCTACAAAAATGGAACGGACACCTAAATTTGACTAGCATGTTGGAACCCATGCTCACATATCAACAGCTGATGTGATTTTCTAGTGTTGCAGAGAATGGCTAATCAAAGGAAAATTAGTGATTGAGTAATAATCGGGTGCCACATTGCAGGCAAGTCTATTTGTGAAATTTTGTTCAGCTATTTGTTGATATTGAGAAGAAATGGAACACTACAGGCTTTGGAACACGGATGATCCCCGAAACTCACTGATTGCGATCCATGGGTCAACAAGCATGAGGTTCATAAAAATTGCAAGAAACCACTCTAGGTCATCAACAAGGAGTTCCAACAGGCAACAGGAGTAAGTGTGCAATACAACACTTTGCAGAAGGATGTAGAAGGAGTAAGTGTGCATCACAACACTTTGCACTTGGCATTCACAGATGTGTATCCACACACAAGCAAAGATCTTGCCAAACAACAAGGCTGCTGGACTCCAGTAGTGTTTGGAACCCAACATTGGACAGTCAAAGAGTGGAAAAGCATTTTGTGGAATGAGTGATCACGCCACACACTGTTTCATTTGATTGTAACAGATGGGTGTGTTCGGGTATAGTGAATGACAGGGGAGTGCCTTTTACCTGAGTGAATCGATCTAGGTCGAGTCATGGTGTGTTTTTGTTTTTTTTTCCTGGCATTGCTTAGACCCTTGCATATGATTGAAGGCATTTTGAACTCTGAAGCCTAGAAGGACATTCTAGAGAAACGGCTGCTTCCTAGCCTTATGGGAATGTGTTGGCAACAAGAATTGTTATTTTCAGGATGGTAATGCATGTTTCAGCCTCCATCAGACAATGGGTACACATATATATGAATATCAATTACCTTCTGTGTCTAGCACAGAGACCTGACTTTAACCCAATCAAACTTTATGGGATTAGTTGGAGCGTTGAGTGAGTGTCAGGGAACCTTGTCCGAATTCTACTGCTAACATGGCTAGATTCTTGCAGCACGAATGGGCCCAAATACCGGAAGCTGTTTATCGGAACCTTGTAGAAAGTATGCCCAAAAGGGTACCTACATAATTTTAGCATGCAGAGGTCCCCTCAAGATATTAAATAAAATAAAATATCACTGCTCTCATACCTGTGTACTGTCCGTTCCATTAGTGTAAGATAATATACATAGTGTATAATGTACTGGTTGTCCATACTTATCAATCAGTGAGTCTGTACGAATATATCCAGTGTGAACAGGGGTCTATCTAGGGTCGATTTGGTACCATTTAAGGTACTTTCACAAAACTATTTTGATTGGAAATGGTACCTTCACAAAATTTAATGGGATCTTGTATAATTGTTCTGATAACAAATAGTATCTTCACAAAACCATTTTAATATTGGAGAGTATATTCATTAAATTTTTTACCAATGAATTATACAGTTGACTGAAACAAAAGTCCTTAGATAATTATTTAAGAATTATTGTCAATGGTCTAGAAAACTTAAGTGATGTTGAATTATGGCTTATTTCTTGAAGTTTAAAAACTTCAAGAAATAAGCATTTATCAATATAAATAATGTCACTTCAAATAAATTAAAAGAGTTTTATTTATTTATTTTTTTATTATTAAACTCAGTGTTTTTAATAGTTACAGATCAAGCAGAGACAGCTTAAAAATTTTCATAAAAATCTAGATATTTTGATGTAAATGGGAATTGATTTTGAAATTGTAGATAGACCCCTGGTGATCCAACTTGTTTTTGCAGAAATTTTTCACTATAATAAGAGGTAATAGATTTGGTACTGTTTTTTATATGCCATTTCATTGGTAAACATACCAGTACTGATTTGTTACAAACTTGTACAGAATTTACTAAATATTATTGTTATTTAAGCTCAATTTTAAGTGTAAAGTACATAAAATTTTAATGCGACCATTGTCATTGTTTTTTTCTGACTTAATAAATACTTCTTAACTCTTAAAATAGTTTAAGATTGGGCTAAAAAGATTTTCTAAAGGCTAGACTGGTTAACCTTTTTACAGACTAGCAGAATCATTGTAGCATTGTGTTCGATTGATTCTATTATATTATGGTTGAAGGTCTATAACCATATAACAAAAAGGTTGTTCAACTCAATTGAGATAAAAACATTTTTACACACAAAATATAGCATATTGTAAAAAAGCTAATACAGTGCTCCCTCTATATAACGGCACTCTACATAACGCCAAATTTATAATGGCAAGTCCATATAACTAAGTTTTTATTTTCCGGAAAAAAACTTCGTTATATGGACTTGCCGTTATAAATTTGGTGTTATGTAGCGTCCCATTATTTAGAGAGAGCACTGTGTATGATAAATAAATTGATTCTACATTAGTCTGATGATACTTATATAAAAGCATTACTATTTGGTGGGGGGGGGGCCCCCCAAAATTTTACTAACAGAGGTTTAATCTGCCTCTGGCTGCAATCCCTTAGTTATTTCCACCTTAGTTATTTCGAATCATTTGTATTGTTTGGATGAATCTTGAAAGATTATTAAAATGATAGGTTTATTCATTAATATTATCTTTATTCTTGATAATTTTATCTCTTTTAGCCTCTGATACACTGATTAGTCTTTCAATTAACTCTGACACTTCTTTTATTAGTATGCTTTTCTGGATTTACCACAACTCCCCTGGAAACCTATTTCGGATTACAGTTTTACATCCAACCTCCTTTTTAAGCGTATTAAGTTTTCTTTTGAGGCCAAATTTTAACATTTTCGGCCTCAGTGTTGATACTGTTGTTTGAAGGTGAAAACCAAAAGTCCAATTTATCTTCGGCATAGTCTTTAACAAGATACCTCTAATTTCCTTGTATGCACTAGCTTTCACAACTCCAGAAGCCTCATTTTCCCAATTATCCATTATTTTCTCCCCTTTATCAAATCCTAAAATTTCTTGCATTAAAGTATTTGAGGAGTTTACCAAACTGGGCTTCTCGGGGGGGGCCCCCCCCCCATTTCTTTATATTCATGATATGTTCCCCTTGATCCGCATATATCTGCAACTCTTCTAGAGCAGCAGCTTTCAACCTATTCACAATTGTGTACCACCAAAACAGAATTTATAACAACTGCATACCACTCAAACAAATAAGTAAGAAAACAACTAACAAAACATTGCCCATGATTCTTTCCAAGCACCCAGTTAACTGCTTGTGTACTGCTATTCTCCAGGCACTGAGCAGCAGATGCCATATTTGAACTCTATCAAAGATCTTGGGATTTCATACGATAGTCTGAAAAGGTCTATATCTGAATACCACTACAGGTTTTGAATTCACATACCTGGAGTTCGTCGAGCATCTTCGTGATATCTATAGTAAATGAATAAGGGTCCAAAGAGATGCAGTAGAAACCTTTTTATTTGCCTGACGCGTTTCAACTGGACGTTATCATCGGAGGCGGTTAAGCTATAGAGATGTGAGGCTGGCCAGGCCTGGTATTTATACATAGTAGAAAAAGTGTTAGGGCCAGTGGAATAATTACAGAGCAATGGGAAACATTATGACAAACGATGACTGGTTGTAAAGGAATAGATATGAGGAAAAGCACAGACCTTATGGAGGTCTTAACTTCCTGTTCGGTTGTGGGTTGCTTTCATCTTGGTGAAATTGTGGAGCAGCTGGATTGTATCCATTCTTTCGAACATGGTTTGGTTGTTGAGCATAGTTGTTGGTTTCAGTTCTTTATGTTTAGTTACTTCATATTCTTCTCGTAGTAGTATCTTGGCTTTGTCTTTTCCGGTCCATAATATCGGCATGCACTGTTCCACGTCGACCATGCGGTGTTTGTTGGTTATTAGGTGCTTGGCGTAGGTGGATACATTGTCCTTGTTGATCCACGACTGTCTGTGTTCCTTAAATCGAGTTAGGAACGATCAGGTTGTGGATCCAATGTAAAACGCCTCGCAATCTGGGCACGATAATTTGTATACTCCTGCCTGGCTGTAGGTGTTGGTCATCCTTGTGTCCGGTTTGGGGTTCAGCATCCTCTGGTTGGAATATTTAGTTCTGTATGATATGCTCATACCCTCCTTTCTGAATATTTTTGCAATCCTATGGATATCAGGGTTAAGGTAAGTGAGTGCGGTGTATCTTTTTCGGTCAGGTTGAGGTGGTTTTGGGTTCCGTATGTTCTTCCGTACCCTGTTAAGGATCGATGCGGTAAAATAATCTGGAAATCCACTTTGACGAGCCAAGTTGAATGTAGTGGCAATCTCTTCTTTAACATTAGTGCTGGGAATTGGGTACGTCAGAGCCCTTCTAAAGTTATAGCTGATGGCCGTGGATTTGTGTTGGCTCGGGTGATTGGAAGAGTACGGGATGATGTTCACAGTGGTAAATGGTTTGCGGTAGATGGCGAATTGTATTTTGTCGTTGCTGCGTTGTATCTTGACGTCTAAGAAATTTAGGTGGGCTTCTTCTTCGGCTTCTGCGGTATATTGTATGACTGGGTGGGCATTGTTAAATGTTGCGAGGATATCCTCGGCGTTGGTGATTTGGCTATCATATATTGTGAAAGTATCATCGACGTATCTTCTGTAGTATAGTATGGATGAGTTGTTGATAAGTTGGTCGACTATGGGTTCTTCGAGTTGCTGCAGAAACATTTCGGATGCGACTGAACTGATGGGCGATCCCAACCGAACAGGAAGTTAAGACCTGCATAAGGTCCGCGCTTTTCCTCATATCTATTCCTTTACAACCAGTCATCGTTTGTCATAATGTTTCCCATTACTCTGTAATTATTCCATTGGCCCTAACACTCTTTCTACTATGTATAAATACCAGGCCTGGCCAGCCTCACATCTCTGTAGCTTAACCGCCTCCGATGATAACGTCCAGTTAAAACGCGTCAGGCAAATAAAAAGGTTTCTACCGCATCTTTGGATCCTTATTCATTTACTATAGATATCACGAAGATGCTCGACGAACTCCGGGTATGTGAAGTCATTCAATTATTCTACTTTAAATCTAAGAAGCTGGCCATGGTATACTCGAACATTTGGTTCAGTTGAACATGTCTCCAACTAGGCATTACCCCGAAATATGCCACCGTGAACTTTAAGCACATGTCCCCTGCTGCACAAAGAACCAAACATTATGCCGAACGAAGACAACTTACTGAGGAAATCAAGTCACTCATCCAGAAAAAGGACCGCCTAAATAAGGACGTTATGCTGCTACACACCAAATTAGCCGATTATCTTGGTCCTCAAATTTTCCTTGCCATCAAAGAAGATGTCCAACACCAACTCAAGAAAATTAAAGAAGAGAAATTCCAGCGCATGACGTCCAAAATTGAACGCCTCCAACCACGCCAACCACAATACTGCAATCAAAAGGTCAGTTCTTTCCAATTCCATAACAAAGTTGTCAACTTAACCAACATAGAATTTAGCCAGAATGAAATACAACTTATCGAACAAGGCTTGAAATATAACAACCCCAAGAAATTAACTCTGGAAGACATTACTGATATTATAATCGACATAGATCGTGCCATCATCAATATCCCAGCATGTGAACGCAACAGAGTACGGACTCTAGCTCTTAACGAACTAAGACTTATCACCACAAATAGTTCCCACCAGCTAACACCCAAAGTAGTTAAGGATATTCAAACCAAACTTCAAGCCAACCAAGCCATGCTCACTGTCAAGGAAAAGCTACAATAATTGTCTATAATAGTGAATACAGCCAAAAAGTACATGAATTCTTCGTCAGTAACCAATTCAGGCAACTCTCCAAGGATCCCACCAATAAATACGTCAATCAACTCAGACTTACATTCAAGAATTTCCGGTCCAAATTCTTTCAAGAAAAGACCAAATCGCTCACGATAAAGAATCCCCAACTTCCTACACTGTGAGCCCAGATTAAAATTCATAAGGACAACAACCCCATACACCCGATAGTGAATTGCAGAGAGGCAGGTTTTTTCAAAATTGCGAAACACGTCAGTAAATGGCTCAACGCAAACTACCCTCTTAACAACAAATATGTGATCAAAAATAGTGCAGAACTAATGGACCAACTACTCCAAATTAAAATAGATATCCACTCCAGAATGATTTCACTTGACATCAAAACCTCTACACCAATGTGCCCTCAGAAGAAACCATAGCCATCGCCCAAGATAGACTAAAACAAATTGACAGCAACCAAGATGAATACAATGACGCCATCATGATTCTACGAATACTCAAAAATCAAAACTACTTTACTTTTGAAGGATCATTTTACGAAATACCAGAAGGCATAGCCATGGGATCGCCCATCAGTTCAGTCGCATCCGAAATGTTTCTGCAGCAACTCGAAGAACCCATAGTCGATGAACTTATCAAAAACTCATCCATACTATACTACAGAAGATACGTCGATGATACTTTCATAATATATGGTAGCCAAATCACCAACGCCGAGGATATCCTCGCAACATTTAACAACGCCCACCCAGCCATGCAATATACCGCAGAAGCCAAAGAAGAAGCACACCTAAATTTCTTAGACGTCAAGATACAACGCAGCAACGACAAAATACAATTCGCCATCTACCGCAAACCATTTACTACTGCAAACATCATCCCGTACTCTTCCAATCACCCGAGCCAACACAAATCCGCGGCCATCAGCTATAACTTTAGAAGGGCTCTGGCGTACCCAATTCCCAGCACTAATGTTAAAGAAGAGATTGCCACTACATTCAACTTGGCTTGTCAAAATGGATTTCCAGATTATGTTACCGCATCAATCCTTAACAGGGTACGGAAGAACACATGGAACCCAAAACCAGCTCAACCCGATCGAAAAAGATACGCCACACTCACTTACCTTAACCCTGATATCCATAGGATTGCAAAAATATTCAGAAAGGAGGGTATGAGCATACCATACAGAACTAAATATTCCAACCAGAGGATGCTGAACCCCAAACCGGACACAAGGATGACCAACACCTACAGCCAGGCAGAAGTATACAAATTATCGTGCCCAGATTGCAAGGCGTTTTACATTGGATCCACGACCCGATCGTTCCTAACTCGATTTAAGGAACACAGACAGTCGTGGATCAACAAGGACAATGTATCCACCTACGCCAACAAACACTGCATGGTCGACGTTGAACAGTGCATGCAGATATTATGGACCGGAAAAGACAAAGCCAAGATACTACTACGAGAAGAATATGAAATAACTAAACATAAAGAACTGAAACCAACAACTATGCTCAACAACCAAACCATGTACGAAAGAATGGATACGATCCAGCTGCTCCACAATTTCACCAACATGAAAGCAACCCACAACCGAACAGGAAGTTAAGACCTCCATAAGGTCCGCGCTTTTCCTCATATCTATTCCTTTACAACCAGTCATCGTTTGTCATAATGTTTCCCATTGCTCTGTAATTATTCCATTGGCCCTAACACTTTTTCTACTATGTATAAATACCAGGCCTGGCCAGCCTCACATCTCTGTAGCTTAACCGCCTCCGATGATAACGTCCAGTTGAAACGCGTCAGGCAAATAAAAAGGTTTCTACCGCATCTCTTTGGACCCTTATTCATTTACTAAAGGTTTTGAATTGTTGAATCATATTGAATTTTAGCAGTAACTTTTCCTTTTGTAGCCTAGAAACTCTTAGAGAACCACCAGTTAATGAAGACAATATCTTTCGGAATAGTCCAGTGGAGATACACTATTTATGGGAGCCTAGTTCTTCTTCTATAGAAGGGGCTATTGAAATCAGTTGCCAAAGGTTGTGCTGCTGTCTTTAGAAGCTCTAGTGTGGAGTTGGAA
This sequence comes from Rhysida immarginata, assembly GCA_023313115.1. Classification (NCBI taxonomy): domain Eukaryota; kingdom Metazoa; phylum Arthropoda; class Chilopoda; order Scolopendromorpha; family Scolopendridae; genus Rhysida; species Rhysida immarginata. Next base: position 465,002 of record JAHWFO010081720.1, on the reverse strand, counting down.
GATAGGTCATGGTTTCATGAGTTCACTGGAATGTTTTTATCAATTTTTGTGTTAACTTCTT